>JANHMN010000011.1:19866519-19893491 GCA_030674055.1 Rhabdomys pumilio
TGTGTGTGTGTGTGTGTGTGTGTGTGTGTGTGTGTGTGTGTGTGTGTTCCAGCAAAAGTGGACTACATTAGGGAAGAGACTGCATGGATACAATACACTATACAATAGGGAAGAGATTGTGTAGGGAGAAGTTCCATTTTTACCATAACAGGGATCCCCGTTGGCAGAGGTACTTTAATATTTATAGTTAAGACATCCACAGGACCATGAAGACTTGAAACTGACATATGACAGTCCATATCTCCTCAGAAAGTAAGACAGCTGGGCAACTTCAGCCATTCCCAAATATTCCCTATCTTTACACCAGGTGTCACCAGGCCCTGGTATGCCATCTCCTACACAGTTTCTTCCATTCCGTTCCCAGTGGCACTGTCTGGGTCCTGGTTGCTATCATGATCACTCACCTGTCACAAAAAAAGAATTCCCAATGGTCACCTTCTATCTTGTCCTCACTCCAGAGTTCACTCCACTGTTTGAAAGACCTGAAAAATGCACACCAGATTTCATCACCCTCTCCCTTTGAATCCTTCCATGATTCACTGTCAGCAAGGCCCTGTGGGTGTGATTTGGCTCTTGCTTATCTCCCTGGCCCACAGACCTTCTAGTTCTCTTGGTGCCTAGAGCTCTCTGGTGGAGAACCCCAACCAGGCTGCATCTCTTCGCCTTCGTTCCAGAGATCTCACTCCCCTTTTGACCTCAGCAGCCTTCCCTTCCCACCCTTGGGGACCAGTTAAGTGCTCTCCCAAGCTCTCAGGTAGAGTACTTAAAAGAGAACAGAAGGGACCCTCTTGCTGCAGAGGCCCCCACACAGAGCACCCCACCACCCCCTTATTTCACTCAGCCCTCTCCCCTTTCCTAAGTATCAAGTGTAATCATCAGTCAGTAGATCAAACCCCAGCTATTCCTTCATCACTAAAACCCCCGGTTCCAAGTAAGAACAGTACCACATCCCCCAGGGGAGAGGGTGTGACATTCACAAGGCCCCTTTTCTCTTCCCGGTGGTCAGGGAAGCTTGCAGGCATTTAGTGGGAAAGTGCCAGTGTAAAGTATATGCTCCATGGCAAGGATTGTCCCCTTCTTTCTTACAGTCTTGCTAGAACAATGCTTCATAAACATTTAAGCCACATTCTGTGGTCTTCAATAACTCCCAGACTTTCTTAAATTGTGAAAACTAGCTAAATGATTTAAGAAATGGCCTGTATCAAGAGAGAAGTCTTGAAGTTATAGTTTAAAATTATTGTAGAGTTTGTTTTGTGCACATTTTCTACTAAGTGAAATGCAGCTATTGTAAATGTAAGTGTTCTGTGTTTACGTACATCCCATGTAGATCAGAGGAGACCTCAAACTTGACGGAGCTGGAATCAAGAGTATTAAGTTAGGGAGACCCGTGACATATGCATGTCTCATTGGGTTTTTTGTCGTCTTCTCGCTTGTCTTTAAAGTTGGGGTTGCTCTGATGGATTTGTGACCTGAAAGGTGGCATAGTGCAGTCAGTTTGGAGTTGCAGCTGTAGTGTGTTCCTCTCCATTGCCTGTCACCTTTCTTTCTTCAACACCCTCACTGAGGGTGCATTGCAAGGCATGATGGGAATTTAAGATGTCAAGTTTTCACTATAACTTTTTACTCTAGTCTGTAGCATAAAACAGAATTATTTTGATATCACACTTGAGGGGCTTTTTCCTCTCTGTGTGATCATCCCTTAACTTACCTTGCTGTGTCGCCTTTTAAGGCTATTTATGTATTTTTAAATATAACATGTGTGCTCTTTTATCCTAAAACGATTTTATTTTCGTATCCACCTTGCCCCCACTTTCCTGTATTGCTTGATGGTAGGAATTTTGCTCATTCAGTTTTTAAATCCAAGCGTGTTTGACAAGTTCTGCGAGCATTATGTTATCCTCCAGTGTGCTTCAACAGAACAATTACATACTGTGATACAGGAGATTATGGTCTACTTTCTGTGTCACCCTGCTTTAATTAAGGCTTTACATGAATTTCTGAAACTATGTACATGGCCAATTAGCTGTGAACTTCAATCCAAGGTGGCCTTGGGCATGACTAAACACATCTCATGAAAGTGGGATTTATTCTAACAGAGTGGAGAAGCGCTATTTTAAGCCCTTCTATAAGAAACACTGAAGATGGCTCAAGTAGGTTGACTATTTCTGGCTCACCTGGAGCAGCCAGGGTTTGCTCTGGTTGCCCTGGCATGAGTATGAACCATGTCTGTTTCAGTGCTAGGAGTCCTGTTTGTGTGAAGGACGGCCGCATTACCACACACTTTGGGGAGCTTCCCTTCTCCCTGCCAAGGAGACTACATTATTCACCTTTAAGTCAGAGTGCTCTGTTTCTGTTCAGTCTGCTTGCATATTTTGAGGGAAAGCACCTGGGTTCCTGTAAGCCCCTCCTGTGTTGAACTTTCCACTCCTGAGACCTGCCTGCATTGTCTTTATCTTGTCCTTTAAACAAACGAGATGAGTGGTTAAATACCTCCAGTGTGTTGTCCTCACAAACTGGGCCAGTCCCCACCAGTCCTCTTCATCTCCTCCGCCATCTCCCAGCATCCTACCTTAATCTCCTTCCTGCTTATTTTTCCATCATTGCCTTGATTCTGCCGGATTTTCATACTTCTGCAGGATTAATTTCACCTCATCTGACTACTTACAACTTGAATTCCCTCCCATCCCCAATAGATCCTGTTTGCTATCTTAGTCCAAATTCCCTCTGTTCTCTTCTCAGCTCTCTGGTACTAACTCATATTGACGTGAGCATTCCTCACTTCCACATCCAGCCAACCACCTTTGTGCATTGCCCCTGAATTATACTGTAAATCGCCCTTGCCCTGACAGGGAAGCATCTGTAAGCAGCAGTCTGTGCTCTTCTATAGGAAATGCCATTTTTTTTTTTTTTTTTTTACTCGTTGTGTGTCTCAAGGAATTTCTGCCTTAGGATTAAGACATTTAGCTCCTGAGAATTTTGTTTTAATTCTCAATCTAAGTTTTTTATTGTGGTAAGAAGCATACGACACTTACCCTTTTCACCATGTTAGCCAGGTGTGCCCTGAAGTGTTCCTGCATCACCAGCACACTCCCAGCTGGCACACCTACCACTACCCAGTTCTAGAACTTTATCATTACCACAGATGGAAATCCCATACCCACAGATTTCTCTCCTCCCGCAGGCCCGGCCGGCTGCCTACCACTTTTCTTTTCTCTGTGGATTTGCCTGTTCAGAACATTTCTTAGAGATGAAGCCACACAACATGTACCCTTTGTGATAAGCTTCTCCATGTCACATGCTCTTCAGAATCTGTCCCTACTGTAGCGTTTCCACACTTCAATCCTGCTCATGCCTGAATAATATTTTACTACATGAACAAACTATATTTGTTCATCCATTTATACAGACTTTAAAAAAAAAAACTCGAACATTAGGTCGGATAGGCAATACGGTAGCATTGCTAAGTGCAGTAAATGGTATGTGGTCTGCATCTCAGTGCCAGGCATGTGGATGCTGCCATTGTGGGGAGCGTGTACAAGAAGCTCTAACATGCTGATTGGATGCCAGATTTCACTTCTTTCTTCTTATTCTCAGGGGACAGGTGACTACATTATGTTTCATTTTTTAAAACCATTTATTTGTAAGTTTTTAAAAACATAGCTAATATTTCTCAAAGTAAAATATAGCTAAATTATTGAGCATCCTACCACACCCAAACAGCTACTATTATGAATGCGTATCTTTTTGTACTTCCTCCAACAGCACGCAAGGAGCCCAGCTTCCATCTTAACTGTACATGTCAACTGGATTCTTTCAAAACTTGTCTCTCCTTTGATGAGCTTAAAGTGTCTTTTAACCTTGGCTAGAGACTGGGATGTTGGACTTCTCACTCTGTGGTCATTTTTAACAAATGCATCATCAGCGATCACCGGTTCTCGACATCCCAGGTTCAGTGTGGCCCAAGCATTTGGTGTGGATCTCGTCTCACTGATGTTCGGTCAAAATCTCAAGATAGGTGTGGCTGGGGAAACGATAACTGTGATGTAAAGTCTACCGATGGGTTCATTCCTGTCCTGTGCTGAAAATGTGATAGCTGAGAGAGCGTAAGGAAGTCCACTATTCCCCAGTAAATGCCCTGTACATTCCCGAAGCAGACATTCTCTCAGATGAGCACAACGACCTAGCCTTCCATGTAGGCCTTAGTAGGCTTATATACATATTCATAGCTTGTGGAAGAAAGAGACCAACTTCCAGGGTGATGGCGATCTCAGAAATGCCCTTTCCTCCCCCTTCTCCTAACTAAAAACCAAGCCACTCTTGTGTAGTAATATTACTGCCTGGTCAAGTTTCATGTTCCCTCCCCATCTGTAGCAGCTGGATAAAGGGTTCCCCATGTGGTATCTCTAGGATTGCTGTATTACTGTTTTCTGCCTGGTATGTCAGCAGCTCGCCCAGGCTCAGCGGCACTGGATGTATTAACTTTTCAGCTAGAACTGGTGGTACCTAGCATAGTAGCATCTTGCCGAGGACTGGCAGGACTGCTGGTTGGAGAGGTGTGGCTCCGTGGCAGCTCATTACTGTTCTATTTCCTCTTGTTGCTATTCACTCAGCCTTCTGCGGAAGAACTGAATATTGATTATATTCATTGTAAATAGATATGGTAAGAGATGTGCAAGGCATCCCCTTCCCTCGCTTAAGCTGTGCCATGTTCTGGACCAGTCCTGGATCTCTATAGGCAACTCCAACAATAGAAAGTCCCAAGTATGACCGCACAACTCAGCCAAGAGGTTGAATATTCTAGAACTTGGGAGACCTGATGGATTCCTGAATTATTTTAGGGTTCTATTATTTCCACATGTGACTTTTCTAAATTTCATTTTTCTTACCCACTGAAAAAAAGACAGGAAGAGGGAAGGGGAGACAGGTCAGCTCTTAGGAGTATTTGCTGTTTTTATGGAGGATCCAGGTTCAGTTCCCAGCCCCTACATGGTGACTCACAACCATCTGTAACTCCAATTCTGGGAGATCCAATACCCTCTTATGGCTCATGTATTGTATGTCCACAGACACCAGGCATGCACCTAATGTACATGTATGCATACAGGCAAGCACTCATACTCACAAAATAACAATAAATACATTTTTAAAAACTTAAAAAGATGGAAAAATAGTGAATTACCTAATTCATTAAAGTATAAGGAACTCATATTCCAGTGTTTGTGACGCATTAGCCTGGTGCTCACACTGAGTCAGCATGTGCTCATCAAGGCTCACACAGTGCTCCATCTTCCCCTGTTGTTGAATCTGCATGACTTGTGACTGACATTGGTGGATGCAACCTGGCCCTGACTCTCTAGCCTTCTCTCTGTGTGTTACAGGGAATTCTGTGAAGAAGCATGATCAGCCTGTTCTTTCTAAAGCCTCAGGGTAAGTTATGGAATGCTCCAGCCAGAGTAAGGGTTGGGTCATCATTTCCTGCTGACTTAGCAAGCATAGGTATGAGGCATAAGTCTTATATATCCTACGCTGTAATAACTGAAGAATGGGGGCCTAATGGAACATTGGAAATCATTCCCCCAGTGTCTCCTGACCTGGCAGCCTCTGTGGCTAGCACCTTTCGCTCAGCTGCTAAATACTAAAGGAGTGGAAGAATGTGTCTACGATCTTCAGAGGATTCTTAACAATTAAGACAATAATGGACAAAAAAAATCAAATGAGTAAACTTAGAAGTATTAACAATAGCTGCTGTCACAAACAGGCCCCAGACCTAGGCGGCTCAGCCCAAACTTATTTCTAAACTTGTTCTTAAATGGGTGAGAGCCTGCCACATTCTCTTCCCTATTTTCTCTGTTTTGTGGCTCCACACCTAGCTAGAATATCGAGGCAAAAATAGAGTGGAGAATCTTGCTGGATGTTTCTATGCTTCAGCTCTGGAAGTTGCATACAGCAAGCATGCTCTTGGTCTATTGTCCAAAATCCAGGCTTTAGGCCGGAGCGCAGTAGAACTAAGGTTTCAGGGAGGCTAGTAGATACAACGCAGCAGCATGCCCATGTGATAGAGGTGATATGTTCTGGGGCCACTGATTTTTCCAGAGAAGATGTGTTAAAAAAGAAAAGTATTTGAGGCATGGAGCTGGGAAACCAGCCTGTAAATGGTTTCTGACCACAATTTAAGTGACCTAGGCAGGAGGAGAGGAACTGAATTGCTACCCAGTCTAAGTCTGGATTCTCTGTTGATTTCTTTCTTGGGACAGATTTCTAGGGGAGACTCGTCCTAGCATCTGGGGCGAGTGCCCACCAAAGTTTGCCACCAAGCTGGGCAGAGCTGTGGTCAAAGAAGGGCACATGGGGCGATTCTCCTGCAAGATCACTGGCCGGCCTCCACCACAGGTCACCTGGCTCAAGGTGAGGCTTTGTCTGCCAAGACTCTGACCCTTCCCAGGAAGCCCAAGAGTTCAAACCCTGGGAATATCTTTCTAGTTAGTTCCTTCTGTTTCAACTTCAGGCATTTCCCCAAGTCTCTGAGTGTATGTGATAGTGACATTCTATCCTAGTGTTTCCCTGCTATCACTCAGACCATGGTGTTCTTATCTTCAACTCACAAAACAGCATTAAACTTTTATTCAAAGACAGACTAGGCATCTCATGAGAAGGAGTTTGAGTTAGGGCACAAATCACTTAATCTCTTGGTACCTAGTCTTTTTACCTTTAAGGTAGGAGTAATGCCTCAGTGTGTTAGAGGAACACTCCGTGTGGAAATGGTTTACAGACTGTTCATAGCCGGATAAAGTGGAGAGGAGGCAGAAGAGATGGTGGTACCAGGCAGTGAGAAAGGCGGAGAACAGGGCATTGAGGGATGTCAGAAAGAGTGGAGTCAAGGCCAGAGAGAGAATGGGTTTTTCAGGGAAGAAACTCTTGAGTAAAATGAGTGGTAGAACTCCTTTTACCTCTTCTTGGTTCTTCTAAACTTAGGAAAAAAAGAGGGCAAGAAAAACTGAAGGTAGAAATCCGGGGTGTCATCACATTCCATTCCTTCAAAGAAACTTAGAGGCAGTCTCCACCCTTCAGCACCACGCCTGTGCAGAAGCTTCAAGGCTGAATGCTCAGAGGGTGACTGTCTCAGTCTTCTTTCTGTTACTGTGTGAATCACCATGACCAAAAGCAACTCGAAGAGGAAAGAGGTTATTCTGCTTACACTTCCACATCATAGTCCATCATTGGAGGAAGCCAGAGGGGGAACCCAGAGACAGGAGCTGAAGCACAAGCCATGGAGGAATGCCACTTACAGGCTTACTCTTCATAGATTGTATAGTTTGATTTTTCACACACACCAGTACCACCTGCCCAGGGACAGCATGACCCACTGTGGGCTGGGCCCTTCCACGTCAATCACCAATCAAGAAAATGTTCCCCAAGCTTATCAATAGGCCAGTCTAATGGGACTGTTTTCTCACTTAAGGTGGTTCCCTCTTCTCAGATGACTCTAGCTTGTATCAAGTTAACAAACAAGCAAACAAACAGAGTCATCACTATGATAAATAGCTGGAGATCTCAGAACAAGTGTTGTGTACCCAAGCCCTGGTGTCTGTTCTGTAGGACTTGGGGAGGCAGGACAACTGGGTCAAAGAAAGCAGACGTCTGTAACCAAGCTCTCCTGTTGCCACTTGAAGGGAAATGTCCCATTGCAGCCAAGTGCCCGAGTGTCTATGTCAGAGAAGAATGGCATGCAGATCCTGGAAATCCATGAGGTCACTCGAGATGACGTGGGCGTGTACACATGCATGGTGGTGAATGGGTCAGGGAAAGCCTCCATGTCTGCCGAGCTCTCCATCCCAGGTATGAGGAGGAGGGGCCGATGCAGAGGGACCTGTTCTTGGTGTCGGGACCCTTGTAGAGGAAGCTGTTCCTAATACGGCTTGTATGTATACATGTGGCACACTCACATAAGCATGCATCTGCAAGAACAACGTTTTCAACTGGAAGAGGAAGGGATGGGCTAGCTGCATAGACCAGGTCCAGAGGAAGATGCTATGAGCTGTCTGTTCCCTTCATTTGTGTCCCTAACTAAGCCCTACCCTACAGTGTCTTCAGGCCTTTCTCCTAGCTCAGGTAGCTTTTCTCCTGTCTCTGACTATGGGGAGAGTGGATGTTGCTGCTGCTCTCTCACCTCTCCTGCCTGAAATCTAACTTGTCCATCCTGTCCATCAAATCAGATGTGTATAAAGTGAGGACACAACTGCTCTAAGGTATAGTTGAGGAGAAGGCTTTTACTGTAGATGTGAAGGAAAGTACACCCAGAGGCATCTGGAAGAGTCCAGAACAGAAAGAGAAACTAGTAGACTAAACATGACTAGCACACTGAAGCTGGCTGTGAGATAAGGAGAACCAGAGATGAAGGGAAGCAACCAAAGATGACCATGAGAGAAGACCAAGAAGATGTGTCTGAAATGTCAGGGTTGTATAGAAATGAGAAGCTGGGGAAAGGTAAGCCCATGAGCTAGAGAGATTTAGGGTAGGGGGAGGCATGCAAAGTACTGGGAGGAGCTACAGGTACTGAGTGAGCCTGGAGGCCAGTATGTGCTTTGGTATGCTCATAGGCACCTCAGTTAGCCATTTGTCCCAAGTTTCTTTTAGACCCTACAAAATGCTCACTCAACTTAACTCTGTCTAGCCAGGATCCTCCTCACCAGACTGGACATGGCAGCAATCGCTGCCCTTCCTTGCTTTTGTCCTCAGCCCCTGTCTGTTCTTCTTTTGCAATCTCTCTGATCTCCTGCTTACAGTTCTTTAGCCTGCTCCAAGTCGAGCCTGGGGAAGCCTGAACATGTGTATGGGGAGCAGTCAGCAAGCCCAGTGCTCACAGATTGGCCACAGAGATGCCTTGGGCTTAAGGATCAGAAAGGGAAGTGACCTCATCGCCTTCCTCCTCCTTTCTTCCTCTCTTCTGCCTATAATTCCCCCCTTTGTGTCTCATTCCTTTCCTCAGAAACTATGCATTCTCTCTCCCTCCCTCCCTCCCTCCCTCCCTCCCTCCCTCCCTCCCTGTATCTGTTTATCATCTATCATCAATCATCTATTTATCATCAATCATCTATCTATCATCTATCCATCTATCGATCCATCCATCTATCATCTACCTACCTACCTACCTACCTACCTACCTACCTACCTACCTACTATCTCTTTAATTTGACTTAAGTGTTTCTGCAGTCCCCAGAAAGAAACTTATGTGTGTGAACATATTTACCTGAAACAGGTTTCATGGAGCCACCCTGAGACATTCTGTATACCATGTCCACTGGTATTTTTTGTTCCACCAGATACAATTAAAATAAGAAACCCCAGTCCTGATCAAAGAATGTGACTTGGCCACTCCCTGTGTGTCAGGGACTGTCAGGCCTCTGCAGCAAGGTTTAGCCACCTTTATTTTCTTTATTTTCCATAGCCTTGCATTTAAAAACCACTCCCTCTTAATGCCCTAATGACAAAATGATACCCAGCTGGGATTTGTTTGAAAGTACTCAAAACCAAACAGAATAAGAGAAAAAGAGACTGGCTTTCTTTTTTATGGATATTTTATTTATTTACATTTTAGATGTTATCCCCTTTCCCCATCCCCCATAAGCCCCCTATCCCATCTCTCTTCCTCCTTTTTGCTCTTATACCATTTTAATTACATGCAAGTATTAAGGTCAGTTCTAGGTTGAGGAACTAGCAATACAATAGATGCAAATAGTTAAGGAAAAAGCAAGACAATAAACACAGATAGTCAAAGAACAAGCAGGGCAATAAACAAAGTTCCATGATCACTCCTGTGATCACTATTCCTAAGAGCTTATCAGGATAACCAAAATATCTAAGCCAACTTCCCTGTCCTGGCTGAAAGTCATTTTCATGCCTGAAGCCTTCTTCTTTGTTCTAGCCTAAGATTTAGATTCCTGCCTGAAATTACTTCTTTGTTCTAGCCTAATGTCAAATTCCTGCCTGAAGCCCATTTCCTTGTCCTTGGCCAATGTCAGATTCCCGCCAAGCAGCCCCAAAAGCTCCCCACATCTTCCTTTTTTTTTTAATTTCATAAACAAGACTGAGCCTGCCTTAGGCTGTATAAGATATAAGGAAGGCATCAGAATGCCTTCCTTACATGTCATGGAATATGCATTATCAAAAGCAATGCACTTATGTCTTAGGTTGGTAAGGCTCTGTGCAAAATCTTACCCATCCTTTGCTTGCCAGCCTGTTAACTGGTGGCTTTCAAGGGCTTGTAATATCTGCCTTTCTACTAGTATATATTTTGGGATTTTCTGTCATACAATTAAAAAAACAGTAGACATAGTAAGAAAACAATATATTGTAATTTTCCTGGAAGCATAAAATGTCACTTCCTTTGTATGTTTCTAAAGCATGTATCTGTCTAAAATGTACTTGGGGAAGGACTGTAGTTAAAAGGCTAAGGGTAACGTGTTCTTGGCATTTTCATCAGAGAGTTTGTCTCATGATTTGTCATTCAGTTAATAATGTATCCTTCTGTTCGGTTAAGGAGAGTGGAGTCCATGCCCTCAGACCCCAGCTGCTATTAAAAAGCCCAGCCAGGGAAGTGTCTCTAGTGTGAGAAAGATTCATCAGCCTACCTAAAGCCCCAAGCAGGGAAGCTTTGTACTAAAGGAAAAAGATGTCACCTTATCATAGTCTCTGCTTGGCATATAAAATAATCCACTGTCTTTCTGTCCCTCTTCCAGGTTTGGACAATGCCACTAGGTATGTCTTCCTTCATAATTGTTGTTTTCTAACTTAAAATACTCTGCACAGAACAACAGCAGCAAAATGCCCTGAATTTTGAAATCACTGTAGGAAATGAGGGTTGGCTTGGGGATTGCTTTACTTGGGGTGATTTGTTTTGTTCTCCTGTGGTAATTTACTGTCTGGTTTGACTAGAGATACTGTTAGTATGAAGATTCTTGGAATGCTCGGTGCTGTGTCTTCTTCAGTATCCTCTCAGTGTCTTCCAAAGAAGACCACACTCAAGGCAACTTAATCCCACCCCAGGCCAGAATCCACTCGTCCCTCTGGCATACAGCCCCCTTCCTTCCTTTCTTTCTGGATGTAAGGCATAGAGTAGATATCAGGACACAGGATAGAGCTGACTGTCTACTGTAGAGAAGGACTGTCAACTGCCTCACACATGGAATCACAACTGTGACCCCTGTGGGGAATAATGACCAAGACACTAATTTCAGTTACTGGGTTGAGAATGCCCTTTCTGAAAATTCCACATTTGAACTCAGACCAGGGAAGTGTAACATTAACAGGTGAAGAAAAGCTCAGGAGGACATATTCCAAACAGTGGGAACCATGCTGGAAATCCCTGAGAGGAGGACTGTGGGGCCCAAACAACCCCCATGCAGCTATAGTAGCCTGGCTGGCTGCAGGTCAGTGGTTTGTGTGGCAAGAGGCAGCTCTGCCATTGCAGAGCCCACCTTTATTCTTAATAGAGTGGAAAGCTGAAAACTCCTTGAGCTTCAAGTAATATGGCTCAACTTATGTCTTTAAGCAGTTGTCTGCAGTGGCTATTTAGAATTGGAATAGGGAGGGGCCTCGTGAGCAAGGGAAGTCTGTGCTTGGTTTGAACTCCAGAGCCCCAGCGATGCACAGGGCTACTGGTGGAAGCAAGGGACTGAGATGTCCCCTGGGATCTGGCTTGGGACACAGAGCAAGCTGCAGTACTTTGCTATTCACTTTACCCTCTGGGTTTTGTGGAACATGAAGTCTGTACCATGGAAAGTACTGTTTGCAAAGTAACCAGGTGGCCACTCTGTCCCCAGTGCCTTCTCCCCTTCTGACCATCATTGTCATGCAGGTTGTCTGTAAGAGGAACCAAGGCCCCCAGTCCAGACATCAGGGAGGAGGTGACCAATGGAATCTCCAAAGACCCAGAGACTGTGGCTGAAAGTAAGAACTGCCCAAGTCCCCAGAGAAGTGGCAGCTCAGCCTGGACCACCAACAGTCACCTCAAGTGTCCGCAGGAGCCCAAGCTGAAGCTATGTGAGGATTCTTCCAGAAAGGTCCTGCAGCCCTCTGTCCTGCAGAAGACCACCAGCACCATCACTCTGCAGGCCTCAAAAGTCCAGCCAGAAGTGAGAATATCGAGCATAGGGGCCTTCTCTCCTGGGGAAGAGAGGAAAAGCCCGGCTGCCCCTCAACAAGCCACACTCCCTACCAGACAATGTGGCCTGGGAGGCTCAATTGGGAATAAGTTTGTCACCGGGAACATGCCCAAAGAGAGTCAAAGGGTGTCAACAGTCCCCAAATTTGAGAGTCAGCCCCAAAGCCAAGAAGTCACTGAAGGTCAAACAGTCAAGTTCCTCTGTGAGGGTAAGTATAGCTGATTTGTGCTGCTTCCCAATATGTAGCTTCTTGATGGCCATTCCTTTCCTTCAGCACACACAACAGCACCTCCTGTAGCTATGCATCCCCTTAAAGTAGGTCCTCCAGGAAGCTTCCTTCCAGGCTCTTTCCTTTAAAAAATGTTCAGTTTCTAGTGCCTTAGCTTTCTAGAGAGACATCCAAGAGTATGAAACAGAACATTGGTCCTATGCTCTAACTCACCCCTGGTGTCACCATCATGACAAACCCACTGCAGGTACCTTCCTCTCCATTTTCCTTTTCCTGTTCTTGTCTCACCTGGAGAACTGGCCCAAAACCCTGCTCTCCCCCTCGTCAGAACCCTGCTTCTCACAAGGCTTCGACTCTGTGAGTGCAGGATCCAAGAAGAGGCAGGCTCAGAAGTAGGGAATCAGTTCCACCCAGCCTGAGTTCTTTCATCCTGGTCTATCTCTCCCCACCCCACCTTATAAGCACACAATGCTCCCTGAGGACAGATGTTTCACACATGACCCTGTAGTTTCAGGGATACCAAAGCCTGAAGTGGGCTGGTTCCTGGAAGGCATCCCTGTGAGGAGACGAGAAGGTATCACTGAGATTTATGAAGATGGTGCATCCCATCACCTGTGCCTGCTGAGAGCCCAGACGAGGGACAGTGGGAGATACAGCTGCACGGCATCCAATAGCCTTGGCCAGGTGTCTTGCAGCTGGACCCTCCTGGTGGACCGTGAGTACATCTCACTAGGTGTGCTGGCTTTCATAGGCTTCCTATGCCTCAGGCAGTTCAGGTCCTACAGCTCCACACCCTAATCTGCAATTGTCGTCCTCACTCACAGGCCAAGGGGAAAGTCAGCACTCCCGCCCCCTGATTCTTAATCAGATGTTTATTGCAGAATCACATCAAAACAGACATTCCCCAGTCCACTCCAAGGCCAATTGACAGCTACATTTTTTTTTAGGATCCTCAGCTGTCCAAGTAGTGCCATGACTCAGCCGTAACCACAGAGAATGAGGGTTCACTAAATATACAGGCTTAAAGAAATACGAGAAGGTGGGGTACCATGCCTTTTATGCTTAGTCAGTATCTGTTTATAGAAGCAATGCGTGTTCATTGCTCAGGATTTAAACCATATATAATCTTCTGACTCCAAAATAAATATTTTAATGTCCTTTAAACAGAATCAGCACTGCGCTTGTTTGAATGTCGCTATCTATCCCAATTCACTCATGTAACGTAAACATCTTTCTATATGATTTAATATTTTTTGAAGGCAGACTTTTTAGTAGCCATATAATACTGTGAGAGTGGACATGGATAATTTCAGCATCTTCTCCTTTTGTTGACTGTTGCTGATGTTATCATTTTCCCACTGTTCTAGAGAAGCGATGATAAACGGGCTGAACATACAACTCAGAGGTAGAGGGCTTGTCTAGCTTGCACAAGTGCCTGGGTTTGATCTCTGGCACCAGAACCAAAGAAGAGAGAGGAAGTCGGTCAGTCAGTCTATGTTTCCGTTTGTTTTTCTAGAAACGTTTCCCCCTGGGCTGGTGAGAGGACTCAGTAGACAAAGGAGCTTGTTGTCCAGCCTGATGACCTGAGTTCAGTCCCCAGGATACACACTGTGGGAGGAGAGAAGCAACCCCCACAAGTTGTCCTCTGACCTCCACATTGTTGCTATGGCATGCATACACACTAAATAAATTTAATTTTTAAAAATTTTTCCTTTAAATACACAATGCACTATCGTGGTGAGCCCTAAGTTCATGTCAAACCTTTGGTAAGCCTATTAAACGAGACCACGGTAGTAGAATCGCCAAGTAGAATACACAAAGTTGGGAGCTCTACAGGACCAACAACCTTTGTCAGGTTATTTTAGTACATGAATGACAGGGAAGTAGAAAGGAGAGAGGCACAAGGTATAAAATACTTAGATTAAAAATTATAAATAACATCAGTGTTGATCTTTTGTGGATTTTGTACGATTCCAACTGAAATTGGAATTTTTTTTAAAAAGATTTATTTATTTATTATACAGCGTTCTGTCTGCATATATCCCTGCATGCCAGAGGAGGGCATCAGATCCCATTACAGATGGTTGTGAGCCACCATGTGGTTGCTGGAAATTGAACTCAGGACCTCTGGAAGAGCAGTCAGTGCTTTTAACCACAGCCATCTCTCCAGCTCCTGAAACAAATCTTAAATTTTTTTGTGAGACATCAGAAAAATGTAGACATTGACAAATATAAGACACACAGTGCTGATTAAGGTCGTGATGATGGTCTCATGGTTTCTTTTTAACTTATTCTTGAGTAAAACTTATGTGATTTTTTTTTTGTATTTGCCCTAAAAACTACTTCACATTTGGATAGCATGGACAAGAATATCAATAAAATAATCTTAGTATATATAAACAGAAGGGAGTGGTAGCTACATAGGAATTCAGCCCGTTGCTCTTTTTACTTCTGTGTCTATCTGAAAATCTCCACAGGAAATAACTCAGTAGAAGGGGGTCTAATTCCTCTGGAACTGGAGTTACATGCAGTTGTGAGCCATCTGTCATGGGTGCTGGGGACTCAACCTGGGACCTCTGGAAGAGCAGCAAGTGTTCCTAACCTGTGAGCTGTCTCTCCAGCTCCCTCGAGCACCTGTGGGCATGGCTGGCAGGCCCATCAGTTCCTGCTTCATCACCTGCTCCAGACTCCACATCTTTTTAGGGACAGATGTGTGTCTTTGGGTCTACCAAAGGCAAATGAGATATCTGGAGAGCCGAGACTCTCCTATGGTTTTGTCTGCTGTGAATTTGTCTAAACTTAGAGAAAATAATTTCTTTCTTATTTTCTTTTTTTTTTTCTTTTTGTCTCTCACAAATTCCTATCATTTGGCTGTTATTTTTGTTGGTTTGTGTGGTAGGCAATTTTGAGACATAATTCATATAACATAAAATTCATTCTTTAAAGTTTTAATTCACTGATTTTAACACATTCACTACCATCTAACTTTAGGCCATCACTCCAAATCCTACCCTTCATCAGACATCACTGTTCCCATGGCCCCAGCTCTGACAACCATTATTTATTTTCTGTCTCTATAGATTTTCCTATTCTGAACATTTTGTATCAATGGATTCCCACACTGTGTGGTCTTTTGTGAATGGCTTCTTTCTCTTAGAAAAATGTTTCTGAGGTAGATCCTTGTGTAGCTCCTGCCATTACTTCATTCACCTTTATAGCAGAACAGCATCCCACTGTCTGGCTCGGCCTGCTGTGTTTGTCCAGTCATCAGCAGATGGGTGTTTGCTGTGTGTGCTTTCTAGACATCTTTCACTTTAATATAGTGAAAATTCATGTGTAGTCATACATGAATACACGGCTTTGGCACATGTACACCTCTCTTTCTCCTACCCCAATTCCTCCTACACGTCCCCATCACTACTTCTCTACTTCATGACATATTCTTCTATAATTATTATTTTACACACACACACACTCATAAATACTCACATATTCACACATACACACACATGAACACACAGATGTTCATATACACATTCATACTCTCACACATAGACACACACATTATCACATGCACACACATTCACACACACATTCACACTCACACAGACATTCTCACACTCACACACATTCACACCCATCACACTCATACACATACATACACATTCTCACGAACACTCACACCTACACACACACATACACACACACACACACACACACACACACACACACACACACACAGACTTAGTCCAATTGATATTACCTGTAAGCGCATATGTTTAGGGCTGGCCACTGAGGATTGGAAAGTCTATCAGGGAGCTCTCATTTCTGAAGAGAACTGATTCTCCCTCCCATTGCAACCATTGGCTGCTTTTTGTATGGGCGGGGCTCGCTGTGAGCGGTGTGGGCTGGTGCTTTGCAATGCCTGTGGTTGTTGAGCCATGTGCTAGTGCCGTGTTTCCCGTTGAGGAACTGTACACTGTTTCCCACAGCAGCAGCACCATTCTGTTCCACCAGCAGTGTCCAGGGCTCCAATTCCCCCACGGACTCGCCAGCAGGTTCCATCCACATCTTACACATCTGTAGTTATTTCTGTGGCAGTTTGACTTGCGTTTCCCTAATGACTAACATTGTGTATAATTTCATGTGCTTATTAGACATTGGCATAGTTTCTTTACAGAGCTATCTAGTGAAAAAAAATGTCCAATTTTTTAAAATTGGGTCATTATTTTGTTGTGGAGTTTTAAGAGTTCTTTATATATTTGAGATATAAGTTCTTTTATTGAATGTATGACTTTAATTATTTTCTCCTATCCTATAAAGTCTGGATATGTTATCTTTCTGTCCCTCTGGTCTAACAGTTGACTGAAAGAAGGAAAGACTTATTTTGGTTCACAGTTTGAGGTTTCAGTCCACAGCCAGCTGGCTCCACTGCCTTTGGTCCTGTGGAGAGGCAGGTCTACTAAGGAGGGTGTGATGGACGAGGCTCCTTAGCTCTTGGCAATCAGGATGTAAAGTAAGAGGTGAAGCGCTGGAGTTCTGATATGCCCTAAAAGCACACCCCACCAGTGACCTAACTCCCTCATAAAGTGTAAACCATCTCTTAAAAGGCTGGGGACCCAGTGCATGGACTCTTTGGAAACATCGGTAGTGCCAGATTACTTATCATGTGTCCAGTGAGGTCTCCACGTAGTCATCTTGGTAATTGGGTTAAGAGTTGGCTATGAATAACCAGTGTGTCTTCCAGCCTTGGATGAGGGGTTCTGCATGTGTTTGAGCAAATCTTCAGTACTATTGCTGACAGTTTACAACTCAACTTAACCTTGATTTCCTGCTGGCACAGAGCCTCCAAGCCGGCCAGAGGTGAAAGTAGGGCCTTCTTAGGTCTTCCTTGAGCGTACACACATCTCTCTCCCTTCATGGGCCCCTCTAGGACTCTGAGAATATGCTGGAGTTTCATAGCCATGGACATTTTCCCAGCTTTCCCTTTTTAAGTTTTATTGTCTAGACTCTTGTAGTTCTGGATGATATTGCTGCCTCAGTGGGCGTGATGTTAAACAATTGCTCTTTCACAAACACCTTAGAGGTAGAGTGGTTCACATAGACCAAGATGATTCAGGTCAAGGAGGACAGCCCTGGATGTGGAGCAAAGGGACTGATGTACCCAGGCAATGGTGATGATTCTCTTGGGGCTCTGGTCAGGAACGCTGGTCTCTCTCAACACTTGCTGAACATTTTCCCAAGTTCCATAGTTGCTTCTGGTTTTCAAAGCTGCTGAGAGCTCTGATGAAGGGAAGGGGTCTTAGGGTCTTATTGTTGTGAAGAGACACCATGACCATGGCAACTCTTATAAAGGAAAGCATTTAAGTTGGGCTGGCTTACAGTTCAGAGGTTTAGTCTATTGTCATGGTGGGAAGCATGGTGGCATGCAGGCAGACATGATGCTGGAGAAGGAGCCAAGAGTTCTACATCACTTTCTGCTGCCTGCCAATCTAAACTCTCGGCTTCTTCTCCAGCATCATGTCTGCCTGGATGCCAAGTCAGCTAGGAATATAATCTTTCAGTGACTCTGAGTAGCATCTCCCTAGTGAGGGACTCTAGTAGTAACTCAGAGAAGGTGTAGATGGTGCCTTCCTACAGCCCTTGGACCAGTTGTTCCTTCCTCAGTGCCAGGCCTGATGAGACACACCATTGCTCTGTCTTGTGTCTGCCCATCCACCACCTACCCTCCTGAGGTCTAGATAGAGTGTGGTCATGGAATAGAGAGTTGGTGTGAACTCTGCCTCACTTTGGATCTGACTGTGGGAAATGATGAACCTCATCCCTGTGCTGTCACAGTCCCTCCAAGTTCATGAGCACTGTCAATAACCCCTCAGTGCAGTGTAGCTTGCCTCCACCTCTCTCTCGGAGTACTAGTTATGGCTTCTAATCACCAAACCCAGTTGCCCTGTTAACTCTGCTAGTTTAGAAGCTAGAGTCTGGCCCCTTTGCTTTCCTTTTTAAAAAATTATTTTTTTATTGTATATGGTACACTGTCACTCTCTTCAGAGACACTAGAGAAGAGCATCAGATCACATTACAGATGGTTGTGAGCTACTATGTGGTTGCTGGGAATTGAACTCAGGACCTCTGGAAGAGCAGTCAGTGCTCTTAACCACTGAGCCATCTCTCCAGCCCTGTCCTGTTGCTCTTAATTAAGGCCCTCAAAGTTTAAAGTGTTTTCAGATTCACTTTGTGGAAGGTTTGAACTTTGAAAATTTTGCTGGCCAGGTCTCTTAGAGTTGAGAATTTCTCTCTCTCTCTCTCTCTCTCTCTCTCTCTCTCTCTCTCTTCCTCTCTCTCTCTCTCTCTCTCTCTCTCTGTGTGTGTGTGTGTGTGTGTGTGTGTGTGTGTGCGCGCACGCGCGTGTGTACAGTGCTGCCTCAGGTTACTCTTAATCTTTGACTTAGAACAGGGTTCAAACCACACTTGGAAAACACATATGACTCCTTGACATTTGATTCATTCCTGGAATTGGAAAAAATAATTAATTTTAAATGAAAATATTCCTACCATGGACCTGTAGTTTCTACAAATAAAACACTAATTTGAACCATGTGATAAGACTGTGTAATTAGTGATGGCATGTACAAAGAAGAGAGATAGAACACAGAGTCACACCCAGAAAGGGGGGAAAAGGCACTCCCAGGATGATCAGGATAGCAGAGGTCAAACGTCAAAAGTAGATGTGAGAGGCCTGAGTCACAGGGAGAGAAGGCAGGCCTGGGTGTGAGCGCCCTGGCACTAGGGAGCTTGTGACCCCAGAAGGTCCCCTTTCAGTTGTACTGAGTGACTGCAGGCATAATACCTTTACTCCCTAAGGATGAAGGTGTAGACAAAACACAGCCAGCTGCTGAGGAAGCCCAGGGCCCAGGAAAATGGGGTGTCCACCTTGCAAGGCTTGGGGTAACTGGTTGGTCACCATGTGGGTGAGCTGGGATCTGAGAGGGCCTATCTGTTGTTTGCCTTCACAGGGCCAAACTTGATGCAGACAGCCCCTTCATTCTCTAGTGTTCTGAAGGACAGTGTTGTCATTGAGGGCCAGGATTTCGTGCTACAGTGCTCTATACGGGGGACCCCAGCACCCCGTGTCACTTGGCTGCTCAATGGTGAGTTTCCCCCTGCTCCAGTCCCCTTTGCTCTCCTGAGTTTTCTCTTCTCACTCTGAACCATATGTGCCGCAGAAGTGCAGAAAAGAGATGTTGTGGGAACTGGCTCGGCTGCTCATAGCTGACCTAGCTCGTCTGTTCTCTGGGAATACTGCTGCCAGCCTGGCAGGGTGGCTGTTAGAACTCACTTTGTTCACATGTATAAAGTGGGCAGTGAGATACCTGCCAGGAGATATGTATGCAGCTCACTTCCACGCCTTGTGATTCAACTCAAGAGATCATCAATAAGTGTTTAAAGAGTCAGTAAATGAACATGCAGATGGATAACCCAGTGACCCACATCAGAACGTAGCCAAGGAATTTGAGGGGCAGGTGGATCTAGGTTAAAAAGTAGTGATTTGTTATGATGCTAATTGTAATTTTATAATTAAGTAAAGCTCTTTGACTCTTGCTTTGTTTTCGAGACAGGGTCTCTCTATGTAGTCCTAGCTGTCCTGGAATTTACTGTGTAGAACAGGCTGGCCATGAACTCATAGAAATCTGCCTGCCTCTGCTTCCAAGTGCTGAGATTAAAGGTGTGTCCCACCACTGCCTGGCATAAGTAATACTCTTTGAAAAAATAATTACCAAATATTCTCATCCTTCTCCTCTTTGGAGAGCCTTCTAATTCTAAGATTAAATTTTAAATTTAAGTGTGGGAGACTGACTTTAAAACTGAGAACAGTCCATTCAGTGGGCATAGCTGGGCAGAGGCTGTTGGGGAGAGACCTCAGGGACCTGCTGAGAGGAGACTCAACAGCACAGAGTCATCAGATAACTGATCTTCTGGGTTGGAGGCAGAGAGCTTTGCCATCTTAGCCAGTTCTCACATTTTACAGCACAGGCTTCTCAAGAGACGGCATCCACCGCTTGTCACCAAATAGTTCCCAGGTGTGTCATCATCCTGACCCTTTGCTGTAAGCCTCTGTGTCACCACAGTGCTCTCAGACTTTGCCAGGGAATGATCTTGGAGTGAGAGCAGCTGTTGTGTGTGTTCCCTCCAGTTAGCTTCGGAACCTGAGAACTGAGGTCTGCCTTTTCCCCCACCCCTCACCCATGGACAGTTCCTGAGGGAGCTTGGGACTGATGGCAAGGACCCAGCCTGCTTGCAGCTAGAGCAGAGAAGGAGCTAGGAGCGTGAGACCCAATCACGGGTCTGCATGAGAGCTTCACTTTGACTGGACAAAGCTAAACAAGGGTCAATGAGCATTTCCTCCAGAGAGCCAGGTTTTCAGGGTACACACCTCTGTAACAGCTGTCAGCTCCATCCACCATTGTGGCATAAAGACAGCAGACAGTGTGAAAAGTTTATGGGCACTGAAATATGAATTTGCAATTTCCTCATGTCATGAATTTTTTTCTTTTTTTTATTAAGAATATATATTTTTAACAAAAAAGAAATATATGCACACACTATATATACACACATATACACATAGATATGTGTGTATGTATATATGTGTGTGTAGATAGATAAAGAGAGAGAAGAGAGAGAGAGTCGAGATAGATAGATAGATAGATAGATAGATAGATAGATAGATAGAGTACTTAAATAGCACTTTGGTTTGCCAGCTTTGTGAAACCAAATTGCATAAGTCAGTACAAAAAAGTGTGTGTGTGTGCGCATGCGTGTGTGCAGTGGACAGTGGTTAACAGAAACTCAGAGCTGGCCAATGCAGGAAGTAAGTACCATTGGAGCGCTCAGCCACAGGTGGCCTATCTATATCATATTCATTCCAAGACTCAGGACCACCTCAGAAGATGGGACAGAAAGACCATAAGATTCAGAAGTAGAGGAGGGCTTAGACTGAAACAGCCTTCTGGACGAGACAGGACCACTGCATTCATGAATCCACAGCAGCTATGGCTGCCTGCATGAGACCTGTACAAGATCCAGCCAGTTAACGTTCTAGCATGGATCAGGGAAGGCTCAGGAGCCCCCACCCCTAGCTAGTGAGCTAATGGTACTTGATGGCTTCTGGGAGGAGGGAGAATCTGTTTTCTTTAAGGGTGTGGCCCCCTAGTTGGTCTATTGGCCTATCATGCTCCATTCCCAAGAATGTATGAACAGCATAGATTGGACTTGATGGGTTAATCAAGCAAAACAAAACAAAACAGACACAAAGATGCAAGCAGAGGTGGGAACCGATTTGATAGGAGGCGGGGGAAGTTGATGAGACGATGACCAAAGTACATTGTATGAAATTCCCAAAAATATTGTATCTAACAATACAGTGTATTATAATAAAGTATGTAATAATTATATGTTGTATTTTAAATAACTAATATTAAATATAAACAGTTAAATGTTATAATTAATAATTGTTATTACATAACAATTAATAATACATACATACATACATACATACATACATACATACATACATACATAATAGATTGCAGATGAGGTTTGCGCCACGGGCTGTTTGTTTGCTGTGTTTGTAGTGGGAATTGAGCATGGGATAGATCTTGGCTATCCACACTTTTCCCACTAGAGGGCAATAGTGCTTAAATCCACCTTCCATGGCGGCTAACTAGTCTAAACAAGCCTCCGGGCTAGGAGTGTCTTAACTCTCAATCATGATGTGTTCTGAGCCAGCCATCAGCTTCTTTCTTCAGCAGCTAGAAGGAGTCCGGGTTGTGCATCCAATAAGACAAGCTTTCATAATGCTTGCCACCACGCATGGTGGGACAGAGGAGATGAGCTGACGACAGTCATGTAGCATGCTGGTGATCTCAGGTTTCAGGGGTGCTGTTACAAAAACAAAAGCAAAGGGTATTCAGTTCTTTCAATGGCGAGATTCTGACTCCTGCCTTTCCTCCCTCCCTCCACCCCTCCCAGTCACACTTTTATGAAGTGCAGTGGATTAGGAAGATTGTCCCTTCCCCCCTCTCGCTTGGCAGTCTCTGCAAAACTGTCCTGGAGACATGAAGTGTTGTTATGTGCAGAAGAAAACATTGCTTTGTGGGGAAGGCTGTTTCTCACTAAACTGCCTGCCTCTCCTGCCTCCCATCCTTAATTTTATGAGGTGCAAACTAGGACCGGAGGCCTGGCAAGAGAGGGGAATGACCGTTGCTTCCTATGTGGCAGATGAACACGTTCCTGCTAGCAGACCAGACTCTTCAGTCAGGAGACAGACTATCTCCTATAAACAAAGGTGCCGTTACAGAATGATGAAGCTTTAGAGCGGCACTGATGCTCACTGCTTACAACCTGTTGCCACATAGGACTGCAGATAAAGAGGGTTTCTAGTAGAAGGACCATTCGTTTTCTATTCTCTATGTTCATCATTCTCTTGAATACTAAAGCATAGTTTATCGCACAGAGGAAATGAACATAATTGTGACATTAGGGTGGGGCTGCTTTGCTTACTGATCAATATCTATAATGGGAAATGGAATCATTATTTTGGAGACATCTCAAAGGAGCTGAGAGCCACATGTTCAGTCTGGGTGAGGTCTACTCTGTCTGAGACTGGGCTGTGAGCCACCCTGCAGGATTCTTCCCAGGTGTGTGGAATGGAGATTATCCCAAAATGCCAGCTATTTTTGCCATCCTGCATGCCAAATTCTTCCAGAGTGATTCTGCCCTGTCTTTCCAGGCCCGTTCTTGTCCTCCATGGATTTGGGCCAGCCCAAGCGTCATGACAGTTGCCCAGCTGGGGTCAGAGCTGGTGCCCCACCACCAGGTGCTCCTGGCCTGAGCCCTTCTATGCTTCCCTCTGCAGGACAGCCCATCCAGTTTGCTCACTCCATCTGTGAGGCAGGCGTGGCCGAGCTTCACATCCAGGATGCCCTGCCAGAGGACCGTGGCACCTACACCTGCCTGGCTGAGAATGCCTTGGGGCAGATGTCCTGCAGCGCCACGGTCACTGTCCAAGGTAGGATCTTTCAAACACGTTGCTAGATGTATTTCCCCTACCGATGTCTGTCTGCGTTGAAGAAAGAATGTTTATAGATCATAGGATTGCTGGCCCACATCCAAGGAGTCAGTCTCTAAGTGGAATTGTGATTTCTGGCAGGCAGCTGTGGAAGCAGAGGGGCTGCTGAAACATCTAGGGACAAAGGACAGGTTACACAGAAAGTCCTGAGCATAGGCGCCCAGCGACATGCCTAACATCCCAGCACTAGGGAGCATGAGGCAGGACAATCCTGATTTCCAGGCCAACCCAAGATATATAGGAAGCAAGACCTGTTCGAAATGAAAGGAAGTAAAAGAGAAAGGGAAGTAGGAAGAGGAGAGAGGGGAAGCCTGACCTGACCCTGAAGGCAGGCAGATGGAAGACATGGTCTCTGGCGATCCCCAGTAATGAGAGTCTGTCCCCCACTGCAAGACTTCAGGAGGGGTATTCACGTGTCATTAACATGCAGGGGCCTCACAAGTGGCTCTGTGCCCTCAGGTGCTAGGGGTGAAGCAGATCCTGTAGAGTGAGTCACAGGGTTTTCCTCACCTCTCCCGATCCTGCCCTTCCCCCATCCGCGATTTGTTTTCATCTATCACCAGCCGGTTGCCAAGCAATCTGATTATCACAGTCAGCCATTGATCCCCCAGCACTTAGTCCCCAGGAATCTGCAGGAATTATAGGCTCGATACTGACCCTGCTGGGCTGTGGGCATTCAAGGTGGCTGTTTCTAGGAAGGGAAGATGTCCAGGGTCTCAGGTAATCCTAGTCCCAACTTTCCTTAACTCATGGCTCCAGTTCCTAAGAGTGCCTGTGCCTTCTGGATGCTCAAACTGGGTAGAGTGTGCCTACCCTCCCTATCAGCCAAGCAGAGAACCACACCTCATTTCTTTTGTCCCCACCCCCCTCCAAATTCAGGCCTCACCAAAAAACCCTCTTGGAGTGTGAGCAGCCACATTCTGGGAGACTTCATGAGATGATGTGACAGAAAAGGGACAAAATGCCTTCTGCCTACTCTCATCTCCTCCGCTGTATCACCTCACAGAGACCCTCAGAGCTCAGCGCACAGTGCTGTCCCTGTTTTATACAGAAGGGTCTAATGACCTTGACGTCAGTGGAACTTGGACAGCACAGGGTAGTAGGTAAAGATGGCTTCTGGGCCCAGGTCCTAGGACTGAGACCTAGATCACACCATAACTGGTCTTCCTCAGAGTACCCCTCCCCTGGCCAGAAGTTGGAGGCTAGCCACAAGGCGGGAAAGGGAGCTGTTCTTCCTAGGGCTCAGGGGTCTTCTCCAACAGAGAATGTGGTCTGTGTCTGCCCTGTGCATCCATCCGCCAGGAGAGACTTGGAGTTCTCTAAAGAAATGCCTCTGTGTGGAGTCATGTGTGAACCAGTCTGCCCCTTCCTTCCAGGAAGCCTTCCACACTGGGGTCAGAGCTAGCAGTGTCCCGTGAGATCTTTTCTGGTACACACATGAAACCAACTTATCTCCATAGTTCTCATGGCATGGCTGCTGGGGGCCTCAGGGGAGACTTCCAGGGAAACCCAGAAGTTCACAGCCTGGTCTTGGAGGCCCAGGACAGTGGCTCTCCCCTTTTTCCCAGAGGCTAGCCAGTCCACAGTGGGCAGGAAAGTACGCGAATCATGTGGGTTGGGCTACTTTACCCAGTCTTGTATTGACAGCTTCCTCTGATAGTCAGCTAATCCCATGTCTGCCTTCAGTTGTTTGTGTTTAAGTTGGACTAGAGGCTCAGCTAACTCTGTCTCTCTGTCTCTCTGTCTCTCCCTCTCTCTCTCTCTCTCTCTCTCTCTCCTCTCTCTCTCTCTCTCTCTCTCTGTGTGTGTGTGTGTGTGTGTGTGTCTGTGTGTGTGTGTGTGTGTGTGTGTGTGTGTGTGTGTGTCTGAGTCTGAGTCTGTGTGTGAATGTGTGTGGGGGTGTCTTCAGATGAAGGATGGGGAACTCTGGGGTGTTCTCCTGACTCCAGGGTGTTGGGAAGGCTGGGGAGGGCTGCATGGTTGTCCATCTAAGTATGTCTCAAAGCAAAAGGAAAGAAGCTCCAGTGTAGCTCCATCAGGACCCCTGGATCTGCTGTCAGCAGCCCAGTGAGTGAGTGCCCTCCTGGGTAGGGGATATGCTGGCCTGTCCAAGCCAGACTGAGGCTCAGAACCATAAATGGAAAACAAGACAGACACAACCACACTGGGGCCCAATGCAGACTTCCCTGCACAGGGCTGGCAGAGGAAGCCTGGCACAATGACATTCTGGCACCCTGCCCCAAGGTGCTTTAGAGGTTCCAGGGCACCATTGTCAGCTTTGGAGTTATTCTAACTTTCTTAGCAGCTGCTTTGGCTCCAGACCCCCTGGGGTCTGGGGTTGGGGGGGAGGGATGTATTCCCTCCTGCCTCAATTGCTGCTCTGTCCTGCCCTAAAGCTACCCTCAGTGTGGCGTGGTAGAAAGTGTGAATCCAAAGCCAGTTGCCTGACCTGAATCCCATTCACCACTCTCTCCTGCCACCTGGGTGTCAACTCTCCAGGCACCACCTTCCTCTATGTGACATAGGAGCCTCAGCACATGGGGATTAAATAGACTGATTCTGCCTTGTCCGATGACCATGGAATGTTCCATGTGTACTGTAATGCTGGGTGTCCAAACTTTAAACAAGAATATCCAAGGATGTGGTTTTATGAAAGAATCAACCTGCTGAAGTATTATCTGTGCTAGGTAAAGCACAAGGAGGAGTGGTAGTTCAAGGTCAGCCTGGGCTACACAGCTCCAAGTGAGAAACAAGAGCAGTCGATTGAGACCGACTTTAGGCCATGAACTCCTATGCTGCACCTCAAGACTCTGACCACTAGATGTCGCAGTGCGGCAATGCATTACCCTCTACTTGCCATCATTTTCTATGAGGAGCTAATTCTGCAGCCAGAATTAGCTGCCACCCTGCCACCCTGCCACCCTGCCACCACTCCCACCCTCAGTGTTTCTGAGACTTGAGCAAATTCTATGCTGAAGGAGAGATGTGGGGACTCTTTCTCAGTTCTTCAGCCTTTGGTCAAGGTTTCACAGTCTTTCAGAGCACTGGCCCAGGACTCGGACCACTCTGCTTGTCTGTAGCTCTACTCAGAAAGCCCAGCTAGCTCCCACAGATGTCACTTTCTCCCAGAAGCCTTCCCTCCTCACCTCAGAATAAGCCCTGTTAACACCCTGCGTCCCTTGTTGCACTGACTTACCAAAAATCTTTGCTGAGTGCCTGCATTCATCTGATCTGGGGACACTGTAAGACACAGGTCAGACGAAGGCCCCACCCTTGGCCCGCTTGCCCTCTGATGGAGACAGAGGCAGCAATCAAGACCCAGCTTAACATCACATGCTGATACATGCTCTTCAGGAAATGAATAGAGGTCTAAAGATGTAGTTCTGTGTTTATCTGCCATCCTTACATCCCTGGGCTGGGTGTGGTTCTAGGCAGGCAGCACAGCAAGTGCTCA
>JANHMN010000011.1:19893501-19924687 GCA_030674055.1 Rhabdomys pumilio
CATTATGTCAACTTCCCCAGATCTCAGTACTCTAGTGTGTTTTTCCGAGACCTGTGAATTAGCCCCTCAAGAGATATGCCTGTTCCCCCATTATTAACCATGCAACATAACCTTTCCTCCCCATCCAAAATGGATGAATCCAAGTTCCTGTAGTGTCCTGGAAGATCTAGAAATGGATAATAACTCCCTGTATTATCAGGTCTGCGTCCTGGGCAGGAGTCTTCCTTAGGCTAAGATATTTTCAAATTACACCCACCCCACACACACACATACACACATAAACACATAGTATCTCTGTCAAGGCTAAATTCTAAAGCAACAAGATGAATTACTAATCTACTAATTGTACCTATTTTGACATAGTTTCTCCACTAATGGTTTGTTAGTTTAACTAAAGGCATGCTGAGCCTGTAAGGGGTACCTAAGGACATAAAATGTGGGTTAGGTAAAAAGAAAAATATCTGATGTGAAACATATTTTATGAGGACATTTGCTGGAGGATTTGCACGAAGAAGAGTTCCTAGTGAGGAAAACAGGCCCCTCAAAGGCAACCAAGTTCTTGGCTCTGAACACCTAGGTAGATGGCTGCTCGCAGCCTCCTCCTCTGCTCATCCCAACTATGCACATGTAATTTGGACTTTATATCATCTGTCTGCTGACAAAAGTCATGGGCCCTGCCCTCTGTCGGCCGAGCACACTGGCAACCTTTCTAACCCTCATACTGGCTAAAGAGAGTCCTTGAAGGAGGGGAAGCAGCATTATCTGTAGCCTGCTTTTTAAAGCTGTCCTGAGAAACTTGGTTCACACGAGCATCTGCTCACAGCCTTTGAAACTCAAGCTAAGCCATGAGTTAAGTGGAGTCAGTGTATCCCAGGATTTTCATTTTCTACAGACTGGGGCCTTCACACTGCAAGGAGGCTTGCAGGCCAGGGTGTGTCCTGGTACAGAGCTCGGAACTGGAGCCTGGCTTTACTAATTAGACAATTATAGAGGCTCATAACTGTCCAGTTTTACAGCCCTTTGTAGACCACAGGCCCTCATTTGCTAGCTCACAGATCTTGACCAAAAATACCATCCAGAATGAAAGCCTTGTGTCCCAGTGGCAAAATGTACCCCAGTTAGAACAGCACAAACAGCAGTGTGGTTTCCAGGCCTCGCTGGCAACAAACTCCACGGGGATGGCTATTGTGCCTGCCTGTTTAGAGTGTGATTATAACTTCCAAGACCTTAAGAAGACTGGGGTGGAAGTGGTCCCTGCCTCTCATCTAGCAGCCCGTCATTACTGGTCAGATCTTTTTGGAGATGCCATGTGTCTTGTCCCTTTTCTCTCTTCCTTGCACATGTTTCTTCCTAATTGCTTCTTCGGTTCTGAGAAGTCAGCAGGAGGAAGAAAGGCCAAAAATGCCATCAAAGCAGTCCTCCAGCTGACTGACTTTCCAAGAAGGCTCTGGTCGGGTTAGGAGACAGACTTTTGTTGAAAGGGAATTCAGATACCTCCCTGGGGATATACAGCTTGCCAAGTACCCTGGAAATGGGAAGGGGCTGGGCTGCCTTCCTGCAAGGCCAAGAAACCAAGCCCTGGAATGTGGGAGAGGAGGCACTGGTCCCTGGTGCAGGGACCACACTGCATTCTGAGTACCAAAGAAAAGAAGGGGGAAGATTGGCTGCAGATGCCCCTCAGTTGGAGCTTTATTGAATTTCCATAGAATAGCAGGGTTGAGAGGGAATCCAATTTGCTGTGGGAATGGCATTTTGCATTGTCATAGCTAAGGAAAATGGTTCATCTTCAAGGAGTAAAGAGATCCTTTAGTAGATGCAAGATGAAGCCTGGCATGTTCATTGAACACACAGTTTTGGATCCCTAAACTTGGGGCTTTGGAGAGCAGCAGGCTGGCCAGCATAAGTTGTGAGGGGTAAGGTTGATGATGGTTTTAAGAAATTCAGAATCACGGTGTTTTTTTTGGTTTTTTTTTGTTTGTTTGTTTTTGTTTTTTTGTTTTTGTTTTTTGTTTTTTGTTTTTTTTTTTTTTTCTACTGAACTCCTAGAAAGTTGAGGGAAGGTGGTTTAGGGGGAAAGACGGAAATTTGTTAGAGTGTAGCCAGAGACATTGCAGCCAGGACTGCCACCTGGACAAAGGCTGTGGAAGGCTCGTTATACCAGGTCCAGGAGGAGCCAAGGGCTTTGCTGGCTCATGTTTGAGGAGCAGCTGCTACTGTTTATTGTACTGGACGAGGTGGGTCTACAATACAATGAGCTGCTTCATCTCATGGGTGCTGAATTTTCTCTGAAGTTTTCCAGAGCGTTTGCATTTGTTCTTGAACTGAAGTCACCATTGGCTGGGGTTTTTTTCAGGGGGGAGCTCTGAAAGGAAAAGTACAGTTGTGTACTTCCTGACTCCCCAGGGCTGAAGTGCCTCTCACACACCTTTCATCTGTATGGCATCATTTTTGCATGTTTCTGAGCTATTTTATCAGCAGTTCATCCTTGGTCGGATTTCCTGTCCTCTCCAGTATGGCCTGAGTCTGTCCCTTCTCTCAGGGGAACAGTGACAGTCAGTTCAGTGGGGGACATGGAACCAAAAACCAGAGCAACAGATAAATTCACCTTGGGCAGTTAGTCTCAGACTAGTGAGATGCGGAACTGGCACTTTTAGACTCTAGAAAGGCAGCCTCTCCTCTCCGGGCTTGCTCTCAGCGGGAGCAGGAAGCACCGCTATGGGAAAAGCCGAGGGTATATTTAGTCTAGCCCCACTGGAGCTAGATACAGGGCATCCACCCCTGGCCCCAGTTCACTGCCTTGGAGTCTGTGTACTGTGGGAGGCCAGTGCCAGCCTTCCAGATGAGAAAGGCTGGAGCTCTCTCACCCCCGAGGCTGGCTTCCTATTGTGACCTCAAAGCAAGACATTCCCAGAGTAATGAATCTCGGGGCTAATAGCAGCCCTGGGCATGGACACAGTATTTGGGTAGTGTCTTAGTTAGGGTTTTACTGCTGTGAACAGACACCCTGACCAAGGCGAGTCTTAGAAAGGACAACATGTAATTGGGGCTGGCTTATAGGTGCAGAGGTTCAGTCCATTATCATCAAGGCAGGAGCATGGCAGCATCCAGGCAGGCATGGTGCAAGAGAAGCTGAGAGTTCTACATCTTCATCTGAAGGCTGCTAGCAGAGTACTAGCTTCCAGGGAGCTAGGATGAGGGTCTTAAAGCCCACACCCACAGTGACACACCTACTCCAACAAGACCTCACCTACTCCAGCAGGGCCACACCCTGGGCTGAGCATATACAAACCATAACAGGTAATATTTGGGTGATCTGCCCTGTTCTTAGATCCCCAGAGAGAAAGTAAGAAGCCTGATCCAGTCTATGGTATTCTCATGCCTCTTGGCCCACTGCAGCCCTGGGGAGTCAGGAAGGCCACCTTCATCCTTTGAATGGGAGTTTACTTGCCCAGAGTCTTGTCAAGAACTCTTCTGGCTTTACCTCCACGGCTGCTGCTGATTGACTCCACTCAATCAAAACAGCCAATAGGATTCAAGAAGACAAATTGTTTGTTTATATACTGACTGGTGTTAAATACTGTTGTAGGCTCTTTTGAGACAGGCCTTGAACTCACTGTGTAGTTGAGGCGAATGAATCTGAATTCCTGATCCTCCTGCCTCTTTCTCTGGGCTGCTGGGCTTCATGGGCATGCACTATTATGCCCAGCTTTATGTGGTTCTGTGTGTTGAACTTGGCTTAATTTGTGCACTCTGCCAACCGAGCTACACCCCCAGCCCCACAGCTGTTTGGACAGTTTCTTAGAGTCCTCTAAAAGGCCTGCAGTGGTATCATGTATACAGTACATGCTACGCTCATGTGTGTTGTGCTTTAGTTGTTGGTAATAATGAACATACACAGTCCACCTTCGGCCTGACTGGTCTCTGCTCTGCTTTTTCTCAGCTGTCAAAAATCTGCTTTATGAATGAGCTGCAATGTGCTGTCCTCTGTGGCACTGTCACAGCTCGCTATGCTCAGCCCTGGAGAGTGCTGGTTCCCTTTGGAGAGGCATCTATGGCGTGCCCTGCTTGTCTTCAGGAGGCCTGGGCGAGCTCCATCCTGGTCATTCTCTGGCTGCATGGCCCATCTTAACACATCCTGTGCTCACTCTAAGTACAGTGGGTAGTGGTTTGGGACTGGGGATTCAAGAAATTAGTTCAGGCTTCTTTGCTCAGAGTGTCTAAAGGAAGCCACTTACTGAGAACCCAAGGCCCTCCCTGTTGTCTTAGTCCCATTACAACCTGTGTTCATTGGAAGGTTGGCCATTTTCTCACCCCATGAAGAGCTTGGGCTTATTGACTGCTGTTCACTGGCCTGAATTCAGGGTCATCATATTTACCCCACATCTGCTGGAGGGATTCAGAACCAACAGGAACACCAACCTGCAGGTTGGAGAGCAAATTCCCAACATTCCATTCTTCCTTCCTTCCGTTGTCCCTGTAAAACTAAAGGGAAGAAAGAGCAGTAGCCATTCTGGATCCAAAGCCTGAGCTGGTTCCTCTGACTCCTCTCTTAAGGAGGTGCAGCAAAGTTTCGTTAATTTACTTTGAGATCTGTCCCATGATGTCTCTAAGCATGACATCACAGAACTTGCTTAGGGCCACTTAGAAACAAACAAGTCAAACTGTAATCGTCGGCGAAGGCTCAGGATCCAGGACTTCTTAGGATACTGATAGGTCCAGTGTGTGACTCCAGGCAGGCAGGAGTCAGTCAAATTCTCAGGAGACACCTACAGATTTCATTGGTAATGACTGTGGACAATGTGGATTTAGGGTTCAACTTGAGATTTTCAACTTTCTATCGGTGTGAAAGCCATTTGATAGAAGCCCACTTCAAATTTTAAATTTCCAATTCAAGCATTTCCTGAGCTGGCAGTGTGAGCAATGGTAAGGAGCAGAAAGACCCAGTGAGCATTGTGACCCCAAGATCAACCAACCAGTCAAGCCCCCACAAGCTGTGTCGCTGAGCTGCCATACTCTGCATGGCTGGTTCACCAAATGCATTTCCGGTTTATGACAATTTGTTGCTTATAGTAGGCTTATAAGAACCACTCTAAGTTGAGCAGCATTGTGGCTGTACATAATTGTTTTCTTGTTCTGTCTTCAAAACTCCCTGAAGCCCTAAGACAACCCTAGAGACAGGAGAGAGTATGCAGCTTCAGGTATAGGCAGAGACCTATTTATGCTCCAGAGCTGGCTCAAGTCTCAGGTCTCTGCCTGTGCTGGCCTGTTTGTTGTTGTTTTGTTTTGTTTTGTTTTGTTTTGTTTTGTTTTGTTTTTATCTAGTCGCCACAACCTAGAGTCATCCAGAGAGGCAGTAACCTCAACTGAGAAAATGCCTCCATAAAAATCTATCTGTAGATAATTGATGTCTATAGAGCCCTGCCCACTGTGGGCGGTGCTACCCCTAGGCAAATGGTCCTGGATGGAATAAGAAAGCACTCTAATCCAGCCATAAGAACAAACCAGTAAGCAGCGTTTCTCCATGACCTCTGCTTCAGTTCTTGCTTTGAGTTCCTGTCCTGACTTTCCACAGTGATGGAGTACAACCTGAGAGTTATACACTGAAAAAGAAGGAAAAAAAACTTTCCTTCCTAAGTTGTTTTTGGTCATGGTGTTTTATCACAGCAATAGAAACCTAAGACATGGGGCTGGAGAGATAGCTCAGCAGTTAAGAGCACTGACTGGTCTTCCAGAGGTCCTGAGTTCAATTCCCAACACCCACATGGTGGCTTACAACCACTGTAATGTGATTGGCTGCCCTCTTCTGATATGTCTGAAGACAGTGACAGTGTACTCACATACATACATACATACATACATACATACATACATACATACACCATAAATTGAAAGAAAGAAAGAAAGAAAGGAAGGAAGAAAGAAAGGAAGAAGGCAAGCTAAGACACATCTCTTGTCCAGGTCCAGGGCACAGCACAGACAGGCCTTAGATCCAGCAAGCTGCCACGTTGGGGTACAGCTCTTGGCCCCCCATCCCTCATGCCATTCTTAGCTCCCAGGGCAGGTTGGGTGGTGTAAACAGATCTCTAGACTCCAGCAGCCAGGATCCAGAGTACTGTGGCTTTCCCAGAGCCCTGGATGAGAGAGCAGGCAATAGGAAAAACTGAGAACGACCCAGCCTGAAAGAGCAGACAGCCACCAGCAGAAAGATGAGCAAGCTGGGATTTTGGATGTTCCTGTGGTACCCAGAAGGAGTTCTAGTCCATCTGTATGAAGCTCTGTGGCTTGGGCTGTTAGGCAGGCAGAGATGCGGGAACAGGGAGTCCTCTGCAGAGGGGAAAACATTTTGTCCTCAAGCCCTCTCAGTCTGTGCAAGACAGGAAATTCCTCAACCCTCCAGAGGCAGCCAGCTTTCCTGACCACGGCAGCCCAGGCTACATGAGGTAGATCTGTGTGTTTCCAATACAGGCTCCCTAAGTCCGATGTCACAACTCCTGCCAATATTCCACCAGCAGCTGTGCTCCATCAAAAGACAATTCCCGAAATGGGGGCAGGGACCAAGAACACTACCTGATGGCCAGAGGTGGGACAGGTGTTTCTGTCTCAGTTGGTCTTGTGTGCCTGCGCTCTGCTGCAGCCACTCTGAGGAAGCTTTATTCTGACCTTTATTCAATCCTCTGAGCCTCATCCCTCCACAGTCCCAGAGCCTGGACTGGGAGAGTTTGCTTTTCTGTGGCCACGGATAAAAATTAACATGTTGTGAACTGGGCCTTAACCTGGTAGAGAAAACACGCTGGAAACTATCCCCAGAGTCCTAGGGTTTGAAAGAAAGTTTGGAATTTGTTTCCCTATGGTGGCGGAGACCCGAAGTACTAGAGTCCTCCCTTGAAACTTTGATTTTTAAATTAGAGATGTTCCATTGTATTAGTCTGGTTTCTGTTGTAACAAAATACCCAAAGATGGATACTTTGTAAAATAAAGAGGTTTTTCTTAGTTCCTAGCTCTAGACAACAGAAAGCATGGCACAGATCTCTGCAGAGATGAAGACCAAAGTTTCATGCTCTGTCCTGTCGTGGCTGAGAAGCGTGCATGTGATAGCATGTGCTGAAGACCACCAATGCAGGTTCCAGGCTCACTTTAGAACACCACTCTCACGTGAACCAATCCAATCCTGTGAGACCCAATTCACTCCTGAGAGAACTGATCCAGCCTCTTGAGAAAGACTAATCTTTCATAGGGGCGGTATCTCCATGACCCAATCACCTCTTGGAGGGCTCCTTTCTAGTGCCTCCATACTGAGAGTGAAATTTCACTGTGGCTCCCAAGGAACATGAAGAACCTCTGCCTGTCTCAGACCCTGATTTGATACTGAGCACTACAAAGGAACAAAAAGCAATAGTTTGTTGTTGTTCACCCTGAGTTTTAGTTCAAACCATAGCACCTACCCTCCCAATCTTACTCCCTATAGTATCAGAAAGAAACAACAGCAAAAAGCTACCGGAGAGGCTAGACACTGGGCAGCCTGGGGCTTGCCCTGCGTGTTAAGCAGACAGCGTCTTACCTCCTGGAAACTGGTTGAAGCCAGCTTGGGGGAAGATGGCAAGAGTATAGAAAAGCCCTTCTGTGAAAAGCTATCTCCTCAGAGAGCTGAGAGGGAGGAGGTGGACCAAGACCTCTGGGTGGAGAGCTGTCCTGGTTTTCATCCTTTATTAGCTAGCACGCTACCTTTGTCTCTTTCCCAGATATTATTGAAGCATTATGAAGGTCCAGTAAGCCGCACGTATTTTAAGAGTTTAACTTAAATGGGTTTTGCCAGACATGCTAATATCTGTGAAACATTTGCCCTGACCTAAAAAGTGAACATTTCTGTTTCTCGTAAGCATTCCTTACTGCTCTCTTCTAATTCGTCTCCCACCCCCTGTTGCAGGCACCCACTGCTGTGCTTTCTGTCTCTCTAGTTTGATGTGTGTGTGTGTGTGTGTGTGTGTGTGTGTGAAAGAGAGGGAGAGAGAGAGACAGAGAGAGGCTGTAGGATGAATCCAGTGCTTCACTATACACAGGCAAGACTATTGCTCCATCACTGAGTCCTATCCCACCCTGTAGTTTTTGCTTTTTTTTAGCTAAGAGATGTGACCTTACCTAAGCTGGCCTCAAACCCACCATTCTCTTGCCCCTTTGGTGTAGGGATTATAAGTGTGTGTTGCTATATCCAGCTTTAGTTTAATTTTTTCAAGAAAAGGAGGAGGAAGTGGCCTTGGGAGTATAGGTTGGTAATAGCATATGTGTTTATGTATGAGATCCTGGATTTGATACCCAGCATCAAGAACAAGGGGTATGAAGGGGTATGAGGAGAAGAAAGAAGAAGGAAGAGAACTATTCATCTGCTTACTGTAAATGTTGTATGCATATATCATGTCTGGCAAGATTAAGAAGAAGCTGAACATTGTTTACTTCTGGGGATACAGTGCCAGGTTGGGAGGGAGGGAGACTTTACACAGACCCTTTGGTATCTTTTGGATTCTGTGCCACATGAGTGTATCACTTAATTAAAAAGAGTAAAAAGAATTTAAGGGGCAAAAGTCTTCATGAAGATACCCAGTGTGAGCTTCCTCGCTGAGGTCTTTCGGAGGAACCAGAACTTGTTTGCACAGGACTCTGTGGAACTGTTTAGTCTCTGCTGTCAGGCCGGAGCATTGTCATGTCTGGCAGTGACATGGGACATAAGTTGTTTCCAGTGATCTCCAAGAGCCTCTCAACATTCGTCAGACCTGAGCCTCAGCACAGCTATGGCATCTAGTGTGTTTGTGGAGTGCCTGAATGTTTCTCTCCTGTGTTTATTCCTACCACACAGAAAAGAAAAGTGAAGGAGAGAGGGAACACCGACTGTCCCCAGCTCCCAGCAAGCCCATCGCACCCATCTTCCTGCAGGGCCTGTCTGACCTCAAAGTCATGGATGGAAGCCAGGTCACTATGACAGTCCAGGTGTCAGGTCTGTCCAGATAGCTCTCTCCTTGGGGTGTATAAGAGAGAGCATGTGGCAGTGGGTATTGCTCCTAGATGCCCTGAAAACCACCATGGATCCATGGGCAAGGGGCACAAGTCTCTTGCCTTCTCTCTTCTGCTATCTGGGTAGCATTTTATAGATTCAGGGTTATATGGTCCAGGGGAAGAAGATGATTAAGTTTAGTGTGGCCAGTTCCAATTGAATGCTTAGGAGGTTTGTTGGATTGTTTCTGGTTTTGTTTTTGTTTTGTTTTGTCGTTTGGTTGGTTTGGTTTGATACTGGTTTGATTTTGGTATTTTATTTTATTTTATTTTATTTTTGGATTTTTAAAGAGTTTCACCCCCTTTTTTAAAATTAGTACATATTCACTGTGGAAAGTAATGGGTTTCACAATTACATTTTATTCAAAAGCATTATGGACTTTAACCATATTTAGTCACTGCCTTTCCTGGCCTCCCATCACCCCTTTCCATTTCCCAAATAGTGTCCCTTCCAGTTTTGAGTCTTATGAGTAATAAAACACAGGGATGTCTAGTCTTTCCCCTCTTAATCTACATAGTGATTGAAATCCTAGCAAAAGCCATAAGGCAAGAGAAAGAAAGAAAAAGATTGCAGGTAGGAAATGAGGAATTCAAATTATCCCATTTGCAGACACTATAAGCCTATAGTTAAAGGACTGTAAAAATTTCCTGGAATGTTTTTTGTGAGGACCTCTCGAGTCTTGAGTCTCTTTGAGTTGCTTTAGTGAGACCTTAAGGTAGAAAAGAGATGATCAGAGGCCCTTCTAAAACAGACAAAGAAATATGGCTTGCACCTAGACTGAGCTCTCCTGGCCGTTGCTGGGGGTGGCAGGAGAAGCTCACAAAGTCCCAGCTCCACACTCGTGGCAGAGTAGACATGAGCACCTTTGGATGTATCTGTGGTTCTCGGTTCCTAGCAGTGCCTCTGAAACCTGAGGGTAGCCATCTCTGGCTTCCTCTTGCCTCTAAACCTGTAAACATAATAAATATGAACTGTGAGAGGACCCGAGGACTTGTCCTTCAGAAGATGAAGGCTTTTTCCACGATACTCCCAGACAGAGGCTTCACCAAGACGTCCAATTGGAAGAGATAAGAGATATTCTTCACATGGCCTTTAGGCATGTGGAGTCTGACCCATGCAGACAGATGGCCATCTGCTCACTCTTATGTCTCCCCAGGGCCCTCATCTCTCTGGAAGCAGAGCCTTGTGGTCAGCTTTCAGATCTAAAGAAGCCCTCACATGGTCATTGATCTCTTCTCCTAAAACATTCCAGAAGCATAGCCTAGCACTGCTACACACTGAGAACCATGTTTAGAAACCCTCTGCAAGCTGAGGTCCTGGGACCACATTAGTGTGGCGGCCCAGTGCTTATGGAGCTCTTTCCAGTGACTGACTGCAGGGGGGCTGCCACGGACTCTCTATTCGAGGCATGGCGGGGCTGAGAATACCTTCAGGGTTAGATGCTCTCTTTGTGCTCTAAGCCATTCTGAGGGCAGCTAGCAAAGATTAGATTGACTCAGTTATTCCTCCTAACAACCATATAAGGCAGGGTGTATGAGGAAACTGAGGCTGAGACATTGGCAGCCCAATATTAGCATATTAAATGCACAAATGCTTCCTGGCTAGGGATGTTCCTCTCTGACAATCTCCTGTTGCTTCTCTGTGTTCAGGGAACCCACCTCCAGAAGTCATATGGCTTCACGACGGAAATGAGATCCAGGAGTCAGAGGACTTCCACTTCGAGCAGAAAGGTGGCTGGCACAGCCTGTGTATCCAGGAGGTGTTTCCGGAGGACACGGGCACATACACCTGTGAGGCCTGGAACAGTGCTGGGGAGGTCCGCACCCGTGCCATACTCACCGTGCAAGGTGAAGCTGGGCTGCTTTGAGGGGGTCAAGGTACAACTTCTGCCAAAGCCACTTAGAGGTGAGGGACACACAGCAGACTATTCCAGTCCCACTGTAGCTCCGAGGCAGATCACTGTCTCCATCACAAGCTCTCGCAGAATGGGGCTTCCTTCCCTGCTCTCTGAAGTCCCTGCTCTTTCTGAGCTGCCGCTAAGTTAGATGGAGTGCTGAGGAGAATCCATAATAGACTTAATTTGGCATTGATGGTTTGGGATATAATTTGCAGTTTATGAGTCCTTTTTCCTGCAGAAACCTCCTTTTCAAGAGGAAAGGTGGCTAAGCACATACCGTAAGGAACAGTTCTCATCGGTCACATCCGATGCAGGGCATGAGCACCCAGCCTAGGACCCCATATTGTCAGGGCTTATACAAATTCATATTAGTTCTATCCTCTGATAATATAACCAAGGCAGATTTGCACTATGGATGTATCTACACACCCAGTCCAAGTAACTTCTAGACCACTTGTTCTCTGGTAACACACTGTCTTCCAACACTTTACCATCGTGAACAATGGACAGATACCAAGCTCCATGCTGAAGGGCCTCCATCTCTATTTTTCCCCATCGCCTCCTTCCAGAGCCTCATGATGGCACCCAGCCCTGGTTCATCAGCAAGCCTCGTTCGGTGACAGCCTCCCTGGGCCAGAGTGTCCTCATCTCCTGCGCCATAGCTGGAGACCCCTTTCCCACTGTGCACTGGCTCCGGGACGGCAAAGCCCTCTCCAAGGACAGCGGCCACTTTGAGCTGCTCCAGAATGAGGACGTGTTCACCCTGGTTCTAAAGAACGTGCAGCCCTGGCATGCAGGCCAGTATGAGATCTTGCTCAAGTGAGTCTGCATTGTCCTGCCAGCCATTCTCACCCCCTCCCCCACCCTCAGACTCCTCACTCTCAAGCCAGGACTGGGAAACCAGAGGAAGCAGCAGCTGATGCAGATTTATTGAGTTTATATCTCTATAGGTCCAAGGATGGCAGCTTTATTTGGTGATGGCCTTGGTGACGGCCTTCCTGCTGGCAAAGTCCCAGGGTGGCACAAGGGCATCATATGAAAGAGGCAGAGAACATGCATGTGACCTTTCTCTGTTTCATCTTTACAGCCGCTAGTGTTCAGTCACAGGGATTCCAACTGATTGATTACCTAGTGTTAGATTTTTCCCAAGGACTTACCTCTAAATATATGGCTGGGTTAAGTTTCCACCTTCTCTATACCTCACAATAGACATTAAATTTCAATACATGGACCTCAAGGGCACATCCTTCCAGACCACAGCAGCTAAGAATTGGAAACATCTTAGAGATAGTTTGAACCTTTGGTGCCTTTTACTACCCATTTTTGGAAATCACATATCATCATTCTATGTGGTTTTTGGTTAGAAATGAGCCTCCAAGTAAAACCTTTATTCAAGAAGTGAAGAATCAAGAGTCCATCCTTTGGTAAAAAGCATATCAATGAATTTCATATATTATTATTCAACTGACATGGGGGGGTGGGATGGGGAAGGGTTGGAGCTCAGTGGTTAAGAGTACATACTGCTCTTGCCCGGAACCCAAGTTCTGTTTCCAGCACCCGCAATGGACGGTAACTGTAGATCCAGGGGACCTGATGTCCTTGTCGGCCTCTGGAGACGCCTGTACTTACTTCATATACTGATACACAGACATGAGCACATACATATAATTAAAAGTAGATGCAGGATGTAGCATGCTTGCCAGGATGTACAAGGCCCTGAGTTTGATCCCCAGAACTGAAAAAAAAAAACATTCAAAAATAAGTCTTAAAATATTTTTTTAATTGCTACAGGGGAGAGCATGGTGCACACTTTTAATCCTAGCACTTGGCAGGTGGCTTTCTATGAGTTCGAGGTCAGGATAAAAGACTCTGAAAAGTGTCGGAGGTTGTTTTGTCTCAGTTCAGGGTTCAGTCCATAACAGAGGGTAGGTCATGGCAGCAGCAGTTCTAGGCATCTGCAACCAGGAAGCAGAGGGAGAGGACCATCAGTGCTCAGCTGCTTTTCTCCTTTGTATTCAGCCCAGGCCCCCAGCCCAGGGAACGGTGCTTGCCAGGTCTTCCCCATCAATTAACCTCATACAGAAATTCCTTACAGGTCGGACAAGAGGCTTGTCTCTTAAGTGAGTCTAGATATTGTCAAATTAATAATATTAGCCATCACAAGTAATAAAAAAATAAAATTAAAACAACCACAGGGAAATTAATTTTCCCTATTAAGATACTCCATCTTCTAAAATCCTAAGTGAAGCCTAGTTGATGGACAGAATGCCTTCTCTCTGAGGCCTAAGACTGGCATAAGCACCTCCCTGCGTATGTGAGGTTGTGGCATATCCTGAGTGTGGCTAGACACAGCCACAGTGGGTGCCTGAGGACCTGGTCACTTCCTTCCTGAACTTTATCAATTCTCCATACTGAGCCCATCACTCGGGATCCCCTCTGTAAGCTACATGCTACGGCTTTTGCTGCGATGGAATCCTGTACCTACAATAATTCTGAGCGTGTGCTTTTTACTCACATCAGCTAGCTGTTGCCGCCTAAGGAGCCAACCCCAAATACATAGGTGCATTTTTAAAAATACCCTTTTTAAAAAGAAAGCTGGGCTGGAGAGATGGCTCAGTGGTTAAGAGCACTGACTGCTCTTCCAGAGGTCCTAAGTTCAATTCCCAACAACCACATGGTGGCTCACAACCATCTGTAATGGGATCCAATGCCCTCTTCTGGTGTGTCTGAAGACAGTGACAGTGTACTCACATACATAAATAAAATCTAAAAAAAAAAAAAAAAAAAAGAAAAAAAAAAGAAAAAAAAGGAAAAGAAAGAAAACTATTATCTCTTAGAGATCTTTGGGTCTGTTCAGAAGTTATGCCCATACAATCAGAGCTCCACTGCTCTGAATTAAACATAGAACTCCCTTACAAATACACGTTGTCCCGTTCCCATTAGCCATATGCCTAGACGGTGTCAGTGGACTCTGCCTTTAGGCTTAAAGTCATTATCAAGAGGAGCAAATCTGCCTCCATGGTGAGATGTGTAGACCCTTGTTCACTAGGTCAGTACTAGGGCAAAAGTGACTAATGTGACAATACTTTCTTATGAAGGGACAATACTTTGAGACTACACTTGTGCTAGTCAACTAGATAACCTATAAAAGATAGGTGTGTGTGTGTGTGTGTGTGTGTGTGTGTGTGAGAGAGAGAGAGAGAGAGAGAGAGAGAGAGAGAGAGAGAGAGAGATTTTGTTTGTCTGGTTCGGTTTTATGAGACACAATCTCATACTGCCCCGGAGGCCGCGAACTCAGTATATATATCCTCGAACTCCTGATTCTCCTGTTTCCATCTCCTGGCTTTTTGTAAGAGTTTGAAGCAAAAAGAAAGACTGTGTCAGCCAATGTAAGAGGAGTTGGCTGTTAAATGAGCCAAGAGAGAAGGAGGTAAAAAGCACAAAGCAAAGATCCATAGGATGTTTGCCAGGCCATAGAGGGGGTTACACTGGAAGGGCAAAAGGCAGACTGTCTGGGACCAGCTGGGGACAGTCATAAAATGTAGACTATCCAAGCTGGAAGAGAATGCAGAAATTATCTAGTCTTCCCATCTACTAATGAGAGACACAGAGGTCTCAGGTCATTGACTTGCTCATGGCCATGAGCTGAGCCTGACTAAGTTCGAGCCCTTGTCTTTTGACTTCCATCAGATGTTCTTCCATTCTTGCAGCCTGTCATTAGAAGTGTCTTTCCATGCACTGGGAATTAGGGGACATGGGAATTCATGCTGGCCTCTTCATGCATCTCTCGCCCTTTTCTTCCCAAAGTCTAGATTCCTCATTCCTCCGGGAGGCCGTTGCTTTGGCCTTGGCTCTGTCCCCAGCACAAACCAAGCAAGTCAGTGGAAATTTCTCCTGAGGAGTGCATGTCAGGCCTGCCAGGGACCTCGTTCCCTCTCGCTTTTTTTGTGTTGACAGAAGTCAGACCTAGCCCACGGAAGAGGGTCTTCCAAGAAGGAAGGCTGGGGAAGTGGGGCTGGGAGACAACCAAGGGGTCCAGTCTGTTCCTGCTAACGTGGAATGGTGGGTGTGGATGAGTTTTGATCTCTCCTTCCCTTTGCCAGCTCTGACCAAAAGGAGAGCTCGCAACACATCAGCTCCAAGTTCCAGCTGGGATGTTAGAAAGCACAGATCTTTTCCAGAAAATTAGTTCTTCACCTTTGTATACAAAATCGTCCTGTGTGACAGTGATTTGGGGAGGGACACGCTGCAAGGCTTCTAACCAGAGTGTGCCCCTCTAATTCAGAGCTCGGGAAAGGAAGGCATGTTTATGGCAGGTTTGCTGCGTGTAGTGTAACTGCTGTGTCCTGTGTGGCAACATCAGGGCAAGGCCTCAGTCTCAGCCCGTTTGTGATGGCGTGTAGGTAATATTAAAGATGTCTCTGAGATACTGTTCCTGCTGGTGAGGTCACTGGTAGATGGGTCCAGGCAAGAGTCTATCTGAACTTTATATTCTCCAGAAGAACCCATGGCTTACTTAAAGGCCCAGTAGAGGTTTTCCTTCTAGGCTTTCAGTATTGTTCCCCCAGTGGCCCAGCCATGGTGTCTCCATGTTCTTCTCGATCATCTGCCTGGAGACCTCAGGGTGGGTGGAGCTAGAGACCTTGGGCGGGGCTTATCTTGGTCCATGGTTCCCACCACAGGAACAGATCGTGGCGATGACAAGCGCCCTCACTTGCTTCCCTCCGTGGGGATATATAGATAAGTGTAGCTCCAGCTCAGCAGACAGTCCATCTCTGATGCACAGCCTCCTAGAGTGTGCTTAGGGTAAAGTGGGGCCATCTGGTCAGTGTCTGCTCCTGATTTCTATGCCTGGGTTTTGTCCTTCTTATGACAAGAGGAAACTCGGAGATAATGTGAGGGGAAAAAGAGCTACCAAAGAAACACCCATTGGGCATCTTTCTCTGTTCCATGCTAGCATCACTGTGAAGTAGGGAAAGAATAACTTAACACTGCCCCGTGGGCTAACAGAATCAGGAAACCAGGTAGCATGCTCGCAGGCTGGCACTAGTGAGCTGCCAGGTAAACAGAGTATAGCCTGCCCTCTTCCGGTGACTTGAATTGGCAGCTTCAAAGAACCCTGGCCTAGAGGAAGGGACATACTAGAGGGGTTGACAGGGAGGAGAGAGGAGTGAGGTCCCAGGAAGGGATCGACATGGTCACAGCCTAGGATAGCACAAAGGTGGAGCAAAGGAGGAGAGAGAAGGCTGGAAGGAAACAAATGGACCTGAGGCCCAAGGATGAGGAGCAAATCCACAGACCCCGAGAAGCAGACCCACTGTAGCTGCTAGTGCCTTCCCCTGAGGAAGTACCAAAGAGAGGTGGATGCACCTCTGTGGCCGCAGGAGATGTAAGCACATATTCCCAGATTCAAGATGTAGACGGTCCCATACACTTACGTGAGGGCGTCTACTCTTGTGGTTAAGGCACACATGTATATAGACACACGAAGAAACACGCAAAGATTCCAGAGCAAACTGGTTCTGATAAGCAATGTAGGACCTGTGCACACGCAGGCCACAAGTCTTGTATGCAGGTGGATCCAGGTCCCAGCCCCTGTCCCTGCTAGTTACCTCTGAGTTCAGGCTCACCATTTAACCTTCACACACTCCGTTTGTCTTATGTAAACAGTACTGCCTCTAGCTGTTAGAACCGTAAACGAAATGATGGATTTTGTGAGGAGGAGGTCCGGAGCTGGCAACTGGTATGTCTATCATGAGGTCTGGAAGGGTCGCTCAGACCCAGCAGTGCTGCTAAGACAATCTAGGGAATTGTGCGGGACCTGAGAATCCCAGCAGTGCCTTGCAGAATCCCCACAGTCTCCTTCCCTACACTCAGCAGACCAAGCTGGCATGCTGTACAGAACAAGACAAAGCACGTGGCAGTCATGAGAGCCGGAGGGTCCTGGATAAACAGTGCTTGAATAGTAGGACTTACCCATTTAATTCCCAGACTTGAGCCTTTATGAGACATTGCCTTAAAACACCAGCAGAGGGCAGCCTCGCAGGCCAGAGAGCTCAACTGCTTTGAATCCAACGGGCTAGCCCTTTAGCCCCCTGCCTGAGAAGAGGGGCCTCAGCCAACCATGCACCCCTGGAGGCTGAACAGCTCTGTGATTGTAGCAAATCCAGAATCCTCTCCACCTGAAGGAAGAGAAAGGGGCCACCCATGTTGGGAGACACACTTGTTAGGTTTTTTACACAGAATGTTCTGATTAATGAAGGGAGGCTGTGGCTGTTTTCGAGGAGAATTCATCTATTGGGGAAGTGGCTCTCATTACTTTGAGGGAGTGTAGAATCAGGTCAGGTCACTAGGCATCTGAGCAGGGCCTGTCTGTATAGACCAAAGGCTTCATGACAACCCCGCAGTGGATAAACCTTTATTCTTGGATTGAGTGCTCGATTGATAGTGTTAAAGGATTCCCATGTGTAGATGCTGGTCTTTGCTGCCCTCCCAAATGTCCCCCGTCCCCTTTCTTTTTAATCTGTAACTATACAAATCAAGATTGACCACAGGGTGAGAGCCCTAGCCTAAATCTAAGTCTGGGATGGAAGCCACAGCTAAGGCCGAGGCCTCCCCCTTCCTCTATGGTCCATGAGCCCATGACCAAGTCTAAACTTGCCGTGCACCCCTTCTAGCCCTGAGCTGAATAGGTCCTTCGCCCAGGGAAGTTCATGGTTCTTATTGTATTGTCCTTGGCTTCATCAGGAACCGGGTTGGCGAGTGCAGTTGCCAAGTGTCACTGATGCTGCACAGAGCCCCACCACGGTGAGTGCCCCCAGGAGTAGCCTGGCCAGGTCCCCACACACACCACACCCACCGGCCACCCTCTGCCTGGTCCTGAAGCCTGGGGTTGTTTGTGTTCTCCTGCTGAGACTACCAGAGCCAAAGAGAAAGATTGGAAGGGGATGAAGGAGGGAGGTCAGAAGAAGGCAAAGGAGGGGGTGGTGTGTGTTTCTTTTTTCTTTTCTCTCCTTTTTTTTTTTTTTTTTTTTTTTTGCACACACCCTTATAAGGCTACTGAAATCATTACCGATATAATAAACCAACTAGGCAAGTGAGTGCCTCTCACCAATGTTCCCTTCTATAAACACAGCCTGGCCGGCCCCCACGTCCCCTTCCCCCTCCTCCCTACCCTCCGCCCTCAGGGATTTGCTCTCCCCTGACGTTTCTGCCTTACCCAGCCCCTTTTCCTCTTGCTACTTTCTCTTTTTCCTTTGCTGGTTATTGCAGGGGGCGGGAGCCTGCCAGCTGTGAGGGCCTCTGTGGTGGAGGAGTTGGTGTTCATGGTGATGGTGACCGTGATGGGACCCTGAGGCCTGGCTGGCCAGCAAGAGGACAGGGTTGGCCTGAGGAGGAAGACGGAGAAGACGTGAGGGGGCTGTTGAAGAGACGGGTGGAGACCAGGCTGCACACAGAAGAGGCCATCCGCCAGCAGGAGGTGGGGCAGCTGGACTTTCGTGACCTCCTGGGAAAGAAGGTGAGCACCAAGACCGTATCAGAAGAAGACCTGAAGGACATCCCAGCCGAGCAGATGGATTTCCGCGCCAACCTTCAGCGGCAAGTAAAGCCAAAGACTGTATCTGAAGAAGAGAGGAAGGTGCATAGCCCCCAGCAGGTTGACTTCCGGTCTGTCCTAGCCAAGAAGGGGACCCCTAAGACCCCTGTTCCTGAGAAGGCACCACCTCAAAAACCTGCCACCCCAGACTTTCGCTCAGTGCTAGGTGGCAAGAAGAAGTCACCCGCAGAGAATGGGGGTAACAGTGCTGAGGTCTTGAATGTCAAGGCTGGGGAAAGCCCCACACCTGCAGGCAATGCACAGGCAGCTGGGGCCCCGAAGCCCATAGGCAACGCCAAGCCTGCTGAGACCCTGAAACCCATAGGTAATGCCAAGCCTACAGAGACCCTGAAGCCTGTGGGCAACACCAAGCCTGCCGAGACCCTGAAACCCATAGCCAACGCTCAGCCTTCAGGGTCCCTGAAACCCATAGCCAACGCACAGCCTACTGAGAGCCAGAAGCCTGTGGCCAATGCCAAGTCTGCTGAGACCCCGAAACCAGCTGGGAAAGAGGAACTCAAGGAGGTTAAGAATGATGTGAACTGTAAGAAAGGGCACGTCGGAGCCTCGGGCAATGAAAAAAGACCTGAGAGCCAAGGCTCAGCCCCAGTTTTCAAGGAAAAGCTACAAGATGTCCATGTGGCAGAGGGTGAGAAGCTGCTACTCCAGTGTCAGGTGACCTCTGATCCCCCAGCCACCGTCACCTGGTCACTGAATGGAAAGACACTCAAGACCACAAAATTCATCATCCTCGCCCAGGAAGGTAAATGAGGGTGAGGGTAGGGACGATGGGAAGCCTGTACCTATGTGGGTCACTGTCAAAGCATGAACCTGTAGTCTGCCTGAAGGACACTTGTAGCCATGGCCTGAGTTGGAATAGCCATCCCTATTCCCTCATTTACAGGATGGGCTCTCTGCTGAGGGGACCTGGGTACACACATGAGCCTACTGTGGATGCAAGCTGGGCTTCAGATCCTTGTGGTACATGCTGTGCCTTGGTGTCTGTCTGGCACCCTACCCAGGTCTCCTCTGAGCCTACCTAGGACCGAGTGTTCAACATCCCTCAGCCCCATAGAGAGAGCTATGCTCTGCAGACTGGGAGAAGGGGGACATGGAGCTGAGGTTAGCTGGGGACCCTGAGACCATTTGAGAAGTGTGGGAAATGCTGAGTGACGGCATGCTGGGTTTGGAGCTAGAGGCTGGCATTAGCAAGAGCCTGGTCTTGGGAACATTGTGGGTCTGAAGGGACCCGTGGGCAAGCCAAACCCTTACACAGTCCTGATGGACCCACTCACGCAGGACAGAGCTGCTCGCTTCCTAATTTGGATGAGACTTTTGTTTGCTGGTGTTTCACATTCTTGGTGGGGGGAGGGGGTGCAAGTCCTGCCACCCGTGGCCTTTGAGGCCTTGGAGTTCACAAGTGTGCCAGTTTACACCAGAGAAAATGGGAGTGGGAGGTTATCTGCAGCCCCTTTTATCTGCAGCCCCTTGCTATGGTTTATTGTCCTATTACATTTATTTATTTGGAGTGTGTGTGTGTGTGTGTGTGTGTGTGTGTGTGTGTGTGTGTGTGTGAGAGAGAGAGAGAGAGAGAGAGAGAGAAATATGGTTATGAACACGTGCTGCCACGTGTGTGTGGTCGTGTTTGGAGGGGAGAGGACAATTTGTAGGAGCTGGTTCTTTCCTTCCACTGTGTGTGACCCCCTAGGATCAAACTCAGGTGGGGAGCTTGGGGGGAAAGCACCTTTACCTGCTGCCGACTCAACCAGCCCTCAGTGTGACTTAAGATTGTCTTATAAATCACAAGTTTTATCAGAAACTCCTAGGCCAGATGAGATCCCACAAACCACTGAGGTGGCTAGTGGAGAGACAGGGTCCTACTTGAGCTAGACCTGACCCTAAAAGATCATGAAGAAGTTCCCAGGATGTGGCATGCACCCTTGAGATACTGAGGGAAGGCGCTTCAGAGGCTGAGTGGACAGGTCTTAGCAAATGCCAGTGCACTGAGATTCCAGACCATTCTTCCCCTCCTCTCTCTACTCTCCTCTCCTCACTCCTCCATCCCACAGCTGCCTACCTGCATAACCCTGGAAGGAGGCATTTGCAGATAGCATCGACCTTGTCCCTTACTCCACGATTCAGCCAGCAAATCCAGAGCAGCCGAAATGTGTGGAGTCTAACCATTGAATGACCAAAGGCAAACCGGGCATTATTTTTTCAGCAGAGAGAGATTCTGTAATCTGCTAATGCGCTGACAGTAACTTTTTCACACTGATGTCTTCAGTTGGCAGGGTCTTCCAGAAAGCATCTGTCCCCCTGTGTCTGCTAGTTCTGCCCCCATGATGCCAACATACCAGAGGTCTTAGGACCACTGTGGTGGGTGAGAAATCCAGGACAGTGGATGCTACCATCCTCCCTGTCCCACCCAAGGGCCTCCCACTCAGACAAACTGGAAAGCTTGACCAGGAGTGTTTCCCAGGTCACTATGTCCAGTGACCTCTCTGGACAGGATAGAGCACAGCCACCAACCTCAGGAAAATTGGGGTTTGTGTTCCCAAAGCCAGAGCCACCAATGTCCACTTACAGAGTCTGCTCAGATGAGCAGTATAAGATAGACCTCACCCCTGATCACAGAAGTACTCCCCAGCCCCAGCCGCTGGCTGCTCTTAGGCCTGGGTTGCTTGGAGTAATCTTCATCCAGAGCACAGAGATGGAAGCAACATCATCACCCACCAGGGAGGACTAAAGTCCTTGACAAGACAGACTGTGAGAGGGGAGGTAGGGATTACAGAGAGAGCTCCAGAGCAAACTTGGAGCAATAGTCTCAGTATTTCAAAGTACGGATAACTTGTTTCCGTCAGCGGAGCACCATGTCCAGATGCCATCCTAGACAGTTACATTTTCTAATCCCTAAATTCTCACACTACCAAGTATCCTAATAACAGAGAAGTTGAGTAAACTGCCCAAAGCTGCACAGCTCTTAAGTAATATAGCAGAGAAGAGATGAGACATTGCTTCCTGCGATGGAGGATGGAAGGAGGAGAGCATGGATGAGCCTGTCTTGACACAATAAAGGGGAGAGTGTGTGTTCTCCAAATGCCAGCCCTGCCCCCCCCCCACAGCCTGCACTCACCAAGTCTTTAAGAGGGCCCCCTCCCCCAGGGGGGATGCATCTTGGGTTTATCAGCTATTACTGGAGAGATCCAGGGAGGCAGCAAGGCAGTGGCCAGAGGTGGAGGGAATCTGCTCCTAGTAGGTCTGGCAGCAAGGACATAGGCTCACTGAGATACAGCTGTTGGAGCCAGTGCCACAGAGTGGTCTGAGAGGAGAGTTGTTCCATGCTAGGGACTAGGGATAGGAAAGCCCAGAAGGTAGGGAAACTAGCAGTAAGTGGGCCCTGTACAGGGCTCAGGGCATTAAAGGCTCGCTGCTTGCACATGGACCTATCTGGGCTGTGGCGGGGGTTGGGGGAGCCTTGGCCCTGATTTCATCCCACATCCTGTCAGAGAACGTCTAAAAGCAACAGTGAGCCATGCAGGGGAGATTTTGCAGTGAGGAATGCAACACGAGAAGTTGGGTTTTAGGGGCTTGGACTGACTCCAAGGCCAAAGACAAGTATGGAGACTGTTCAAGAGATCAGGGGACATGGTGGTGAGGCCCAGCTGCCGAGGTGAGCATGGCCACCAAGGGAAAGACTCCAGTGCAAGAAGTACAGACATCTGCCAGAAAACCTGTCGCCTGGCTTGACTGGCAGGGTGATGGCTGGGGTCAGGGAGAGAACAGTGGGATGTTGTCACTGGAGCTAAGAAGTCCGTGATTTGAGGCGATGGGCAGGGGTGAAGGGCAATACCCATCTTCCTGTCTCCCAGCACCTCCCCACCCCTATCCCTGACTGCATTGACCCCCATCCTGTCTCTCTCCCCCTCTATCAAGATTTACTTTCTCCAGGATCCGTTCTTAGACCCCTGTCACTTTAGCTTAGACATCCAATGGATACATGGATCGCAGAGCTCCCACTGCTAGGGGACGCCTGTATAAGTATCCAGTAGCTTCTCTGCTGAGCCCCACAGTCTGTAGGACAGGTTACACCCATCCCACTTAGTGCTGAGGAAATCCCAAAAGGAGGTGTGACAGCCATTGGTGGGATTTGATCATTGGGCAATTCTTGGAGGGCCAGTTGGGTGGAAGTGTCTTTCCTCCTCTGGCAGCCAGGGCTGTGGAATGCCTGTGTTCAGGGGACCATCAGCTGGGCCTGTCCTTCGGGGACAGGCACCTGGGCCTCCCTTTCTAGAGCCATCTTAGCTATGGGGAGCCAATAACCCTGGAGTCCAGGCAGGGCTGAGGTAGCTTTAAAAGGGCCTTTATTTCTGTGTTGCTTCCTGCCTCCAGGCCGGGCTTCCCCTAGCAAAACATTCCTCCCCGTCTAGTAAAGATGCTCTCTGGTTTTGTTGCTGTTGTCAAGAGATGACTAATTTTTTTATTGCCTTCGGGGTGGAATCTTGTGAAGACTTTTTCAATACTGTATAAACTTATTCTACAAATTAGATAGCACCTACTGTATACAAGGCATTGACATATGCACTCCCTTTGCCTGTATGTAGAACCCATTTAAAGAACTTGGGGTTCATATCTTATTTCTGTTTTTTCAACAATACATACAAACGTATATTATTGATTATGTGTTCCTGACCTTGACTTTCATAGATCCTTCCAGATCCCCTGCTGGGGAAATAGCCACAATTACTTTTTATTGCAGTTGCATTTCAGATAGGGTTATTGCCCTCAGAGATAGCATGAGAGACGGGAGTGTGATTCAGCAATGGCCTTGAAATGGGCTTTGTTGCTGCCAGTGTGCTCAGATGCCTGGGGAACCCAGGAAAGGTGCATCCAGAGCTAGAGTCTTAGGATTGACACAGAGGACACTGTGCCCAAGGAAGGGACCCTAGGTGAGTAGCAGGGTTGGGCAGTGCCTGACAGGAGGGCAGGTCAGGGAGGCTTGCAGAATAATCAGGAGCCTGGCAACCCTAACCCCAATCCTAGCCCTTTCTTTTCCCTCTCCCTACCCACTTCAGTCACAGAAGAGTGACTCCCCAGCCAGGAGGAGCTCCAGGCAGAGCTTCTGTGGAACCACTCAGTGGATTCCTGCTTCCCATCCCCTTCACTCCCTCAACTCCCCAGCAGGCTGACAGGCTGAGGCTTCTTAAAAAAAAAAAAAATTGCTGGGAAACAGTTTTCTTCTGGAGGTCAGAATGAGCCGTCCCACAGGAAATACCAGATTCTTCAACTTTCTTCAACTGGAGTAGCCAGCCTCCAGCCTGCCCAGTCTTCTCCAGCCCACACATGCATGTGGCCATGGCCGAGCTCTGCTGGGGACTTGGAGAGCTGGGAATAGAGGTGGGGGTCTCTTTAAGATCCTCCACTGCCCTTCTAGCCAGCATACTGTCATTCACTGTGCCTGTCACTCAAGTTTTGGGCCAAAGGTAGCTGGGGAACCAAAATAAAAAACCAAAACAAAAACAAGAAATGAGACATGCTATCACTTGGGGATGGGGGACTGGAATATGTCCTCCCAGACCAGGGAAATCCAGGTGAGTGGGTTTTCTTTAAGCCTGTCGCTCAGACCAGTCAGCTCCTCACATCCTCCTGTCCAGCCAGATGACTGGAATGGCTGCCCTCACTCCCCTGTCCCTGTGCCTCCCAGTTCTCACTCTCACGCCAGACTTTCTCCATCTCCAGCCAAAATCCTTTCTGTTGCAGTTGGGAAGATAACGGTGGCCCACTGTCCTCACCATGGGAAGACAGGGTCAGGCCTGTTCAAGAGCTGAGTAGGAGGGAGGGGACATAGATATTCTATCCCAGGAAGCAGTGTAGGCTTTCCAACTCTCTAGTGAGGTCCTAAGGGGATCCACTGGTGCTATCCTTGCTCTCTGGGTTTTCTGGCATCAGCTTTGTGTAACCAGATTGTCTTAGTTGGGGTTTCTGTTGCTGCAACGAAATACCATGAGCCAAAAGCAAGTTGGGGAGGGAAGGGTTTATTCAGCTCACACTTCTACATTGCTGTTCATCAGCAAGGGAAGTCAGGACAGGAACTCAAGCAGGGCAGGAACCTGGAGGCAGGAGCTGATGCTGCAGAGGCCATGGAAGGGTGCTGCTTACTGGCTTGCTCCTCATGGCTTGCTCAGCCTGCTTTCTTATACAACCCAGGACCACCAGCCCAAGAATGTCACCACCCACAAACCACCAGGACCCTCCCCCTCTGGTCACTAATTAAGAAAATGCCTTACAGCTGGATACTTTGAAGGCACTTTCTCAATTGAGGTTTCTTCCTCTCTGATGACTCTAGTTTGTGTCAAGTTGAGATAAAACCAGTATACATAATTTGAGCTAAAATGGTTCCCCTGAGACCAATGCCCATTTATCTTGTCCCACACGCCCATAAACTTGGAATGTACACAGCTGGCCTCCAGTGCCAGTGGTCTAGGGGGCTGTATAACAAGTCACTTATAGGCAGCAGGATAGATATGTCCCTGTCATTCTCTTATGATGGCTGATGCACTGACACTGGGTAGCTGGGGCAGGGTGACATGGGAAAGGCTTATTTACTCATCTCAAGGTAGGATCTAGCACTCCTGGGTGACCCGGATGGCTCCATTCTTATATGACTTTCCCCACAAGTCAGAAAGTTCTCCTAAAAGAAGCCTGACTGGTCTAGGGAAGTGAGAGCTGGGTGGGGAAGGACCAGATTCTCAGCCTGCCTTCCCGCTGTACACCTCCAAGCCCTCAGAGGTGTGTCTCAGGCAAGGATAGACCCTAGGACTGTGAGCAAAGAGGCCATCCTCACCCTCCCTCAGGGGCCAGAAGACCCTGCCCAGTAGGAAGGCTGTCCCAGGGGTTTCTGGCCCTGTACCCATCATTAGCCTGTTCTTTAGCCAGAATACCCTTCCTAAAAAGCCATTTGCCACAGTCAGAGACCACAGCCACTACCATCTCACAAGAGATCACCCCAAAGGCCAGTGTCCCTGTTGACCAAGGGTTCCTACCCCCTCCTACTTACCTGTGCACTCAAAACCTGTTACCTTGGGCTGGTCAGATGTCTCATTGGGAAAATGTGAGTTTAATCCCTGCACCCACATGGTGGAAGGAGAACACCACCTCCTACAAGTTGTCCTCTGACCTACACACACACACACACACACACACACACACACACACACACACACACCATGACCAATGCATGGTTTCTTTGATTTTGTTGTTTTTTAAACTCTCTTTACCCAGCAGTGTCTCCACATCACTCGCCACTGTCCCCAGAAGACTGCCCGACTCCTTATGCTCTGTAAGGGGCAGGCCATGTCCATCTGCTCCGTATCCCCCTTTTCCACTGACACTCCTTCTGCAGTTTCTCCAAAAGAGCCCTCCAGTGGTGGAGGAGGTCCCAGGAGAGTTGATGAAGAGTCCACTCTTTTGAGGCAGATCATCAACAGAGAGTTTGCAGGATTCAGAAAAGAGAGCCAGATTCACACTGGGCCTCTGGTCTGAGCAGGGGCTTGAAAAGACACCTGCTGTGCCTCAGACACTAGGCTCTTTCCCGGTCATTCACAGCATTTTCTGTTCTCCCCCACAGGCTCACTCTTCTCAGTCTCCATCGAGAAGGCACTGCCTGAGGACAGGGGTTTGTACAAGTGTGTAGCCAAGAACAGCGCTGGCCAAGCTGAGTGTTCCTGCCAAGTCACTGTGGACGGTAAGTCATGCCACCACACACACAGGACCATCTCTTGCCCCCTTCCACATCTGAACGAAGCTCCCCCAGATTGTCCCCAACCTTATTTCAGCATTCATTTGTTGAGACTCAAGCTACCTTTAAAAAAAAAAAGAATGAGTCAGGGAGGAAAGGAAAGCGGCAGCCTCACCTTTATTGCTCGGTTGCTCACATAGCCTCTTCCTGAATCCTCTGGCCAGGAAGAAGCTCTGTTCACCTTCTGCTCCCCTCCCAGTCCTGACCTCCACACCCAGAACCTTCTGGGCAGAGAAGCCAGGCATAAGGGCACCAGCACGAGAAAGGACACACCCACAGGAAAATGACTACAAGTATTTAACCAAACCACAACAAGCAAGTGTGCACAGTGCTGGTGCCCAGGCCCACTGAGGAGCCTGGGTGTGAGGGAGCTGAGTGTTCAAGTGTCTTCTGGGAGAAGGTGAGTCAGGCTGAGGTGGGGGAGAGAGGAGAACAGGGCTACTTCTGCTAAAAGTGGTAGTAAGACAGCAGAGAGATGGGAGAAGAAACAGGAGAATGAGCAGACCCATTAGGACTGGAGTTCTCCAACTCAGGAAGGGGCAAGGCCTAGCAGGAAGCATGCATCTGTGTCTCTTTCCTCCCCTGCCCCCCATTAGGAATGTGGAATTTGAGCCTGGGAATAGAGCAAGCCCTGTGATGGTTTAGACTCCCTCATTATTATCTCTCCTCACGACTGACAGCATTAGAAGTCGAGCCCTACCAGGACTCCTCGTGCGCCAGGCAAAGGCTTTTCCTCTGAGTTATATTCCCATCTGCAACACCCATATTTTATGAATGAGAAAAACTGAGGCTGTTCAGAAAAGAAAGGCAGTCAACAGGAGGCCCTCTGACTCCATAGTGCCTGAGCCAGGGCAAAATTTGCAGGACTTTCAATCCAGTGCCTTTTTTTTTTTTTTTTTTTTTTTTTTTGTATTTTTATACTTCCCTGGAAATGTCTAAAAAGGTAATATTGGGAAAACAGTTTCTTGCCCTTGAAATGCCTGCTTAACAGCCATCAGTAACATGTCAAAACCTGGTGTCCAAATAAGGCATCTAGAAGAACAGCTTTGTTGTTGTTCTGGCTCCTGAGCGTGAACACTTTAGTCCCGAAATCCCAATCTGTTTTATAGCCTTCTCACAAGATGGAGAGACTTTGTCCTCACTCTGGATTTCATAACCCCACTTCCTGGTCACAACGCAGAGATGGGGTACATAATAAATGGGAGGAAAAAAAAGAGTGTCTTCTAAAGGAAAGTGTCTTTGGAAAACACAATTGCTAAATAAATTAAATAGTTGCTAGCCAGGAGTCTGACAGGAAATGGTATCCTGGAGTTCTAGGAATGACTTTTGAAGAAGTAGTTCTGCTGGGTCAAGGTTCACGGTCAGTTTGATGCCCGCTGTTGAGGCTCCTTCCTGCTAATCCTCTGTGTGTCTCTTCCCACCTGCCTGTGGTTGCCCCCTGTCCAAGTGGTTCCTTCTTGAAGACTGAAGCCACCCCTAAGTGGCCAGCCTGCTAATGAGGTTATCTGCTTTTGACACCTTGGCCTCTTGAGTTCCCGTTTACACTAGAACCTCAGGAGAGCAATCTGCTCCCCTTATCTGGATAGTGTCAGCACCTTTTCCAGATTTGTTTGAGAAGTGTGTAATTTTCTTTCCCTGTTCACAGTATGCTTAAGAGGTCTTGTTTGGTTTGAGTTTTATTTAAGGGGTTTGTTCATTCTGCAACCTAAGAGGCTTTCTTTGCTCAGGAGGTGTGCCCAAAGACTCTTTGCTGTCTCTACTGATCTCTGTCAGGTATCTCCAGTCCCTTTGAAGTCAGAATTTGGCCCCTGGCTACAAATTAGGAGCTGGGTCTCTGAAAGATAGGGGAGACATCAGCTGAGGTAACAGATGGCTCAGTTAATTAGACTTGGTCTGGTTTGTTTGCATAAAGGAAAAGAGACAGCCCTCTCCCCACCCCAGTCTCCATTGCCCTTGCTGGTGTACTTGTATATGTACCCATGTCATCTGTTGGATGAGTTACTTGCCACACTTAGCTCTGTTTCCCCACCAAGAGCCACTGCCAGGCAAAGAGAACTGTGGGCTCCTTAGCTGCTCCTTTGTCCTTAAGTCACCTTTCTGCCTCCTTTGGGTTGGTGTGTTTGCCAAGCTGAGTGACCTCCTGTCTTTTGTCCCTCACTCAGAGATCTCAGTAGATCTGACCATCCTTTTACCATCAAAGTCAGAAGTGGGGGTAGGGGAGGGGCAGGGGAATCTTTCTAAAAGGTGGGATCCATGGTTTCAGTCAAATTCTCGAAAAGAGTTGTTGTGCACCACCTTGGATTCTGAATACTGGGAAGGCTGAGGCAACAGGACCACAAATTCAACACCAGCGTGGGAGACAGTCTCAACAAAGAAATGAAGATAAGGAGGAGAAGGAAGAAAGGAAGGGAGAAACCATTTGCGCTTAGGGGTAGTAGCTAGCTGTGGTTGGATTTTCATTAGTGAGCTCACTGGTCCATCTGTAGCTGCCTGCCTGACCTCTTAGTAGAACCAGTCCCACATCCCTCCAAGAGGACAGTGAGGTCCCTCTCTACAGAGCAGACTTCAAGATGGCTCTCCTGCTGTCACTCAGAATGGCTGGCCATGCTCCTTAAAGCTACTATCTGCCTGTGTCCAATACCATTAAGACTACATCTGTGTTCAACATGGGGATGCATTTCAGGATCTCACAAACAGGAATCCATCTGAGCTCACTGGTGTTCTGTATCCTTTTTCCTCTCTTCTTCTTCTTCTTCCTCTTCTTCCCCCTCCCCCTCCTCTTCCTCCTTCTCCCCTTGCTGTTTTGTTGTTATTCAAGACAGGGTTTCTCTGTATAGCCCTGGCTATTCCCTCTGTAGACCAGACTAGCCTAAAACTCAGATCCTCCTGCCTCTGCCTCCAGAGTGCCAGAATTAAGGACTTGTGCCACCATTGCTTGGCAAGTATTTTGTTTGTTATAAGGCAGGAGGGGCAACCTATAGGAGGCAGCCTGTCTGCCTGTTGATGGCAGTGCTTGGGTCATTTGGGCATTTGGACTCGGGTCGTTTGTGCCCTTTCTTAAATGTAGTCATATCACCCTTCCTTCCAAACTCAGCAGAAGGGTATTGAGCCAACAAAGGGTAGAACTTGTCAAAAGTAAAGACTCACCCACGAGGAAAACAGCTGACTTTTAATACCTGCTGTGGGCAGAGAGTTTTGTACTTCATCTTTTGGGTTTCTGCAAAAAGGGTGCAGGCTACCTTTCCCAATGAGCTTAGCAAAGCTAACTGACAAGAAGCACTAGCCCAGCCTGAAGCTCCGCCCAGTCAATTACATTGTACATTGTCCTGATAGAGCTCCTGGGGTCTGCCAGACCTTTCCATGGACTGATTCTGGCCAGGGGAATTATCATGTCAAGACACTTTGAAGAGACCTTGATCTTCCATTATTGCCAGCCCTCTGCTGGCAAGTTCTTTCTACTCAAGGGACTAAATTATTAATTCCTATGATTCTCTCTCAGCTCAGGCCTCTCATCCTCAGGTACCTTAGCCAAGGCATTCAGCCTTAGCTTCAGGGAAAGCAGGGCTTCACAACCACAAAAGATCATTCATCTGTGTGAAGGGGAAGCATGTATCCATGGAACCCATACCAGCATTCATTCATTCAGGTGTGCAACCTGCCAGGCGCAGCTCAAGGAGCTGGTATGGCTGAGTATGAACAGAAAATGTTTCTGGTCTCAGGACGTGTGTTTGTGTGTGTGTGCTCACACATGCACTTGAGTACTACCATGAGATGTGAGGGAAACAAGTCAGGTGAAAGGGAAGAGCCTACAGCTTCAGGAAAGAGTTGCTGAGGACTTTGGGTTGAGTGAACATTTGAACAGAGACCTGTAAGATGTGAGGGAAGGAGTTCTTGAAGTAAGAGAAAAGGGGAGAAGGAAAACGTAGAAGAAAAGCACAGTGGGGCTGTGATTGTGGGAGGTGTGGAAGGAAGAAGCAGGCCAGCGAGCCAAGCATAGGTGTGGAAGGCCAAGAAACAAGGCTAAGGAATAAGGGGACCAAGGACCACCACCCAGCCCACATGCAGAGATCACCAAGTGCCCTGGGATTCAGTGAGCTCCTGTAGTGGATGTGAGAGAAGATAAGACCAGAGAGAGATGGCTGGAAGTCCAGCACTGAGATGTTCAGGCAGCTCAGGGGTCTGCAAGGGACGGTGGGATGGATGGATGGCCTTGAGCAAAGAGGAAGCTGTCCAGAGGTAAGAAAACCCAGGAGCCAGAGGGTCGGAGTCCTGAGAAGACCAATGAGGCAGATGCTGCCAACTGACGTGGCCCAGCCTGGTCACTAACCTTTGGGAAAAACAGTGCAGAGATCATTAGTGCCCTTGACAAGAAGGATTCAGGAGAGTGACAGTAATGTCAACCTCATTTAATGCATAGAGACCAGGCCGAGTCGCCTGTGCATGCCACCATGACTAGCTGGGTGGGAATGTAAACCCAAACACTTACTCCTAGCCACTATGGTTAGCTGACTGTAGCTGAGTAGAACTGTACCTGCCTTCGTCTGAGTCCTGCCTTGGTCTTTATCCTCTCCTGCTCTTCCAGTTATTCTTTAACCCCTCGTATGCCACTAGTTAGGATTAGGTTGAGCTGAGTCAAACTGCTGTCTTTGTAGCTCTAAAAACACTTGGAGTTGCCTGAGACCAGAAGATTGTTGAGTTTAAGACTGACCTGGGCTGTGTGGCAAGTTCCAGCAACCTGGGCTACAGGATGAGAGCCTGTCTCCAAAACCAAGAGAGAAAGGGGCGGAGAGAAAGGGAAAGGGGGAAGGAAGGAAGGAAGGAAGGAAGGAAGGAAGGAAGGAAGGAAGGAAGGAA
>JANHMN010000011.1:19929024-19960736 GCA_030674055.1 Rhabdomys pumilio
GGTGCTCCTCACTGAGCTCTGGGGAGCTCCTCACTGAGCTCTGGGGGTGCTTCCTTTCCTTTCCTTTCCTTTCCTTTCCTTTCCTTTCCTTTCCTTTCCTTTCCTTTCCTGTGCCTTTGCCCTCACGCTTATCTCCGCAGACAACTTTCTGATAAATACCCGATAAAGCCACCTCAGTAACTTCAGAGCATTCAACTCCCATCTTGACTGACTCCTTCCTGGTGCCATAGGGATATGCCTGTATGTCCTCATGGTTTCCCTGAAGGTCAAACTGTCCCTCAGAATGACTCACTGTGTCCATGGAAGGACTTTATTAGTGTCTTTCAGAGTCAGCTTTCAGCATATTAGAAATAGCCAGAGAGAAAGCGTGCGGCTGTAACCCAGATGGGCATGGCCACCTCCCTCCTTCTGGATCTCAGCTTCCCCCATGAACAACCTCACTAATAGACAGGGTACTTAGGGTACATGCTGCCTTCAGACCCACAAAACTGCAATTAAAAAAACTATTTCAATTTAGTATTTGAAATGCATAATATTAATGTATTCAGCTTTATACCAGAGCAGTTGTAAAATAGAGCCTACATAATCAAAATATAATACCTATCAAATAAAATTATATGATAGATAGACACAGAAGTACCTAAAGTCCTCAAGAGCAGCCCTGTCTTCTGCTGTAATTATTAGTGTGATTTTATTAGCAGAATTACCTTCTGACATTCCCAGATTTTATAGGGCACAGAGTTGCTTGGACATCCCCAGAACATTTAAGTTTTAAAATAAACTGAAAGCCAGGCATGATATACACCTGCAATCCTAATCTTTGAGAAACTAAGGGGAGGCCAGCCTGGGCTACATAGCGAGTTCTATGCCAATCTGGGATTCAGAGTGAAACTTAAAATTGGGTTTAAGAAAAAAAACAACAACAAAACAAAAAACAAACAAGCAGACAAACAAAACAAAAACAAAACCGGAAGAGAAGCTCTCACTTCTGCAAGTTGAGGACAGTGATGGGCCTCACTGTTCCCAACTTTTTTTTTTCAGTTACTAGGCAGTGTTTTATGGCTGCTTTATTCTTTCCTGTGTGAAGCAGTGCTTTTGCCTTGCTGGTGCTGAGCTCTTGGAACCCAGCTCATCCGCCTGAGGGGTCAGAGGTCCTCAGCCTTCGTGGAGGGGTAGCCAAAGTGAATTTATAATTTATGCTAGATGTTTACACAAATTGAGACCCACTCAGACAGCGGAGGAGCCACGACTGCTCAGAGCAGACTTTAATAAGCTGAGAAGAGCCCAGGCACAGCCGTGGGGACCTAGGAGGATGAGTTAGCAGTGTTACTCTTCAAAACTGTTGCCTGGGCCTTGCTGTGCTACCCATGAGAGAACCTGAGCAGAGGAGATGTTGCTCCAAGAAGAACAACAGGGATGTGACTGGTTCAGTGATGAGGCTGCTTGCCCGACAGGGACAGAGGGCCAGCCACCTCCCGAGGAAGGTGAAGCAGGGTCAGAGCAGAACGGTGGAGAAGAAAAACAAGTGCTGGGAGGCTGGGAGACTAAGCAGACCCAGCTCTGGGCACTTTGCCCCGCAGAGCACAGTCCTTGGAAAACCCCAGCCAAGTTGTCATCGTCACACTGGCAGCTAGATCTGCGGATTAGATTCACCTGGAAAACTTGGAAACCACCATGCCCAGGCTGCCCCCAGACCAATTAAACAGACACTCTAGGGTGGCAGCTGGATTTCTGTGGTTCGTTTATGTTCCTAGATCATCCACGCTAAAAATTAGCCTTTTAGTGGGAACTGGCCTTGCTTGGTTGAGAGCAGAAGAGGGTTTGCCTGCTGCCCCTGTGAAGTGTGCAGTCACCTTACTCCAGTGCCCTGAGAACAAAACACCCTGCGGAGACAGCCTTAATCAGGGAGAGCAGGTTGGCAGGAAGTGTTTGAACTCTACAAAAACACACAGTCACCACAATGCTAGGGTGGTAACCTCACCCACCCGTCTGCAAGGGAAGCACCACTCCTCTGTGGTCCAGTGATGGACATCTCGCCCCATGCACCCTGACAGCCACTTTGCCTCCCTGTGCTGGCTGGTCTACTCAGTTCCCACCACCCTAAGCCTGTTGTCACCCTGCATTACATTCTGGCTCTGGTTGCCCCTCCATATGCGTTCTTGCCCTTTAGAGACCTGCACCCCTGAGGGACACCACCAAAGCTTGTCCCTGAAGCCTTTTGACAAGGTAGCTGCCCAGGTCAGGAAGTGAAGGAGATGTCTTTTAGGTCTGTGTCCCCAATTCTTTTTTCCTTTGAGAATAATTTATTGTTCAGTAATTGCTTAAGTTGTTATTCTCATTTGAGCATCTTAAAACATATAAGAACACGCCAAGTACAATGTGAAAATCCTCTCTCATTTCATTCATACACCCATTTACTTTTTCCTGAGCACTTCCTATGTGTGTGAATGCACACAAACACCTCAGCAGCAAGGGCTTTTCCTCCTTGCTGAAATGGACTCACATTCATCTGAATACCTTCATCACATTCTATTTCTGTTAGCTTTATTCTCCTCTTTCCCAGACATGTTGAATTCCATGAGTCTCTGGACATGTGTGGTAGTGTCAAGGCTGGGAAGTACCTAATTTAAGTAGGAAATCCATCCTTCTTGAAGAAAGAAGAGTGTAGCCAGACCCTCCTGTCCCCAGGGGTGATTTAGTCTTTTGAGGCAGCTGTTGGGTGTAGGAGTGGACAGCATTGACCACACTTGCCTGGGAGCCCTCAAACCTCATTGTAGCACAAGGAAGAAGCCAGGCAATCTACCCCCAGCCTTCCATGACAAAAGTACGCGTTAACCTGCCAGTCAGCCAAGTCACAAGCCACAAACATGGGAGGAAGCTTGGGAGGAATTGAGGTGAGGAAAAACTCAGAACCAGGTTTTGAAAGAGGGAGAAGAATGTAGTTTATGTGGCTTGAGGAGGAATGATAACATTGGCAGGGGAGGAGAGGCAGGCGGGAGCTTGGGGGAGAAACTGCGCAGATGCAGATGCCAGAGGGAATGTTGGGAGGACAGCTGAGTCAAACAAAGCCCCGTGCTGAGTGCCCGTGCACAGGCATCACGTCAGAAGCTCCTGCAGTGTGACACTAGCCAAGCTGCCACTGTCTTATAAACACTTGTTGCTCCCATTTCATAGAGAGGCAAAACTGAGCCCTAGAGATGAAACGGTCCTGCTGAGCGTCTCCTAGCGTCTTCCTAGAGGAAGAGAACTATGGTGGTCTCTCTTCCTGCCACACTCCTTTCACCTTGTAGATTTGTCTCAGTCCATGTCCACAGAAACACAATGATAACAGTTCTTTCCCCAGCCCAAAGGAGCAGCACAAAGAGGTTGAGTGGCAGAGGTGTCAGGACCCCTAGAGCCTGGAAGGAGACTAAGGAAAGCCACCGATGTGTGTCCCTGGTTCTAGAGACCTGCCAGTGTGTTTGCCCCGATGCCTCTCTTTGGGACTTTAAAATAGCCATTTTGTTACCATCTCACAGTTATAGAGAGGCACAGAAGAGTGCAAAGAACCCTGGATTCCCTTTGCTTAGGTGTTGTTTACATTGTATCCCATGGTTATTATTCTCTCTGTATATATTTATATTTTTTCATTTAGATGGACAGAAATCATTTAAAATCTTCTCACTGTGTATTTCCTACCAATATAACCTCAACATAAGTGCCAGGAAAGTCGACACTGAACCACGTTGCTCAATATTGCTAACTAATTGGTTCAGCCCACCTCTGTTTTTGTCATTTGATCCAAAATATTCTTTATGTTTATTTTCTCTTCTTGGTAAAAATCTAATGTCATCATCCCCGGAATACTTTACTCCCTTAGCATGGAAATGGCTCCTCCTCTTGTCTTGGAGATAAGACAGGGAAGACATTCACAGGCCCAGAGAAAAACACTGCAGTCTCTGGCTGAGCTGAGTTAGCCACTGAGAGACAGGAACACCTCGGCAAACCTCCATGTGTCCAGAAGCCGGCATTCTGTGGCTACTTCCAGGGAATTTCTCAGACATGGGGTATAGCAAGAAAGTCTTAGGGCTAGAGAGGAGGAAACAGAAGTCTTGGTTGTCCCACTAATTAAACACATAGCTTCCTCAAAGTCCTTTGACCTTTTTAGAACATGATTTTTCTCAACACCCAATGGACACTTTCCATGGCTGGTCTCAAACCTTGTCCAGCCATGATAGCAGGCCACTGATGAAGAGTTGGGAAGACCACAGTTCAGGTGAAGCTGGCTAATTCTCCTTAGCACCTGTGTGCAGAGGCATCTGCAGCTGTAGAAGCAAAGTTGGGGTTACACAGTCTTGGGAGCATCCTGCGGAGAAAGTGGCCTGGAGCCTAAAGCCGCACTTTGGGGTGCTCCTTCTGGAGGGGATCTCAGTAGCCAATGGAATTCTTGGGAATTTTCTGTAGAGGAAGGCAAGCATATTACTTGGTTGAAGGATGGATTCCTAGGGCTTAAAAAGATGGCTTTAGAAAATGTAAGTTAAAAAAAGAGTAGATTTCAGGTGAAGCAATGCAGCAGGCAACAGACTCGGGGTCTGAGCAGGAGACAGACAGTGGGCATCTACTGGCTTTTACAGCTTAGCATAGCAGACATTTAAGTTGGGTCTACTTGATAGTCCCGATCAGCCCATGAGTCCCTCCTGCCTTCACTGTTCTGTGACTTAGGGACAACCAGGTGCAAAGTTCCCTCAGAGTCTGTGCCTGGCCTAGACACTCGCCTCGGGAGTGTGGTGCATATGGAGATATGACCACAGTGGGCCATTTCTGATTACAGCGTTTTCCTTTGTTTTGGCCTCTATGTGTCTCTATGAAACTAAGAGCCATGTCAACTTGAAAGCTTCTCTAGATATCAAACACTCTGTCCACTCTCCTTGGTCTTCTCTAGGATCAAATCTTTTTTTCTTTCTCTTTCTTGACATTCTTGACAGGGAAATGCTAAATCCTAATAGAATCCACAGGGCTGAAAAGGAAATCTGGAAGAAGTTGGGATTTGGCATCAAGTCTTGCCTAACACTGAAAAACGTGAGGTCCATAGAGAATAACTAAGCTGCTCATACAAATGCCCCTGAAAGCAGGCATCAACTCTTCTTACACCCCACCGCAATGTTGGTATTGGAATATGATAGTACCCAACATGCCCATATGTATGCATGTGCCTGGAATACGATGATGGTACCTCACTAGGCAACTATTTCCAGCTCCTCCCTCAGCCTTTTCAGTATCTCCCATGAGCGGATCAACCAGCAATATTGGTCCTTCCCAAAGCAGCTGCTGAGAACTGACAAGCAGTGCTGGCCCAGATGGCCTGGCCATGCTAGACTCGTCTTTCACAACTGTCATGGCATTCCGTGAAGTTTGGGAATGAGAGCTTGCAGCGGCAAGAGGAGCTGTGTTCCTCTGGAATCTTCTGATAGGACTGCCTTTTTCTATGAGGGGAGCTGAGTGTGCAGTTTGACCAGAGATGTCAATTCTTAGTAAACAGCCAGTATGTCTTCACATGTCTGTAAGAATGTACTAGAAGGAGTTAGTGGGTGAGAGGACAGTCCCTCGATGCAGTGAACCTTCCTCAGTGGCGGTGGGGAGCATCAGGACTTGCCCCTCTAGCTTCAGGCTCCCTTGCCAGCCTCGGGGGTGGCTGTCCTTTCTTTACCCAGCCTATATGCACTCTCAGGAGCCTTGAGCCAAAAGTGAATGCTGATTTGGAGAACTTTAAAGGGTTTGATACCTATTTATAGTTAACTACCTAAAAAGGGAAATGTCCCCAGAGAGGCAGAGATGCAGGGACCTGCCTGTACCCAAGGCTGTTGTTAACACTAGCTCCCCAACTGTCTTCTCAAACACTTTTACTCTGTAAGACTAAGAAAGGGGTACTCATCTGCCTTCAGACTGAGCAGTCTAGAAACTTCCATGTGGTGCTGACTTCCCTCCAGGAAAGAAGGAAAGTTCTCTAGGGCAGTAGTAGTTTAGGCTTGCGCAGGGTGGCAGAAGCAAAAGACATTACCAGAGGAGCAGATTTTTTTTTTCCAGCAAGGCCTCAGCTTTCCTAGGAGGCTCTCAGTTCTTTACCCTTACTCATGACTTTGGTGCCCCAGCCCCCTCTCAAAGGCAGCAGATGGAGGGCACTCTGCCCCTCCCTTACCCTGGGGCCTGGTGGCCTCCATGGGATTTGCAAAGATGGTAGGTTTCCTTGTTGTAAGATGTTCCTCCTTGACAGTGGCCGGTGTAGGAAGTTTGGGCTGTTGGAGGCAGACTGAGAGACAAGGGTCCAGGAGAGAGGTAATAAGAAGGGTGAGCCTAGAGAAATGGAAACTCATTAGTGATCAGTTTATCACTACTGAGTTTGGGCATCTGGGCCAACCAGGGCATTTCCTAGGAACCTGGGCCGAGGAGAAGGACAGTAAGGAGCAATGACATGGGACATACTTGAGGATGTCAGCGGAAGAGGCCAGCAGGATCAGGCATTAGTTACCTTTCTCTTCCCTATAACAAAACACCAGATGGAAGCGATGAAGTAAAGGGAGTTTGGCTCCCAATTTGAGGGTAGCGCCCATAGTGGTGGGAAGGTGTAGTGGTGAGTGCAGCTCCAGCTGTGGCCGCTGGTCACATTGCATCTGAGGTCAGGAAGCAGAGTATGAGCGAATGCAGGGGCTCAGCTCCCGCCCTTCTTGCTCAGTCAGTAGGCCTCCCCCCCCACAATCCCCCACATTGCATAATGTCTTTCACATTCAGGGTGCCTCTTTGTTCTTTAGTTAAACCTCTCTGGAAACAGGCCTACTCAGAGGTGTCTCCTAGGTGATTCTGAGCCCCATCATGTTGACAATCAAGATTATCCATCACATTCCAGATGTGGAGGAGCTAAATTTGTCCCCGGGGAGAGCAGAGAAATCCTTTGGGATCTGCTTGTTTGGGAAAGAGTGTTGGTTGAGGGAAGGGACCAGTGCAGAGCATGCGCTGTGTGCCTTATTTTTTTTTTTTTTATGATTTTTTTTATATAGATTTTTGCTAAATACATTTATTTATTTGTTGTGTGTGCACACACCATGACTATTGTGGAAGTTTTAGAATGACTTGGGATTGTTGGTTTTCTCCCACTCAATCAGTCCTGAGGATCAAACTCAGGTCATTAGGCTTGGCAGCAAGCACCTTTCCCCACTGAGCCAACTCTTGGTCTTCCTGGACTATGTTTAAATAGGAAACTGAAGTTCTGAGAGGTTATATAACATGCTTAAACTCCTCAGCTTGGCTAGTGGTGGGGCAACATTTGAATCCAAGTCCAGCTCCAGAGCCTTATCTGCATGAGGGCAGAGAAGGGTTTCAAAGGCTTGGCTTAGAGGGTGTAGTATGCGTGCTAAAGGAAAAAAGGCATCCAGACACATGACGGCCAGTGGCTCTATTTATAGCTGAGTTACATATGGCTTTATGAACTTGGGAAGCCACCAGACTTACATGAGATTCCAGCTTCCTCTTTATCACATGGAACCATGGTGAGGTGTCCTGCTTGCATTCGTGCAGAGTAGAACACCTGTGAGAAGCTTTAGTTTTAGAATCCTGTGACTCAGCTTTCCCTGTGTGCACAGAACACCATTAATGGATTCCCACAGATGGTCATATACAATGTGGATAGCATATAGAGCATGGTTAACCTTTAAAGTTGTTTTTACTGGGCAGCTTCAAATGCTAACAAATCCAAACAGCAACAACCATAAATTTATAGAACAAATTTAAAACGTGGCCTTCAATCCTAGTTAAACCTGACACTGGACGATCTACTAATTGGTGCTAGCTTCTAGCCACATAGGTTTCTCAGGGCCGGCAAGCTTAGGAAGGTCTTCATAGCCTCTGGTTTCATACAGCCCACCTCCTTGTGTACACACAAGGAGGTGTCCACCGTTCACACCCCCAAGGACTGTCTTCCTCCTCCCCAGTCATCCCCACCCTTCCTGCAGGAGGTCTGTGACAGTAGCCAGGGCTGCCATAACAAGATGGTGGACAGGGTGGCTGAAACACAGGCCAGAAATCCAAGATCAAAGCCTCTTTCCTTTGGTTTACAGATGTCTGTCTTCTCTCTGATCTTCCTTCTAATATGGTTCCCTCTGTGTGTGCAGATGTGCTGTTATGTTCCCCCTCTGCCTCCTTCCTTCTCTGCCTTCTCCTTTCCTACTCTCTCTTCCTCTCCTTTCCCCATTTTCTCCTTTCCCCCGTTCCTTCTTTCTCCCTTTTGGCAAGGTCACCATTCAGAGTGGCCTAGGGCCCGCCCTCATGACCTTTATTTTTAATGCAGTCACCTTTCCAAAGCCCATGTCTAAGGCAGCCACGTTCTGAACTACTGAGGTTATAGCTTCAACACATTCTCAGAAGAGGATACCAGGCAGCTCCTCTGATAGATGGCTTGCTCTCTTCTGAGGAGATCTGCCCTGCTCCTTCCCTTGGCCTGTCTCCTCCAGTCCTCCTGGAGTCTCTGAGCTAGCCGTCGCCTCCTGCATTTCTTCCCTGGGTTCTTCCCTCATCATCTTTAGGTTCTCCTCTGTATCCTGGAAGTCAGCCTGCAGCACAGGAGAAGCCTTGCATTAACCTTTCTTTACCGCTTTTCTTTGTCCGTTCAGTACCAGAATTGATACTGACTAGGGTTTTCTTGGGCACCTAGCCTCTCCATCTTCCTTGGATATGTTTTCTGGAATGGCATGTGACCCACCAGTCTCTAGCATCGTCCAGTGCTTCCCATCACCTAGGTTAAGCCCTGACCATTCCTCCAGCCAACATCTATCCTCCATCCTTGCTCACAGCGACATCCTCTCTACTCTCCAGGTCTCCCCACCCCACCCTTCAGGTGACCCAGCTGTCACTCAAGGTGCATCACCAGGGATCAGGCCCGTCATCTCCACCTCTCCTTGTATTCCTTTCCCTGGTCTTTGACGCAGCTTCCCAGCTCTTATTCTAATTGCAGCTTAGATCTGAAATCTTCACTTTCTAGTCTTCACCAGTGTTTTTCCAGAACTCTGACCTTGGCTTCTAGGAACTTCCATACAGATCAATACATTCATCCATTGTGACCACTTGACCAAACCAAACTTCATCATCCACTCTCACAGTCTGTTTTCCTTTGCTACAGTCTCCCCCATTTTTCTGAGAGAAGTCTCAACGTACCTTTGTACCCCTACCTTGTTTAGTTCCCTAAATTGTTTTAATGCCTCTTCTGTCCCTCATTCATCTCTTCTGTGTGGTGCTTCTAAGTACCTTCCAAGAGGTGGCAGCATCCTAATTGGATATCCTTGTCCCCCTGTGAAGCCCTGAGGATGCAGATTCAGTGTGACAGCTGTGTGTTCCATTATGTCTCAGGCTGAAGACCCAGCTCTCTGGCACACGATGCTATTGCTGTCCAGCAGAACTCTCTGTGACAACGAACATGTTCTGTGCCTGCACTCTGTGATAGCCACTAATCATATTCGGGTTATTATGTACTTAGAATGAAACTAGTTCAGTGGAAGAACTAAATATTTAATTTTCTTTCATTTAAACGGACATACTAGCTTTATTCAGCTTCCTGTGATAACAGCTGTCTCCTGACCCATCTCTACTGAACACCACTCTGCTTGAGACTGCATCATCTGTTGCTAGCCTGGGCTCCTCCCTGTTCTCTAGAGCTGCCTTCTTAGGCCTTGGGTCCACCATTCCCCAGTCATGAGCTGATAACCATGTTCTCAACACACACAGGGCTCCCTCTTCTGCTGTGTTACTTTATTTTTAGAAAAAAATTTAAAGACATTATTATTTTATATGCATGATCGTTAGTCTACATATATGTATACGTATCGTGTGTGCCTCGTGCCTTTGACACCATACGAGGGCATCAGATCTCCTGAAACTGGAGTTACAGATGTTGTGAACCACCATGTGGGTGCTGGATGCTGAACCTGGGTGCTCTGTCAGAGCATCAAGTTCTCTGAATCACTAAGTCAGCTCTCCAGCACTTTTTTTTTTTTTAATTTTTAGCTTCCTATTTAACTCTTATTTTCCTAATAATTTTGGCCTTATAGGAAAAAAACTGTAAAATTTAATACAAATAGTTATTCTATACCTTTCAGACTCCTCAGATTATTACTATTTTACCGTCTCTTTTTTATATATTCCTTCTGTCTGGGTATGTAGGGGGTGGCTTCTGGTTAAACCCAGGGCTTTGTCTTCACTGAGCAACTGCTCTCTGTGATGGAACTATATACCCAGACATCCCCCTCTTTCTCCATATTTCTCTCCACTTCTATACACACACACTCACACACACACATACATAATTATGCTTATGTGCAGCCCAGAAGAAAAGTATATCCATAAAACCTTAAACATGTAAAGAGTTTAGAGTTGATCTTTCCTAAAATCAAGTGTGTTCTAGAAACCACATTAAAATGTTCAAAATAGAAAAACATTCATAAAGTACTACTATCTCATTTATTGACAATATTCAAATACTCCCAGCTGCCCTAGAAGTATTCCTTAAGGCAAAAGAAGGATAAAAGCCCTTCTTGTGGACCACACTACCTAATGTTTAGGATTTTGAAGCTAAGCCAAGTTTTAACATCTGTATGGGTTTCTCTCCACCACACTAGTTCATAGAGTTTAGAGCGTGGCACATAATAGGTTCATAGTAAGATAGGGCTCACTCATGGCAGCCCACCAGAAGAGAAGCAAGCCTCTCCTCTAGACTTAGCCATAGGCCACAGTTGTCAGCATTGTGGTCTCAAGGTGTTTCTGTCAAGGGCTTTCCCTTCAGTTGTCTTCTGAGAGAAATCGGTTGGGTGGTAGCACTGTCTCCTCTGTGGAGATACCCAGGGCTAGCCAAACCACCTGTGATCACAGAGCAGTTCTACAGACGTGCCTGGCCCCGGGGCTGACCCTCCATTCTGCAGTAGACAAGCTACTCAGTATCCACCCACTCACTCATTTAGCAAGCAGGTATTGAGTGCCTACTGCGTGCCATGTACATTGGATCTATAATAGTGAACAGTGACAAAAATGTTCCACCTCAAAATATTGCACTTTGGTGGGAAAGGAAGGGCAGGCAATAGAATAAGTGAAGATATGATAAGTGCCAAGGGGGGGGGTGATAAATCAGGGTAAGGGCTGTGGATAAAGATGTAGTCTGTCTCTGCCTCTCTCTCTCTCTCTCTCTCTCTCTCTCTCTTTCTCTCTCTCTCTCTGTGTGTGTGTGTATGTGTGTGTGTGTGTGTGTGTGTGTGTCTCTCTCTCTCTCTCTTCCTCCCCCATCTCTCTGTGTTATTTTCTGTGGTTGTGGGAATAGAAACCAGGGCCTTGTGTTTCTCAGGCAAGCATTTAATCACCAAGCTAAATCCCTAGCCCAAGGGCTAGGATTCATATAGGGCGCTTATGGCAGTTCTCCTTGGTGATGTGCACACACACACACACACACACACACACACACACACACACACACTTTTGAATTAAAGTGTAATTTCCCCGTGCATCTTCTGTAGTGCACATTGTGTGAGTCATGAGCAACTGAGTCGGCATTTAATGACCACTCCAGTCAAGATAGGCCTCCCTGTGCTACTGCTCAACCCTTCCTCAGCACCTCTGGCAGCCACTGATCTGTTCTCTGTTCTTATGGTTTGGCCTCTCTAGAGCACCACATAAGTAGGATTATACAGTAAGGAGGCTTTGAATCTGGCTTCCCATAGCTAAGGAGAAAAATCAGTTATCAACAGTAAAGGAAAAGGGGGCCTTGAACTTGTGGGAGCAAGGGGAGGGTTGAGAGGAGGAAACGGGAGGGGGAAATGATATATTTTAATTTTTAAAAAAATGACCTGAAGGAAATAGGAAATCAAGCCATTAGAAGCAATGCAGGTGTTTCTGCCTGTGTGAAGTATTTTTATTTAGATAGATAGGAAGGTTTGTGCTATGAGGTGTTTCTGTCTGAGACGGTTGTTGTTGTTGTTGTTGTTAAATTAGAAGAAAGTAGAGTAAAAAGGAAAGATAGAAAGAATTTGTTCTGAGGGTCGAGACTTGTAATAGCATCGAGCATCCCAGGCTCACTGGGAACTCCCTGACTGCCCAGGCTGCCTTTGAACTTGTGACAGTGCTCTGCCCTCAGCCTCCACAGGCCTGAGTTGCCATTCCCAGCTTCATTCATTCAGATTTCATTCATTGAATGTCTGGTTTGGGGAGTTTTGTTTTGTTGTGTTTTGTTGTTTAAGAAACAACTACTAGTCATAACCTGTGACCCAAAGGAAGCCAGAGACCCTTGGATCCATACCAGGGCTAATTTTAGTTACTTTATCTGACATAATTTCCTTTCTGCACTTCCTGAAAGTTAGGGTGAGCATGTAGTTAGTGAGGTTTTGCTTGTCATCTGTAAGTAGGACTACGAGGGGCGTTTGAGTTTTGAGAGCCTCTATCCCACTGGTCCAGGGACCCTACAGAGGCCCTCGAGAACTTACATTCATTGAGTCATAAGATTGAATCAGGGCACGGAGATCCACAGGAAGTCATAGCAGAATGAGGGCTATCTGGAGATGAGGGGTCAGAACAGAACTGAGGTCTTAACATCATAACTTGTAAGCTTCTTTGTTACAGGTGACGCAACTGTGAAAAAGAAACCTGCCCCCAAGACACCTACAAAAGCAGGTAACAGCCACAGTCCTACCTGAGGGCAAGGGAGTCATCTGCCATGGGGCCTTCTCCTCTGTCTTCTGACCAACCATATATGTAGTGGGAAGATTCTTCCCTCGTCCAAGCTCCACATTTTGGGCTGCCTCCTCCTCTAGGAAACCTATGACCAGCCGGTACCTCATCCCCACCCCCTCTTTCTTCCTTCCTCTGCCTCCATCTATGTGTGCCACATCACATGCTGCTGGTGACTTCTGTCCTGTCCCCTCTGCAAAGCTAGGCCTCAGCCTCAGTCTCCACTGCACTCTGCAGGGGTGGACTACATCATGCAGCTTTTAGGCCCAGCTCTGTATGTCCTTGCTTTGTGGAATGTTTTGTTGTCCCTGGGGAGACATTCGAAGGCACAAACCACGTACGTTGGGCCTGTCAGCCAGGGTAACTGAAAGGCTAAATGCAAGGTAATGCCAAATTAAGAAATAATCTGGAACAGCCATTCAGATCATTGTGGGGAGACACAAATTCCCCCACAACCAATTTTGTGAGGAACTATGTTGTGTAGATTGCGTGAGTCATTTCTGGGGATTCTCAAGGGTAGACAAGGCTAGCAGGGTCCCTGCACTCAGAGCTTTTGGAGCAGGGGTCAGTACCTTCATTCTTATCTTGAAGATTCCAGACAGGAAGAGAGCACCACCAGACCAACATGGCCAGCAGTGCCAGTGAGAGCCAGTGAGATCAGCATGTCTAAGGCCCCGCCTTACATTCTGCTTGTCCCCTCCTAGCTATGCCCCCTCAAATCATCCAGTTCCCTGAGGACCAGAAGGTGCGCGCAGGAGAGCCTGTGGAGCTGTTTGGGAAAGTGGCTGGTACCCAGCCCATCACCTGCACGTGGATGAAGTTCCGAAAGCAGGTCAGTCACAGAAGCCGAGTGGCCTAAGGACAACTCCCAGCCCTGGGCCTAAAAGATGAGAAATTCTGGGTGGCCAGGGGGCGTTACTCTGTTTCACTTTGGAATTGGAGGGGAGTGTTGGGCATGGTGGTGCATACCTGGAATCCCAGCACTTGGAAGGCTAAGGCAAGAGAATTGTAAGATCAAGGGCAGCCCAGCCAACCTTCCAGGGTCCTGTCCAAATAAAACACAGAGGCCAGGGACATAGCCTAATGGGATGCATAACATCCCAAAACCCGGTTATTGAAAAAGAAAGATTGTTTAAAAAAAAGAAAGAGGAGAAGTAACCTATCCACCAAACCTGAGTTCTTACTATCCTTTTCTTTCATTTCTACCAATAAGCCCTGGTTTTATAGTCAGTCTGTTTAATAAAATTACTCCTGCCCTCATCTGACTCCATCTACCTAGAATTCTTTTGGGGGGCAGGAAGTCAAAGCCCTCAGGGGACCCCCTCAGACATTGCTGTGATCCTATACCAGCCTCCTGAGTTCTGACTGGTTACAGCTTCCACTTAACACATGCTAAAAGATCAAAGCAAGCTTAGGTATTTGGGTATATAAATTATATATTAAATAGAATTTTGGCTGACTGACCCAGAAGTATAGCTACAATTTATAACATACTCCCTATGAAAACATTTGAATTTCCAAATAGCCAGCTTGTACTGAAATTTTGCAGCACCCAGCTTCTCACTGTTCACACTGGTAATGACACTCATGCGTGTGATCAGCAGACACCCCAGTGTGCTGGGCTGGTTCTGCATTAGGAACCCGTTAAAGCAGCGGCTCTCAAGCTGTGGGGTTGAATGACCTTTTCACTGAAGCCACCTAAGACCATCAGAAAACATAGATACTTATAGTACAATTGATAACAGCAACAAAATTACATTTATGAAATAGCAACAAAATAATGTTATGGTTGGAGGTCATCGAATAGGAGGAACTGTGTTAAAGGGCCACAGCATTAGGAAGGTTCAAAACCACTTTTATAGAAGGTGTGAGGCTTCTTTGTAAGCCCTGTCAGCATTTTCACGCCACACCAATTGTCATAGGCCAAGAGATGAGTCACTAGAACCTGGGAGGAAAACAGAGCTAATCAGGGGAGATGGAGAAGAAAATAGGGCCCTGCCCATCTAGACTGATGGATGAAGCAGAATCACATCCCTTTCAGGGCTGACCTTTCAGGGCTGATAAATCAAGTTCAGTACAAAAACTTACTACAGTTATGAAACCATTCTGCATCTGTGCTATCCAGTGTGGTAGCCACTGGCCCTGTCTGTTGAGCACATGGAATGTAGTTAACACAGTTGAGGGATGTCTTTGTCACTCTTCTGCTGCCGTGAAGAAGTACTGTGACTAAGGCAACTTATAAAAGGAAGCATTCACCTGGGGTCTTGCTCGTAGTTTCAGAGGGCATGTCTATGACCACCATGCTGAAGAGCATGGCAGCAGGCAAGCAAGCAGGCCTGGCACTGCAGCAGTAGCTGAGGGTTTCCATCCTGATCTGCAGAAAGCTGGCAGAGAGAGAGTGAGACTGGAGCTGGCAAGGGCTTTTGAAACCTCAAAGTCTGCCCTCAGTGATACACCCCACCAACAAGACTACATCTCCTAAACATTCCAATATCTAGGAACCAAACATTCAAACACATGAGCCTGTGGGGGCCACTCTCAATTGAAGAGGAACTACAGGGTTTTTGGTGGTGGTGGTGGTGGTGGTGGTTTTCTTTATTCCAGTAGTAAGGTTTGAATTTTGGACTTAGGCTTATCTATGCTAGGCAAGTGCTCTACCATTAAGCTACAGCCCCAGGGTTCTTTTTACTCTTTGAGGTAGGTCTTACTAAGTTGTCCAGGCTGGCCTTGAACTTGTGATCTGACTCCTGAGCATCTGAGATACAAGCCTGTGCTACTATGTCTAGCTAAGTTTTTAATTTTAATTAGTTAAAAATCACCGTATATAATTCAGTGACATTGGTCAATACACAAGACTGTGTGAGAATCAGCACTTCCTAATCCTTCACCCTAGAAACCAGTGTGATTTCTCCTCTTCCTCGGTCTCTGCGGATACTCCCACATGTTATTCTCATGGGTTTGCCTGTTCTGGACATTTTAGATGGATGGGCTCATACACTCTGGCACATCGCCCTCTGCCTCTGGACATGGTTTTGGTTTGGTTTTGTTGATGTGGTTTTATTTTGGTTTTTTTGTTTGTTTGTTTGTTTGTTTGTTTTCTTGGTTTTGAGGTGGGGGATTGTTTGTTTCTGTGTTTTTATTTGTTTAGTTTGGTTTGGTCTGATATGTTGTTTTAGGACTCATCCATGCTCCAGCATAAATTGACATCCTATTTGTGTGTGTGTGTGTGTGTGTGTGTGTGTGTGTGTGTGTGTGTGTTGTGTGTGGACATCCTATTTGTGTGTGTGTGTGTTTGTATGTGCATGTGCACATGACACCTCAGGTGTCACCCTGTCATTCTCAGGCAAGCCATCTACCTCCCTTGAGACAAGGTGTCTTATTGGCCACTTAACACTAGACTGTCTAGCCAGCAATCCCCAGGCATCCTCCTGTCTCCATTTGCCCAGCAGTGGCATTACAAGTATGCACCACCACACCAAACAAGATGGAGTGACCCCTGCTCCCTCCCCACTGCCCATCCCTCCTTGGGAATAGATGGTAAGAAGCCCCTTTTCTCACTCCCACTTGTACCTGCAGATCCAGGAGAGTGAGCACATCAAGGTGGAGAATGGCGAGAGCGGCAGTAAGCTCACCATCCTGGCCGCGCGGCAGGAGCACTGCGGCTGCTACACACTGGTGGTGGAGAACAAGCTGGGCAGCAGGCAGGCCCAAGTCAACCTCACAGTCGTGGGTAAGTCCAGGAAACCCTAAGCAGGAAGATCGAGGAGTGGAGGACAAAATGCATGAACCCCAAGATGCCAGCACCTTCCTCTTTGCTTCCTTGTTCCCCTGCCTTCTCCACCCCTTACTCTCACACAATACCCTGCAAACTGATGCAGGACTCTATACCTGCCTCTACTTCACCCCCTCCCCCCAGCATCTTCCTCTCCCTGAGTCCCCTCCTTGTTTCTCCATGTTCCTGGCCATGAGAGATCCCGAGCCCTCCCACCCGCAGGTCTTCCGGGTGGATTGTTCACTTCCTCTGGCTCATGCCTACCACTGTCTGATTCCTTCTATGTCTCTGTTAGGTTTTCTATTGCTGTGCTGAAGCACCAGATCAAGGCAGCTTAGAGAAGGCAGGGTTTATTTGGGGTTATGGTTCTAGAAGGATAAGAGTCCATCACCGTGACACTGGGGAGCATGGTGGCAGTCAGGCTTGGCACTGGAACAGCACCAAGAGCCCATGTCTCAACCGACAAACAGCAGACAGGACTAACTTGAGACAGCTCACGGCTTTTGAAACCTTAAAGCCTACATCCAGGGACATACTTCTTCTAACTGGTCCACACCTCCTAATCCTCCTTAGACAACCACCAACTAGGAACCAAGGATTCAGATGCTCAGGACGTGTGCAGGACATCTGATTCCATCACTATAAGCTACAAATTCCCACCTGGGATCAAGGCCACTTCCTCTTACTTTCAGGGGCTGGAGCATGGAGACTGTATCACATGCACACTCTAGGCTGTACTCTGGGGCCCCTAGGCTGAGATATCAGTGCCCCTAAGAACTTTTATTCTTCTCTGGAGACATGTTCCTCATTGCCATCCGCCTACCCCCATCCCACACCCCAGTGCACATACAAGGCCCTTAGGCCTGTAGCTTCATGGAGAACTATGAGGCATTAGGTAAGACTTCTCTGAATTTGGTGGCCTCCAGACCTCCAGATACCTGTATGTAGTGCCATCAATGGCTCCCTTACTGTTTTGAGGGCTCTTTTCTTTGGTCCAGTTTCCAGGCTCTTGGGGCTCCGCCATCCTCAGCTCACTCAGCTTTTCGTTCCCTGCTTGTTCCTCACAGCACAGGATTACCCTGCAGTGATTGGCCTTCCTGCAATGCTCGGCTTTCCGTGCCCCCACCCCTGGGCTAACCCTGAAGCAGAGCAGTCTCTGCCCAGAGGCCCTGGCCCTCTGCAGCTACCTGCCCCTTGCTCCCATGTTGCTTAGTCTACAGAGACTGCTCCTCTAAGGTCACTGTGACTCCTAACCCTGAGTTCTTCTTCTTTCTGTATCTCTGAGTCCCCAGTAAGTTGAACCCATATTTAGATTTCGTGTTCCTTTCTTTCCTAGTAACTGTTCCTATGTCCCGATCTGTCTTCTGACACATCTAAATTGCTTTCTATGTGGTTTCCTCCCATGGCTGATGCTCAGTGTCTTCCCTCCATCTTGGTTCCCCATGTGGCAGGTGCATAGTACAGTAGAGGGACACATGAAGGGGCAGCTAGGGGGATAGTAGCTGTGTTTTGTGCGTGTGTAGGCTTCTGCATGTGGAATGCATGACAGAGTTTGACCTGCTATCCAGTGGCATGCACATTAGACGTGAATAGGTTTTCCAGTCTATCTTGACCCTCAAGCTTACAAAAGGGTTTCCTTTTGTAAAAATTAGACAAAGGGCTCCTTTGGGTTCAGTGTGAAGACTATTCCCCAACTTCACAGCACAGTTCACAGACCTACAGAACAAGAGAATGTTAGAAAAGGATTCATGAGCCACAGTAGTTAGAACTCGCCTTTGGGGAATCTGTGGAACTTTCCAGGGATGAAGTTGGCAGTTGGAGAGGACTTAGATGCTCTCTTAGTTCCATCACTCTGTGGTCCCTAACTTTGGTCCCAGTCTTCCTTCCCCATCTTTATCTCCTATCCTTACCTTAGGCCCAAGATAGGTGGGTATGTTTCCAGCCATGCAGAAGGGAAACTAAGGGAAGAACCAGCCTCAGACTCTCAAACGCCTGCCCTCCAGACATGCCCATGGCCTGTGGATGAGTAAAGTTTGAAGAATATCTCCAAGACAAAGAAACCTCTGGCTGGGAAACGCATGTTGGTGATAAGCAGTCTGTCTGGAAAGCTGTTGCATGCTAAGGAGTTTACTGCTGGCCTTGGGTCCCCAGCCCACATTTTCTCACTTCCAACCTTGGGGAGCCTTGCATCATCGCTCTCCAAGCCTTAGGCAAAAGGATTTCTTGGAGTGGGGATGAAGAACAGAATCAGAGAATCAGCGTGCACTGCCACCACGGGCTCCATCTCTCTCTGCCCTTCCTTCTCTGTCTGTGTCTTCACCCAGTGCCCATCATTTTGACTTGAGCCCCTTCTTTCTTTCGTCTTCCTCTGATCCCTTCTTTTGTGGATCTGGAAAGTGGGTGTACCAAAGGGTCAGGGAATAAGTTTCTCGGCTAAAGGGGAACCCACTCCACCCTCTAGCTCTCTTTGGTGAATCTAGGTGTTGATTTCTGTAATTTCCCAAGGAGTCAGGAACTTGAGGGGGAGGGGCTTATAGTGGAGATACAACTTGCTGTACATTTGGTCCAGGCTCAGAGTCTACCCTTCCTCCGCATTTCCCATCCATCTGCCCCTGTGTGGGTTCAACAACTTTGAGCTACTTTTCTGAAACCAAGTGCCCCCTACCCTGCCCAGGCCACCCCGTGCGGTGCCACGCTCCCCTTCCCCCAGCCCCACTGCAGGAGCTGCAGTTCTGGCCTTTTATGGTTGAGTTTCTCATTCTCCACGGCCAGTGCTGACAGGGCCATCGGTGTGGCTGCCTGCCAGCTGGCAGGAGCAACATGTTAAATGCCGTCCTAGGAGGGGAATGGAATGGGGAGCAGGCTCTCTGTCTGCCTCCCTCACCCCAGAGCTAAGAATAGAATCGCTCAATAAAGTGAGGACTTGTATTGATGGCTGCAGCAAAGCTACATTCATTCAGAGTCCATGAATTTAGACTTAGGCCAAAGTAAACCAGGATTAAGCTGATTTACCTGTGTGTCTCCAGAGACTTCTGCATATTATCTGATTGGGGTTTATTAAGTAGATGTAAACGTAAATGAGATAAAGTAGAAATTGTTCCACCTATTCCGGACAGTTTTCAAGCACTTGAAAAGCATCCACTTGATGGGCCAACTAAATAAGGCCACTTAAATCTGACTTGTTCTCGTTAGCTGCAGAAGCCTCTTGTGGCATACTCTCTGAAGAGCTGCCTTCTTTTCAGATCACTCATGAGTCTCATTTTCAAATCAACAAAAGCTAGCCCTTCCTCCAGTTGGTTTAAATGAGGGATACTTAGCTATTTCCAAGGATAATTATTATATTTTAAGAAGCAGCATTAAGAATGAGCTCTGCTGCCTGGCTTGGGCCCGGGCCTGGGCCTGGGCCTGTTGGGCTGTTCTTCGTGACCTGGGAGAGGATGAGGGAGGAGCAGGAGATCCAGATGGATTCTTTAATGTCACTCACCCAACACAAGAAAAACAGGCCTCCACCTAACTCTAAAGGAGAAAAACAAAGTATCGAGAACCCTAGATACCCAACCTACACCACCTACATTATGAGTTTAAAGCTAATGTTATTTGGAAGGGCTGGCAATACTCCTTAGAGATGCTTGGCTTACCGGTGTAAGTATAACACTAGCCTGATCTCATTCTACCTGACAGCGTAGAAAGGACCAAACCCTGTCTGGGTGCACAGAGTCGTGGGACTCTCCTGTGGCTTTGTCCATGACTAGCAAGTGTTCCAGCTTGCTCTGACAATGCTCCCTGACTGAAAGCAACGTAGGAAGAAAAACATTGTTTGGTTCACAATTCTGGCTTACAGTTCACCATCTCAGGGCAGTCTAGGCTGGAACTCAGGCAGCTAGTCACGTCACATTCATGGCCAAGAGCAAAGAGACCAGATGTATCACTATGTGCTCTCTTGCTCTCAGCTAGCTTGTTCCCCTCCTACTATCCAGGATGCCCTGCCTGGAGAATCTACATCCACAATGGCCTGAGTCTTCCTACATCAGATAACAGTCAAGACATTCCCCATAGATACGCCCACAGGCAACCTGATCTGTATAACTCCTTGTTAAGGCTTTCTTCCCAGCTGATTCATGGTTGTGTCAGACTGACAGTTAAAACTAACCAGCACAGTGAATTTAATCTCAGTCTCTTAGAGTCTCTTTCCAAGGGTGTGCTGCAGTTCAAGCCAGCAGCTGTTGGATTCAGGATGTGTGCTTGGCCATCTAGGCAGGCCTAGCCCAGACAGACATGGTGTGGCCAAACACAAAGAGGGCAAAGGGAAGCTGGGCTGATGGGAAACTTCACAGACGAGGTCCTCTGGTTTCCCAGGAATAGCAACCCTCTACTGAGCACAAACTCTTGCAGCTGGGGCTGTGAGGAACCCTTCCCTTGGAAGGGTTTCTCATTCTGCCAGCCATGTCTCCAGGGAGCCCTGGGAGAATTCTGAGGAAGCATGGGTCCAGCTGTAGCCAGCAAGCCAGTCTCTTGTTTGCCAGGCACTGTCCAGGCTGAATGTATCTGTCTTTAGCAGAGAGGCTCATGGGAGAACCTTGGTCCCACCCAATGGTTAGTTCCATTCATGTGGGCTCTGTACTTGGAAAGGCTAGAGAGCATCAGACAGCCATGGCTCTGAGGACAAGCGTGGAGGAGGGACCCTAAACTTCTAGTACTCCTGAACTCGACTGGGGACCAAATCCCATCACAGTGGCAACATTCTGCTTGTAATGCCAGCCTCCTTCCCCACATTATGCACGTCTCCTGTGCTGCCTGAGGGAAATCCCACCACATAAATAAATTTGAGGTGTCAGTGTCAAGGGTAGGTGCACATAGCAACTCTTCAGCAATGTTGATCTCTCCAAATTGTTTTTTTTTTTTTTTCTAAAGCAAACCAGAGAGAAGGGAATCAGCCAATGGCCAGGGCCTTCAATTGTATAAACCTCCATGACTAAGTCTGCCAGGAGGTCTGGGGCAGGGACAGTAAGGACTTCTCACCCTCCAGCAGGCTCTTCCACTTCCTTAGCCGGTTTCCAGAGGACTTGAGCCACTTGCCTCTAAGAGGATTTAGAATAATAAACATCTTTGCCAACACCAGAAATGTCTCTTAAAAAGACCAATATATCCTTCAGAACAAACCGATTTCTAAGAGAACATCTTAAACAGCCAGTGAAAGTGGCTCCATTGCAGGAGGCCTCCCCTGTCGCTGGGAAGCTGGGAAGCGGTCCTGGCAGGACTTAAACAACTAGCAGAAGAGGCTGCCTTACAGGAGGCCTCCAGCGTCACTGTGACACTGACACTGGCGGCAGTGATGAGAGGTGGCTCTCTGGGCACAAATGAATCCCAGGCAGCAAAGAGTAAGCTAGCATATCAAAGAAGGAGACATGAGATACGGGTGGGCTTCAGTGGATAGAGTGCCTGTCTAGGATGTGTGAAACCTTGAGTTCTGAGCCCAGCACCACATACCCCAGGTATCGTGGGGGATACCTGTAACGGAAGGAGGATCAGAAGTTCAGGATCATCTTCGATAAATAAATAAATAAATAAATAAATAAATAGATAAATAGCAAGAAGAAGAAAATAGTTAAAATAGAGAAGGGGTGAGAAGGAATATGTGTGTACATATGAATGTCCACAAAATAAACAGTTAAAATTAGTATTTAATTATTTAAAATAAATTTATTTATTTAAATTCATTTAAAACTAAAACGAAGGGGAAAAGAATGAAAATGAAGAAGGGATGAAAAGGAATGTTGTGTAGATATGAATGTGCACTTTTATATTTGTATATGTACAGCCTGTGTCCGTGGATACATGAATATCACACATGAATAACACACAGATATTCCTTCACTGAGTCCTGGGGTCATTTTTCAGAATCTCTTTGGCCTTCCTGTCTGGCTGGGATTGAGAGAGGAAACAGAAGCCATGCACTTACCTGTCTGTGTTTGTTTACTTGGTACTTGCAGAAATCCTAAGATGTGCACGTTAATGCCATTTTCTCAGTGAGAAAGACAAACAAACTGGCCTTAAATTTACTGACATTCGCGTACAAATCCACATAACATAATTTTAATTGCTGTTGTGTGAGGCAACTCAAACTTGGTTGGTTGAGAACTAAGAGTTTTTATAATTAGCAGATAGCTGTAACTAACCAAACAACTGCAGAAAACTAAGCAGAGAAGTAGAAGTTTTGTTCAGATAAGCAATAAAGAACAGTTGGGGAAACTCAGAGACTTCATTAAACTGTTGGCTGCCATGATTTGGCTTGCATTGAGCAGCATGACTGGGCTAAGCCAAGGTCATGTGAGAGGGAAGGCAGCCAGCCAAAAGGCCCACTTTTCTTGTCTTCAGTCTGTTTTCTGTCCCTTAGTCAAGGACAGGAATGATATACAATTGGGGATCACTTTTGAAATTCTTTATCTCATTGCATACCAGTCCCGTGAAAGTTGAAGCTGTTGGGTAAAGGTTGTTACCTGGTGGCAAAACATGTGTTTGGCATGTACAGTATTCTGCAGCACCATACCCCAAAACAGAAACAAAGAGGTAATGCAGGAGTGTTTTGTCTCAATCCATATAAGGTTAGAAATAGCTTCTTATTAATGATAACAATTGGTCAAGTTGGCCACCTTCTAAGAATGCCTCACAGCACTCTGTACTGTCACCTGCACTGTCCATATAAGGAAACAGAAGCACAGAGCATTTAATAGCCACCGAGCAGGAACAGATCTGTGTTCAAAGCCAGATCGACCTGCTTTAAGAGCTTATCTACTGTGCTATCAAGCCCCTCAGAGGGACAGGTGTTTCCCAGGTTCCAAAGAAAGTGGTGTCATGGGTCACTCACTGGCTTTGGGCCAGGTCAGTGTCACAGACAAATGACCACACACACACACACACACACACACACACACACACACACACACACACAAACTTTCTCTCAAAACATATTTCATGGGAAGTAGTCCACAACTCCTACACAGCTTCCTAAATCTGTTGACTCTGAAAAAATAATATGTTTATGACTTGGACAAAATACAGGAAACCATGACTTATGGTCTGAGCAACCAGCCAAAGAGAGAATTTCTTTCAAGCAAGAAACTAGTAGGTTTATGTGTTGCAGCCCCCAGTGGTGCATGAAAAGATGAGAGCCAGACATGGGGAACCAGGCTAGGATTCAGTACCCATGGCAGAGCTAATTCAGGAACATTGTCTGTTTAGGATTGGCTGATGCTGGGATATAGTGTGTGCACGAGAGAGAGGCACCCTGGGTTTTATTCTCATCATGGAGGCTGAGAAAGTTCTTTCTCTATAGTTCTATAATGTTTAAGTGACATGGTGCTTCTTCATCCCCAGATAAGCCAGACCCCCCGGCTGGCACACCTTGTGCTTCTGACATTCGGAGTTCCTCACTGACCCTGTCCTGGTATGGCTCCTCGTATGACGGAGGCAGTGCCGTACAGTCCTACAATGTTGAGATCTGGGACACAGAGGACAAGATGTGGAAAGAACTAGCCACGTGCCGCAGCACCTCTTTTAATGTCCAAGACCTGCTGCCTGACCGCGAGTATAAATTCCGAGTGCGTGCAGTCAACGTCTATGGAACCAGCGAGCCAAGCCAGGAGTCTGAGCTCACAGCTGTGGGAGAGAAACCTGAAGGTAGGGCTGCCTTCATTTCTTCATGGGCTTGAAATAAATACGCGTGAACCCAGACAGACTTTACAGAGGGAAGGAGGGAGGTTCAGAGAGACTGAATCTAGAGGGGTGACAGGCAGTACCTTCGGTGCCCTTGATTTTAAAGACTGTGTTGTGGACCCATACTTTAAAAGACGTGTAGTTCAGTGACAGAATACTTTCTTAGTATATGGGAAGGGTTGGGTTCCATCACTGATAGCACACTTAATGAGAACATTGTGCCAGAAGTTTTGTTACCCTGCCACCAAGGCTGATGTGCATATCGGCAGGCAGGCTGTCAGGTAGATTCAGGCTTCTGTGTTCACCTCTCGTCTCTTCCCTGCTTCTGTTGCTCTCACAGGTGAGTGTCTGCTCAGTGTGAGGACTTAGGATATAGGACCGATAAAGAACTTAAGTTGAGGGGCCAATGCACAGACAACTTCAGTGAGACAGGCTGCATCCCACTAGGGTAATGTAATAAAGAAAAGGATGGCAAGTTTTGCCCGAGGGGATGAAGGGCTTCCTAGAGGAGGTGGCACTGATGCTCGACAAGGAGGCTGGTACACTGAGAAGCAGGGGAAATAAGGAAGGGCATTCCACATAGAGGATGCCACAGCCTGAGCAAGGGTAGGAAGTGACAGAAACTGATGGCATTTGAAGAGCTTAAGCGTAGCTAGGGCATGTGTCATGGAAGATAGAACAGAAGGAATTAAAGTGGAAAGGGTCGTTTAGATAAAATTACAATGTTCTCCAAAGCTTTGCAGACAAGAGACAGTGTGGTTGGTATTTTAGAAAGGAAGCTTGTGAGGTGGTGGACCTTTTGCTACTCGGTTATGGCAGCCTTCTGTATCTCCTTCCAGCGTCCACGGGCTTCCTGAAGCTCCATTTTCACATGATTTGCTCCTGAAGGCATTCAGATACCCATGAGCATTTGAGAAGCCTTAGGGCTGATGATGGACTAGAAGGATGAGTCAGCCTGGTACCAGATGATTCTCTGTGAGTGTAGCATAGCAAAGGGATGGGAAAGGCATGAGTTAAAGCTCCATTGGATGGAGTGGACCATTCTTGTTGATTTGGGAGCAAGTGTGTTAGAGAGTACTGAGAGTGTTCTAAGATGACTCTCTGGTCCCTGGCTTGGATAACTCAGAACACATTCAAGAGACAGTTGGAGGTTTATTAGTTTGAGTCATGTGGCTGACGCAGTCATTGAGTATCTGCCATATGCTAACAGAATCTGTATCACTTTACAGTCTCCATTCCATTCGGTCCCATCAGCCCCATGAGGCAGGTATTACCATTGCCCTCCTCTGACAAGGGAAATGGGGACAAAGGGCTGGAACGTCTTGCCTAAGGTCACAGAGCTTGTGAATAGTGAGTTTAGAAGCTTGAACCCAGAGCTGTCTGGCCCAGAGCTTGTTCTCCTTTGGTGAGATTAGGGAAGAGGTTAATTGGGCTGCCTGCAGACCGGCCTGAGGTACTTTCAAGTTAGGTAACAGAGAGCTGGGAGACGATGAAGGGCTTGGTTTCAGACTAGTTTAGTAGAGCCATCTGAGGGATACCCAGGCCATTGGGTCCCAACCTTAGGAAGAGTCAAACAAGGGCTATAGATTTGGAAAGCTTCCCTGTTTAATGGACAACCGAAGAAGATCAGTGAGGCCGCCCAGAGGTTAGAAGGGGTCAACACTGATGCTGTACTGTGGAAGCCCAGGGGTCAGAAGAAATCTGGAATTCACTGTGGACATCGGGGGTGGAGCAAGTTGCAATGAACTGCATCAACGCTAAAGAGATAGGGACTCGGGATCATTGGGAAAATGGTTTCCCTGGTGAGGGAATGAATGGGAGAGGACATAAGTATGGGGTGTTATTGCCGAGTTTTATGCAAAGAGAGGGAAGAGGGTACTGTGGATTTAAGACAGAGAAGGTGTCGAACAGAAGGACAGTGCTCTTGGGGAGATGTTAAGGGAGTCAAGTAGACACCATGGTGGGACACTCAGGTATCAAAGGAGACTGGGAGAGAGCCATCCTGGGAGGACCATGCAACGCAGGGGGGCACCCTGAGTGTGAAGCTGTCTTTATGATAATCCCCCGAGTTTCCAAAGTTAGGTATAAAACAGCCCTCAAATTACGTGAGGGCACCAGAAAGAAGGAAGAAGATGTTAGTGGATAAACCAACCTCATACTGTCATCTAGCCAGTCACATGCTGGAACCTTCACTTCTGAACCCTTGGGATGAAGACATGATAGCCACAGCTGTCCCAGAGGAAGCTGATTTGGGCCCTGGCTCATGGTAGCTTTCACAAGGGTTATGATCCACTAGCTCCTTACAGTGTATGCTGGGGAAACTGAGTAACAAAGCCACCATCTGCTGCCCTCCTAACAGTCCAACACACGTGCATACTACACACACACACACACACACACACCACCACCACCACCACCACCACCACCATCACCATCATCACCATCATCATCCTTCTGCAGAGGACAACTTAGGCAACCGGCAGGAAAGAGTGAGTCAGGGAGCATTTTTTAGGATATTATTTTGAGAGTGACAGGTATAGAGAAAACCTGTTCATTGACTGGCTGGAAGCCATCCAGGCCCTGCTGTGGAAACCAGAAGTGACCAGAATCCCTGATCAGCCTGGAGGGGGGGGGGGTGCTGGAGGTGAGGCATGGCTTTCAGGAGGCCAGAGCTGTGGCACTCAGAACTAGGAGGAATACCATGTTAGTGGGCAGTGGCCTGGCCCTTGAACTCCACAGCAGCCAGTCTTGTGCAGCCTCCAGAACCCTCCCACTGCTGTAGACAAACAGAAATGATGAGATTGTCTGAAATCCAGAGGAAGGGTCCAGGCCACCCAGGGCTTCCAAACAGGAAGCTACTCCTACTCCAGACCCAGTTGTCTTGTCCAAGAGGGAGGAGGAGGGGAAGAACTGTTTACACAAGCTAGGCCTGAGCACAGAAGACAGGCTGCAAGGGCGCAGGGGGGCGGGGGAGGGAAGAGGCGAGGGGTGTGGGATGCCCCAAGCCAAAGCCTTCTGTGGACTTCAAAGGACTTGTGTGGACTTCTCAGGTACTGTGAGTTCTAAGCAAGGGTAACTCTCTTCTTGAGCGGGAAGTGGCTCTCTTGGATGTATGGTGGGAAATGCGTGGGTGAGTGTTGGTGGACAAATGGGAGAAGCAGCCGTCATCAAGGTCGCTTCAGTGGAGTGATGTGCTATGAGGGTCTTACGAAAAGCGATGCCAATCAACCCTCACTCCACAAGCCGCGCTGGGTTGACTCTTTCCATCCTAACACCAGTCTTGTCCCGGCAGCTTCCACTTTCTACTTCATCTTGACTCTTGGTTCCATCTTTTTTCAAACCATCCTTCAACCCATTCACCCACAGGTGTCCTGTATCCCTCCAGTAATTGCTGGGGCTGCCTTAGACACTGGGGATACAGTGAGAGACTGAAAAGGAGCGCTTCTCATCAGCTCCAGTGGCTTCCCTATGCCAAAGCCATCTTTCAGATCCCGGACCTGACAGCATCCTGTCCAATCTCACTAGGCCTAGGGGAACAGAGCCGCCCACCTTGATGCCCATTCCAGCCATATCTTAGATGCCACTCCCTGCTGATCCTGCTGGCTTTGAAGTCTCCTCCATGCTTGCCCCTATTCCTATTCTAGGCTGTAGAGTTATTAGCAAAAACAGCTGTGGCTGAGGCTTCTTGCCAGTCCGCTCCTTGTATCCAAGGGCAGTTGGAACTCTACAGCCAGGCTGTGACTCTGCAGGGTTCCCAGCTGTGTCCAGAGCTACACTGCCCTCTAGTGCTCACTGAGTACACAGCAGTTCTCTGTACAGAAAGGAATAGCTCTGTCTGGGAGGCTTGATGGGACCTGCTTTGTGAGTTTCCTAGAGCTTTCCTCTCCCAGTACCACCCCAGGATGATGAGGCTCATCTGTTTACAGGAGTATCTCAGAATGCTCTTCCAAATAGCTCTTCCACTTAGCTCTTCTGAGGAGGTCAGAGGAGGGCGTCATGTCCCTTGGAACCAGAGTCACAGACGATTGTTAGCTGAGAATGAAACTCAGATCCTTTGGAGGAACCACCGGAGCTCTTAAATCTCTGAGCCATCTCCTCAGCACACTAAATAGATTTTTTTTAAAAAAATATTTAGTTGAAGTCCCTTCAATTGTCATCTTCTTCCTTCACGGAAAAAGGGAGGGACACGGAGGACTCGTCTGTGAGTTGGCTGCCATCTTTTGTGGTTCAGAAGCTCAGCTCACTGAGCTGTGATTTCCCTCAACACTTCTCCTACTCTCTTTTACTCATCTTGTCCCACAGCTAGAAAGGAGGCAAGGTGAGAAGGCAGACAGACTCCAGCATCCCGGGATCTCAGTCCTCCCAGAGGAAGGCTACCCTAAACAACCAAAACAAGAGAGTAACACCTCTGAGGAGAGGGGTTGGTCCCCAGCTTCTGTAGATAAGTTGTGGAGTGTGAGAGCAAGCATGGCGCTCACACAGGTAGGCATGGTGCTCACACAGGTAGGCATGGCGCTCACATGGGCAGGCAGGCCAGGAAGTCAGCTCTGTGACTGGAGGCAGGGTAATGTGAAGAGGCTAACTCCAGAACTAAGTTCCTCTCCAAGGCTAGCTGAGAAAAGCCCTGCTGTCCTCAGTGGCTGGCAAGGCCCCCTAGTAGCTCATAGCATTGTGTCACTCTGTCACAAGCAGAGCAAAAACCACTTGTGCAGGCACCAGACCAAGAAAGCCTGCATTGGTTTTCTTACACTGCTGCTCAGAGCACTGTTCCTGCGTCAGCTGAATATAGCAGGGGATGAAGAAAACAAAGGGTGACCATCAATAAATTAGAACCACTCCTTCAGACCAGACAACACACATCAGGACAATGAGACTTTCTGGTAAGAAAGACCTGGATGGGTGACTGGGATCTACCAGATAGTCCTGGACCACCGGGCTTGAGCTGCTTCTCTCAGAAACCCATGTGAAACAGCATCAGTGGTGTAATCCGAGCATGTGCTGATTGTGTAGTACATCCCGGTATGGCTTCCATTTGCCTCCAGTCCTCCTGTGTGGGGCATCATATGAATGACTCCCAACTCACAGCGTTTATAAGCAATGAACAGTCTGCAGCCCCACTTTCACCTAGCAAGCTTTCCTTTTAAGGCGCATCCATGCCAGCAGTGTCCCCTGCCTTTCCCAACTGTTAGCACAGCGGTTCTTCCTCCTAGTGACTCTGTACCTTGTCCAGTTCCATCATAGTCTGCTAGCTGCTTACAGCTAGTGTCCTGGGAGCAGACGCCCAGAGCTCTACCAGGGCCCATAGAGTAGTCTACCTGTTGTTCCCACGTTGGTACTCCACAGTTCTGATGGCTAGAGCTGAGTGGAAGAACTAGAGCAAGCTTCACAGAATCCTGTAGAGTAACACCCAGGGGCAGTGAAGTAGTCCTCTCTGAGCACCCACGTTTACCTCCTAGGAGTCATCCTTGGGTCATCCTTGCCATTACTGAGATGCCCAGCAACACTCAGTGCCAGCTGTGTGGATCTCAGAGCATGGTAGTTAGCTCCCCCTTCCCCCAACACTGTCCCCAGCCCCTTATACTGTCCCCAGGCCCCCACACTGTCCCCATCTGCCTTCCTCACTTTGCTTTCCCATGGCCGTTCTCTGCATCGCTTTTCCAAGGCTTCTTGTGTTTAGTTTTCTAAAGCTAAACTTTGTCAGCCACGTCTGAAGGACTCTAAGCAGACCACAGCTTCTGGTTTGATGCTCCTAAACTCTCAGAATCCTTTTTTTTGGCAAGAGGTACTTACCTATGTGGGCTTGGGTTCGTTTTCCTCCAATTGTCTGTTTAGGTTACAGTGTGTTTGGTCCTCGGTCTGAAGGATGCACTTGCTGTCCGCAGGTCCAGCTACACCTGCTCCCTGGCCCTCACCCCCACCACAGACAAGGACCTTTCAAAGCCCTGCAGAGCTTGGCATGCTAGGGCACAGCCCTCGCTGCCAGCAGTGTCTGGCAAACCCTATGGGTCACTGTCCTCACAAGACAAGCACCCCCACAGCTGTATCCCCAACCTTGCTCTGGTGGCAGTGTCAGCAAGTCAGCCTTTCAAGTCTTCCTTCCACACTCTAACACACCTCTACACTCTCTCACACACACATGTATTTTAGTTATACACAGATGTTATACCACCCACACATATGTTTGCACATACCATGCAATCCCCTCACACACATGCAGATACACACCGGCAAATGCACATTCTCACACTGCCCCTCACACATCTCTCTCACACTCAAACAACCCTGTCCTACACACATGCACATTCACCCACACGTGTGTACACTCTTACATATATGACTGCACTATCTGCACTCACATCCAGCCACACTACAGCACATGCATGTAGCTACTTCACAGATACAGTCACACACTTCCACACACACATGTATTCTGTGCCATCCCACATACACAGTCACATGCCCCTACAGCATCACACACATCCAGTCACATACTCCTATGCTATCTTACACAGATACACATATCTGGTACATATACACTCACACAAGTCTACGCTACCCCATATATGTGCACTCAGACTTCCACACGCACACCTCCATGCTGTCCCTCACACGTACACTCACACCATCCCATAATACCCTCATATACTCACATAACTATACACTTCCAAACCATTCCATACACGTATACTCTCACATACTTGCCCATTATCCCATGTACTCATACCCTGTCAGCAGACTGTCACATCCACACACTTCCATACTGTCCCCATCCACTACCCCAGTGTGCACTCATGCCCTCATCTGTCTCCTCGCTATCATCCTTGCACGCACATACTCACATCATCTCGTGTGCGTGCTTATACTCTGTCAGACATGCTCGCTCTCACACACAGGCTCGTTCTCTCACACATTTCCATTTCCTTGACCCTTGTCATCAGGTTTATGTTCGCCATGCCCTCGCTGTTTCCTCGGGACACCTCTCTTCATCCATCCTTCAGCCATGGTCCCCATGATGGCTGAGGACCACAAAGTATTAGAAGTCATGTGTACGGCTTCTTCCTCTCACGGACCAGGAGTCTGAGGTTCAGAAAGAGAAAGATACTTGGTTGAGATCAGGAAGTTAGATGCCTGCCAGAGCAAAGGAAAGCTCTGGGGTCCTCTCGCCTGTCTCTTCCCCTAGCCCTTGCTCCTGGCAGATGCATGAGAGCAGCCCCCTCAGGCGCTCCTCAATGCTCGCTAGCTTTCTCTGTGCACCATCATTCCCCGGCACTTCATTCTGTCTTCTCCTGGGAGGCCACTCAAGGGCTTCTTGTGAGAAGAGTTGCAGGCTCTGCTGTTGTCCTGGGTTGTATCTCCTCCATTGTTTGTTTGGTGCCACCATGGTACATGCTTCACTATATGACATTGCTTTAAGTTTGTATGAACTTGCCCATACACGTAAAGACTGTGCCGTGTGTGTGTGTGTGTGTGTGTGTGTGTGTGTGTGTGTGTGTGTGTG
>JANHMN010000011.1:19960746-19972305 GCA_030674055.1 Rhabdomys pumilio
TGTGTGTGTGTGTGTGTGTGTGTGTGTGTGTGTGTGTGTGTGTGTGTTGTGTGCCCACATAGCTGGCAAGATGCTTGCTATACTGCTAGAATACCATAACAAATATCCACCAAATGTATAAACAGATTTAACAATAGAAATAATTATAGATTGCTGACTTTTCGAGCTATGGACTTGAAAGCTAATGGGACTGTCACAGTTGTATCTAGGTTCTGAAATACCAAGAGGACTAGAAGAAAGGTTAGTGGGGGGTCACTGGTAAGAAGAGAGTATGACGGCCATACATGTGAAGAGTCAGGAGGCTGGGGTGAGGAGACCCTACCCCCATACAGATGCCAGTATGCACTTGGCTCTTTTTACAGTCAGGACTGGCCCACTTCAGGGGCTGTCTGTGTGGGTCAGGAGCTCTGGGACCTGGGGAAGCCCCCATTATGCCTTGTTCTGGGTGGCCTTCAGTGCTAATCGTTATGTCCTGTCTGAACCTCCTTGTCTCCTCCAGAGCCAAAGGATGAAGTGGAAGTGTCCGATGATGGTGAGTGAGGCCGGCTGGCTTCGGGACAGGCTCTTGGGATGGAGGGGCTGGGAAGGGGGAATCTGATGGCTCTCGCTCACTCTGCCCTCCTCCCTACAGACGAAAAGGAGCCTGAGGTTGACTACAGGACGGTGACGGTTAACACTGAACAGAAAGTGTCTGACGTGTATGACATTGAAGAGCGACTAGGATCGTAAGTGGATTTCAGAACTGCTTCTGGGCCCCAGGGTAAGGGTGTAGGACCCACGCTTCATCCCGGTGCCTCTTCCTGTGCTCTCCTAGACACAGCTTCTTCTCAAACTGAGAATCTGTAGACAGGGAGGGAATGACCCACAGGCAAATCCCTCGGGGGGGGGGGGGGGGGGGGGGCCTTCTCTGGAGCTGATCCTGTGCTTCTCTACAGGCCCAGCTCTGTAGGAGCCTTAGGCGAGGCCTTCTATGTCTCTGCTCACAGCAGCACTCAAACAGAAGCGCCAGATTTGAATCAACTCTCTTTAGCATCCCTTGCACTGGGTCCAAAGTAGCTGGGCCTGACGAGCACCTTTTCTGCGGCAGTGCCAGCTTTTGGGGGGGGGGGTTAACGCCAGCGAGCCTCACAGTTTTCAGATGAACCTGTTTTGTGCTGCCACTGACTGACTTCTCCCTCCCTGGGACATAAAAACACCACCACTTAGACACCAACAGACTGTGCATCTCTCCCCAACTCTCAGTCTCTGGAAGAGTCTCAGAAGAGAAGGAAAGTGAGTGGTGGGACAAGGGGGTAAAGCTCAGTTATGGAGCAGTTGCCTCACAGGCACAATGCCCTGGATTCCACCCCCAGCACTTCACAAACCAGATGTATTGGTGCATGCCTGCAATCCCAGCACACAGGAGGTACAGGCAGGGTGGTCAGAAATCCAAAGGCAAGGTGGTCACTAGGGACACAGTGAGTTTGAGGATGCTCGGGGCTCAGCTTTTATTTCTGGTGATTTGGAGGAACCAAGGACACAATGTAGTCCTCTTACCAGTTCTGGGGAGGATGTCACCAGGTGGAATAAGAAGAGTTCCCTGCTCCCAGCATGGGCAGCCAGTCCTTCCTCCAACCCCAGAGCGTCTGAGAGAGAATAGAGTGGAAGGAGGGCAGCCATTTAGCAGTTCTGTAATTAGGTAGAAATGCTTTTCATTAGTCAGCACTGTTTTCTTCCATAAGAGCCGCACGGTCTCCAGTTTAGGTCCGTGAGCCATATACCTGGGTCATGACTACTCAGCCATGTAGCTATGGACAATATATAAGTGAGAAGGTGTGGCTGTGTTCCAATAAGCCTCCACTATAAAAAGAGTAAGGCCAAATCTGCCACCCCAGCTTAGAAGACAACTCAGCTCAACTTGGCTTTCCTCCTCTCTTTCACTGGCAGTGGGAAGTTTGGACAAGTCTTCCGACTTGTGGAAAAGAAAACTAGAAAAATCTGGGCAGGGAAATTTTTCAAGGCCTATTCCGCCAAGGAGAAAGACAACATCCGTCAGGAGATCAGCATCATGAACTGCCTCCACCACCCCAAGCTGGTCCAGTGTGTGGATGCCTTCGAAGAAAAGGCCAACATTGTCATGGTTCTGGAGATGTGAGTGGCGCCGTAGTCTGAGAACCCCTACCTGTGTCCTTCCCACTGTCCCAACCCAGCCACCTCCGCCACACACACAAGGTATGATGGCCATGATACCGTCTGACCAGTGGGAACCAGAGCTGGCCCCTGACCCACTGAGCAACAGCCTGCTAGCAGCCTGACCCCTGCACCCATTGTCCTCTGACCTCTGAAACAGCTAGGCTATCATGGTCCCGTGCTTTTACAGGGACATGCTCACCTGGAGGTGATGTATGGTGGGAAGGAAGGAACAGAGCAGCCTCCGGCCTTTCTTGCAAAAGAGAAGGGAGCCCAGATTTGGGAGTTCAGAAGGCTAGATTGAGCCCAGCTCCAGCCTACACTGATTCTTACTGCCCCACCCCCATTCCTCCCCTGTTGAGCTCTTTTGATTTCTTATTGGCCATTGGGTTACACAGAGGCAGGAGGGGCGTGGATCAGATGACCTGCAGGTAAGACTTTCCCAGAATCCACTGTTTCCTCTGTACCTCAGACTCCCACCCCCCCCAACATCATATGCATACATACACAAACATAGTCAGGTAAGGTTTTCCCAGAATCCACTGTTTCCTCTGTACCCCAGATTCCCACCCCCTCATCATATGCATACATATCATATGCATACATACACAAACATAGTCTAGAATCATTAATCCTTCACAGACACCTTCATTTTTCTTTGTCTAACCTTATTTTTTTAATATATAAAGCCACACTAAAAATGATAAGGAAAAATGATAAGGAGTCTTCTTCCCCATCCGTTCACTCATCTTTCCTGTTTCTACATGACCAGAGGGAAGTCATTTTGGGGGGATTTTGTTGTATTCATCCAAAGTTCCTTATGAAAATGCAGACAGATAGAACATCTGCACTTTTAATGCCCTGGAGTTTGTCACAGTGTGTGACTTGAACTCAGTGTCCAGCACTGAGTAGCTTTCAGTAAGCTGATATTGTAACAAGCCTTGCATCCTCAGAACTCCGAGCGACCCCAGGTCACACACACCACAGTGTGTGCATTTGAGCCATCTGCGTTTAATAAGAGATAGGGTGATTTCACACCTCTTTTGCTCTTTGTAAGCATTGCTTGCAACCTTGTGCATGCGTGTTTTCCCTGACGACTGTGTGCACCCATGGCTTCTGTCCCAGAAGTGAAAGTTCACAAAGTGAGAGAGCATGTTCGCTTGAGGATTTTCAAGGTATTCTTGTGCACATCCCGAACTTCAGAATCAGTTCTTTGGAGAAGAGAAGTTGTCTACTCTGGCTGGCACTCTTCCTCAGGTGGGAGCAGGCCGGAGCTTGGAAAGGCTACCTCTTCTCATCCCTCCACACAGTGACATTAGGCACATTCCTCTCAGAAAGCGCTCTCGGGACACACAAAAGCAGTTAAAAGTGCAGATTTAAGTCAGAGAACCCTACTCAGATCCCAGCCACACCCATCACGATGTGATCTTGAATAAGTTACTCAGCTCTGACAATCCTCAGTTTCACTGTGAAGGCTCTCTCTCTCTCTCTCCCTCTCTCTCTCTCTCTCTCTCTCTCTCTCTCTCTCTCTCTCTCTCACACACACACACACACACACACACACACACACACACAATGAGTGCTGTGGGATTAGGGGGAATTGTGCTTTGAGGCTCAGTGCTCGGCCATAGACAGCTGTCAGAAGAATGATAGCTTTCCCTGTATTTTGGTTTGTTTTCCACTTAAAAGTATCCTGGGAGCATTTTAACACCTAAGCAGATGCTGTGGATCCAGTCCTTTTTAATACTCTGAATGCCCACCTTCAAACTCTGTTACTATTGAAATGTGATTTTCTTTTAATTGTTAGGTACTATTAGCCAAAGAGTATTTAGATTAAATAATCTCAATAAGTTCCCATTTGGCTATAGAACTCTACTTTCCATGGAATCATAAAAGACTCAGAGAATATTTTCATTAGTATCCGTGGTCAGATTCACCACCACCCCCTTTTAGCAATATGGCCTCCCTGCCTGTGACTCTGTCACAGCTCTCCGAGTCTTTGTGGACTGAGATTTCTCATTTGTTTTACAATGGATTGCTTAGTTCGTGTAGTGTGGGTATGTGAGGACATGGAGAAATGTCTTATCTTTAGAAGTTAAACCTTAAGCAAGTTCACGGGGTTGGGAGGGCGGGGAAGGGTGCAGGCGAGTCTGGGTAAGGCCAGGCTGCGGCACCAGTGGGCAGAATACCATACTTAGCTTGGAATTGGGACTTGGCAAGCTGGGTGGAAAAAAAAAGCAGAGAAATGTAAGGAGGTTTCAGCTGGTCTGGCTTTTATCCCTGCACCCCACGCCTCCCCCACGGACAGAGCAAGTCTCACAAGCATAGATGCCAGGTTAACCTCTCACAGGCATAGATGCCAGATTAGCCTCTCACAGGCATAGATGCCAGATTAGCCTCTATTGAGGTGAGAGTTAAGAGCTTGCTCTGTGATAGGAACTGAACCAGGACTCATCCCTTCCAACCTAGTCTAATACACAGGCACAAACAAAACAAAAGATTGAGAGTCAGCAGGCCAATTGAGAGAAATTAAATGTATTCCAGAGTCCTGCCTCAGATATATGGGAAATAAGGAAGAATATGTCTGTAGCCTGACTTTTGGTTTCTGGACAAGCCCCAAGCATACAGCAGGATGGGTCCTGCCTGGGCTTGGGCTTCTCCTTTTGGAAGTGCTTGGTTGGGACTGTCCCAAGTGGTGATGGGTCCCTGAGCCCTGGAGAGGATATGAAGTTTCAGCTGGATACCTGGTGACTGATGTCATCTTTGTTGTACTGTTGGTGACATTTATAAAAGAGCATCCAACTAGCTGCCAAGAGGCAAAGAGTAGAGACTAGGTACCAAGTCCCTGGTTAGCGTTATCCTCTCTACCTGCAGGGGAAGGTTTGCCCAGAGCTGCAGCTCTGGAGATAAGCTTGGTCCCCTTGGGAGGAGTACTGTTGGTGATAGTATCCGTTCATTTATTCACTCAATATCAGCTTATTAAGAACACATTTCATCTGGCACCATTTTGGCCCATGTCTGTAGATAGCAGCCTTTAGCTTCCCAATATCTTCTCCCTGAAGTCTTGCATTTTGAAGAGAAGCCTACAGAACTATGAAACTTGGTACTTAAGCCCTCCCATACCAGGAAATGACTAAAGAAGAGCTTTAGAGATATGTTAGATACCGCTGAATAGGTTTGAGCCTATGTGAACTGATACTGAATAAGTCATCTACCCCTAGAAATGCAGCCCTGTGAGATTCATGGCTTAGACATCTACACTTATTGCTCACAACTCCCCACACACACCAGGAAGTTGAAATAATGGCTGCTTTCTCAGAACATTATAAACTTAGAGGCAGCTCTTTGGGGATACCTTGTTTGTACCAGATACTGGCAGCTGCAAGTAGAATCCTGGAGATGAGCCAGACTTCATGCAGCTATGAGGACCAGCAACTGAGACAAGACAGGCTGGATACAAAAAGTACAGAGACAAGGCATGGAGACCCTCAGGAGGAAGTATCATTTGTGTAGAAGTAGGGAAGGGTTTTTCCAAAAGCTTGAGCTTAGTTCCTCACAGGATTGAAAGTAGAGTATGCCAGGGTTTCCCAAACATGTCTGGTCATTCAAGTGGCCCAGGGATTTTTTAAAATATGGATCTTACAAAAGCAAATATCTGAGGGAAGACATTGAGAATCTGTATTTTCATATATATACATATATATGAAATTATATATATATATAATTTTATATACATATGAAAATTTATATATATTATTTATATATTTCTTATTTATATATATATAAAATTTTAAATATTTTATTTTATATGCATTGGTGTTTTGCCTGCATGCATGTCTGTGTGAAACTCCATTTACAGACAGATGTGAGATATCCTGTGTGATCTGAGAGGAACCCAGGTTCTATGGACAAGCAGCCAGTGCTCTTAACCTGTGAGCCATCTCTTCAGCCCCAAGAATCTATATTTTCAACATAAATCCAGATGACTCTTTAAAAGGAAAAAAGATTTATAACATGCTAGTACCCTTCTGCATAGTTTGCCTATAGTGTTAACTCAGTCCAATTTTTTTGTTTTGTTTTGTTTTGTTTTGTGAGAAAACCTGTGAGGTAGTGATGTTTTTATCCATATCTTACAAATAACACGATTGAAACTGTAGCCTAATGATAGGGATTGTCTTAGAGCTTTCCTGAAAATCAGTAGAAATGAAGGCTTCAGAAAAGATGCGCCACCTGCTGGCTTTGCAGGGTCTTTCTTCTCTGGGTGGTTCTAAAGCGTCCGTTCTAGCTCCTTCTAGTGGCCAGTGATACTCACTGATGGTTACCAACTCAGCTCTTCCAGAGGAGTCATATGGTAATGGAGTTATACAGGCTCTGGCATCTTCTTGTCTGTCTTTCCTGCAAGAGTCAGTGACAGGGAACTACCTGGCCCGAAGTCACAGCTTCTAAAACTCAGAGATTGGATTCACACCTGGCTCTGTGCATTCATGATGACTCCCGATAGGAGAGCTTGTACATACAGTACTAGAAGTGGACTGACAGGCTACTGTAGAAAATGAGGTTACTGACACCTGGATGCCACTTAGGTCAGCATGGGCAGGGCTCTAAATCCTCTGAGGAGTGAGCAGGAAAAGTGGATCTGGAGGTCTGGGGTGGGGGATCAGAAGACAGCAAACCTCAGACATCAGGGCTGTGCGTATACACAGGGCAACATGCTGGCTACCTGAGGTTAACAGTGGATGCCCAGCTGTGGGTTCTAGACATGGACTGCACACACCCAGGACACATCATCTGCCAGGTAGAAAGGCAAGGAAGGCATTCTAGCAAGACAAGTTAGCTATGGCCAGAGAGAGCGAACTCTCGGGGTCAGCAGATTTATTACAACTGCTATGCAATAGGCTACGTCCATCACCAGAAATTTTACTGAGGATTTTCATTATCAAAGATAGTTTTCAGTTCCCAACTATGCAAGTGTGTTCTTATATTCTATAAGAAAGTGACTATTTGAAATGTCAGTTCCCTGTCCCTAAAAGGCACAGCTAGGGTCTATGAGAGAAAAAGACTGCAAGGGATCACCCTTCTAAATAAGGTAACCGTGTTCATATTTCTCCATTCATACCTGGCCAGATTTCAGGTGCTTCCCTGAGCACTCTAGTAGCCTAGTAGGTGTATTTGTAGAAGAATGAGTGGGACGGTGGAAACTTGGCTCGTGAACATGCATGGACACACGAATACACACACACAAGCACACCCTGCCATCCTGGCCTCTAGAATCCTATGGTATGACTGCACACATGTACACACACATACACACACACACACACACACGCACGCACGCACGCACGCACGCACACCAGCCTATCTTGGCAGGATACCCTGCCATCCTGGCCTCTGGAATCCTATGGTGTGACTGTACACACGTGCACACACACATACACACACACCAGCCTACTTTGGCAGGATACCCTGCCATCCTGGCCCCTAGAATCCTATGGTGTGACTACACACGCATGCACACACATACACCACACACACACACACACACACACACACCAACATATCTTGGCAGGACACCCTGCCATCCTGGCCTCTGGAGTCCTATGGTGTGACTGTACACATGTGCACACACACATGTGTATACACACACACATGTGTAGACATACACATACAGGCACACCCTGCCATCCTGGCCTCTGGAATCCTATGATGTGACTACACACATGTACATATACACGCACGTATGCATATACCAGCACAAACATGTACCTGCACATGCGCGTGCGTGAACACACACACACGCACCAGCCTACCTTGGCAGAATACCCTGCATCTTGGCCCCTAGCATCCTATGGTGTGACTCTACACACGTGCATACACACATGCACACACGCGCGCACACACACATACAGGTATACCCTGCCATCTGGCCTCTGGAATCCTATGGTGTGACTACACACATGTACATATACATGCATGCAGGCGTGAACACACACATGCACCAGCACAAATACATGCGCCTGCACATGCCTGTGCGTGTACATACACACACACACACACACACAGGCACACCCTGCCATCCTGGCCCCTTGTGTTCTATGGTGTGACTGTACACACATGCGCACTCGCGCACACACACAGGGACACCCTGCCGTCCTGGCCCCTAGCGTCCTACGGTATGACTGCAGTGCATTTCCTGCCTCCTCCTGTCCCCGCAGCGTGTCAGGGGGTGAGCTGTTCGAGCGCATCATTGACGAGGACTTCGAGCTGACAGAGCGGGAGTGCATCAAGTACATGAGGCAGATTTCGGAAGGGGTGGAGTACATCCATAAGCAGGGCATTGTGCATCTGGACCTCAAGCCTGAGAACATCATGTGTGTCAACAAGACGGGCACCAGGATCAAGCTCATCGACTTCGGCCTGGCACGAAGACTCGGTAAGGCCAATCTGCCTGCCCCGTTGTTGCTGCTGTGTGGTGGCAGTGGCTGTGTGTGTTCTACACACTGCATGTTAGAAATGTACAATGTCGGAGTCAAACTTCGAGACCAGTAAGACTTCTCAGGTTCAAGTCCAGCCCCTACTCTAAACCTCAAGATCCTTTTCTGTAAGGAGTCTTAACAGCTCCTGCCCCACCGGGCTGTTGGGCGGCTAATACACAATAGTAACAGTCCTTACACATAGTAAGCACCTCAGCCCTCACTACACACGTGGTGATGGCAACAGTGCTGGTGGTGATGACGACGACAACGACGACGACAATGATGATGATGTCAGTGACAACAACTCACTTTGGTTGTGATGGCTCCTCACTTGTGCCTTATGTTACATTTTGAAGAGTACATTCACATTCAGAGAAAATGTCTAACCAGCCTCACTCATCCTTACTCAGAGGTGGATGGAGAATTTATAGGCTAGGAGATAACACACATTCCCCAAAGCTTTGTCCAGCAGGCTTCACCATGGGCCAGTGACATGCTGAAGCTGGACATAGGGACTCTGGACCCTGTGCAGGCATGTTCTGTTATCAGCACCTTGCTGTTTAACCCCCTAACTTCTGAGATCTTCAGCAGGAAGAAGATTGGGGGGGGGGTGATCAGAACCTCTTTCCAGGCATTGAAGTCTTTATGATCAGCAACTGTGCCTCGTGTGCCCCCTTCCCATGTCCACTCTGCCTCTGCGGCTCTCCGGCTCTATGACTGAACAACATCCTTCCCTCCCTCCGGACACTGTTCTGTTAATACTCAGCCATGGGGCTGGACTGAGCTAGTCTGTATTCTGCACCCTGTGAGAAGCCAGAAATACTTGGATGAGAGAATGCCTGGTAAACTTCCCAGTCCTGGGTGAGGTTATGTTACTCATCCAGAAAACACTGAGAGCTCAGCGAGATCCTCGTAGGCCTGAACTTGCTTGATGGTCAACACAGGATGGCCAGAACCTTTCCTGATACTGAGAAAATACTTCTGTTCTACTCTCTTCTGCCACAAGGAGGGGTAGGGACAGTCGCCAGTACACAGGCCCTTCCTTTGGACCATAACCACCAATAAGTGGAACAAATAGGGAAGCACTGGCCTGAGGAGCTCACAGCGACAGAACCCAAGGAACACTGTGTTCCCCTTCCTTGGTAGAGGGACACTGTAGGAACAGCAGTGTCTGAGGACCGAAGAACAGGGAAACAGTTAGAATACACAGGAGGAATTAGGTGCAGGCTGGAGTTGGGCTGCAGGCCACTAAGGCCTTTGTTTAGAATGGGTCCAGAGGTGTTGAACCAGACTAACCATGGCTGGCATCTCCTATCTGAGCTGGACCACTAATGGGCATCTCTGCTCCTTTATGGCCAAGATAAACCACTTTGGAGTTTAGGCCCCTGTGACTATGGTCCAAGCAGCTGGAAAGGAGAAAAAGAGGTTTAGAATAAATAGGAGAGGCCGTGGGTGGAGAGAATGGAGAACATGGACCAGCAATCAGACCATCAGGGTCTACGTTCTGACCACCTCTAATGAGCTGAATGGGGAAGTGACATCACTTCCCTGCACCTCCCTTTTGTCCTAATAGCATGGCATCGTCCCTGTCTCCTAGCATTAATGAGAATGTTAAGCTATAAAAATCCTTTTAAGGACAAAAGAATTATCCAATAGAAAGAGAAATCCCTGTGATGTTTGCAACAGAGAACATCAGACATAGTGAATGTTAGCGTCACAGTCTACTTGAGATTACTGAGCACAAGTCACAGTCCCTTCCTTGAGGGATTGCTAGAGACATGGGCCAGTGAAAGGACCACTCAGGGACAGATATTTTAATGGCTTCTTCCCCCCAACTCCAGGCATTTAAGGTGGGCATATGGTTTGTTGGCTTTCTTGGTGTGTCTGTTACACAAACAAGGGCAGGGCCTTCCCAGTTCTGTGATTTGCTGTCAGCTGACCGCTCTCTTTTCTGGTTTCAGAGAACGCTGGGTCTCTGAAGGTCCTCTTTGGGACCCCAGAGTTTGTGGCTCCTGAGGTGATCAACTATGAACCCATCGGCTACGCCACAGACATGTGGAGCATCGGGGTCATCTGCTATATTCTGTGAGTCCCAGGCTCGTGACGGGGTGCGGAGATAGTGAGGGAGAGGCCAGGGTGAGTCAGGGGAGACCACAGCCTCCAAGCAGAAGGGTCATTGTTGCTGTTCCCATCTCTGCCAGCCCACTCTGCCCCTGGGCTCCCAGTGAGTGAGTACCCTGCATCACCCTTCTGTAGCCACATCTAGTACAACACACAAAGATTCCCCCTACTGGGTGCCACCTGGAGGCTTTGGTCAGGCTCACGAGGTGAGAGGAAACCCAGATGGGATTCTGTGCCTCTTCACTGTCTTCTGAGAACAGAAGCCCATCCTCCCAGGATGGACACACAGTCCCTCTGCGTCTCTCACTCCAGTACATGTACTGATTAATGAGCACTTTTAATGGAGAGGCTTATATAGGAACAACGGACAACAGAAACCAATACAGTAATTAGAGTTAGCAATGCTGGAGGGAAAGAGGAGAAGCCAACAGTGTACACCAGTGCTTGGCAACCCATAATATACCTGAATCTCTGTGGCAATGCCTCAGATTGCAAGCATTGCCTCAGGACTGGGCGGCCTGAGACGCTACACTTAGAAATAGAAGCCAGGCTCCCATAGTGTTTGTCCAAGGTTACATTTGGAGTAGCTGACCTCCGGGTACCTTTTGTTGGGTTGTGCTGAAGCTTCGGACCACAGTCATTAGCCTTAGAAGCAGCCCTTGAGCTTGTGTGGCAACATGCAGGTATGGAATAATCTCCCTAAAGCTGTAGCACGCACACAACGGCTAAAAATATTGTTGTGAGGATTATAGCTCAGTCAGGGTGTAGCTCAGTCGGGGTGTAGCTCAGTCAGGGT
>JANHMN010000011.1:19972315-20013014 GCA_030674055.1 Rhabdomys pumilio
GGGGGGGGGAGGGTGCTTGCCCAGTGTGCATGGGGTACTGGGTATTCAGTCTTCATCGCTGCATAGAAACATCCAGATATAGTAGAGCCTATTTCAGTCCCAGCACATGAGAGATAGAGACAGGAGAATAAGAAGTTCAAGGTTACCCTCAGCTACACAGCCAGCCTGGGCTACGTGAGACTCTGTTTCAAAATACATATATATGTATATTTTTATTAAGACAAAAAAACTAAGTATTTTTCATAGAAAATTTAAGGAGGCTGGAGAGATAGCTCAGTGGTTAGAAATATTTACTATGTTTGCAAAGGACCCAGGTTCTGTTTCTAGCCACCACCCCCACACACACACATCAGGCAGCTTACAGCTGCCCACAACTCCAATTCCAGGGGATCCAAAGCTGCCTTCTGGCTCTGACGAGTGCCTGCACACATTATGGTGCATACAGGTTCATGCAGGTAAGTGTGTATACAAACACACATAGGTATCAATTTTTTAAAAATTAATTAAAGGGGGCTCTCAAAGAATGCAATCTAAGACATTTGGGGTCTTCAGCTCCCCGCCCCCAGGGTGAAAGGTGACTTTTAATGCCCAGTTGATTTGTAGAGCACTGTTAGAAAAACTTTGGTGTGGTGGAGCTTTCCGTATCCTCAGAGTTTTACCGTCAACGTGGCCTGTGAGGACAGCCTCCCTCACTTAGGCCCGTGCTATAGCGTTTGTACCACAGAGTCCCTGCCTTCCCTGCCTAGAGTCACCCTCCTCAAGGCCAGAGAAGAACCCATGCGATTCTCTGCCTTCCTAGGAGAAGCTACTAGTGACTAAGGACACTGCACTTGCTTTCTTCGTGTTCCTAACAAGTGAAGAGAGAGCTCAGCCTGCCTCTTCGGTAGCTTCTGGGCCAACCAGAACTCATTGTGATCTCTGGTGAGACACTGAGCCCCGCAGAAGCCTCATTTGGTCAGCTCGCTATGTCCAGACCCTGCTGGGGCCACTCTGGCTCAGCTGGCTCCCAGTACTCGCAGCACTGCCATCTGTGGGAGGCTGCTGTGGCGTGAGGATCATCTGATCCTTGGATGTCACAAAAGCAGGTCTGATTTCAGCGCAAACGTAGAGTGGGTCGCGGCAGGGCTTTGATTGTATTGGACATCAAAGCACACGGGGCCGTGGAAGCTGCATCGCTGGCCATTTACCATGGTCTGGGCAGGTGACCAAGTGTTCCATTTTGCCCAGAACTAATAGTTTCCTAGGGTACAGGACTTTGAGCACAAAAATGGGGATGGTCCCCAACAAACCAGGACAGATTGCAGTGGCAATGGAACTGCTTGGTCAACATTGACAGTGAGCACATTCGCGCCCCACACTGGGTCAGAGAAACAAATACAACCAGGATCCTGCAGACCTTGTGTCCTCTCATGCTCACTGTCCAGGGACCCAACACCATCCTTTCTTCTGAATTTAGGGGTCAGGTCTGTCCATTCCTAGTCTTCATGAAAGGACCCAGACGGAAGTGACTGGCTTCTTTTAGTCAACGCTGTGAGTCTAGTTCACACTGTTACACACTACTGTGGATGGCTCATTTCTCAAGCTTTGCAGCATGCCATTGTGTGGACATAATCCAGTGTACGATAGGACCTTAGGTAGTGTTCAGTTTGTAATGTTACATACAGTCTTCTGGCACATGTGCTTTTTAAAGAGAATGCTGTGTATTTTCCGCTGGAAATGTTACCTGGAACTTGGCTTGCTGGGTCAGAAGAGCACTGTGTTTTAAAATAACAATTATCATCGATGCTATCTTACCCCCCATTGCTTACTAGATTGCTTTTAAAGTGAAGACTAAGAAATAAGGACCTTTTTTAAAAAAATAAGGAAGATAACCTTGTGTCAGGAATAGAGAGGGATGGCAGGGGAGGTAGCAAGTCGTTTTAACCCAGCTCAGTGTCCTGCCCTTTGCTGTCGCAGTTCTCCAGACTGTTCCTCAAGGGTCACTTCAAATCTGGGAGTTCCTCTTTAGAGCTAGGTTCTCTCAGCAGAACACAGGGTGCTCAAAACAAAAGCTAAAGCCAACAAAATGGCTTCCTTTATGCCCCGCTGTGCAGAGCTGGAGCTGCTGCTGAGGCGGCTGAAGAGGCCCTCCATACCCTGTGGCCTCTTATACCCTGCCTTATCCCTCTCTTCAGAGCCGGGTTGTCTATCTAACGGTTCCTGTGCTGGCCCCTCCCACCTTTGTATAGAAAGCTCTCCTGATCCCTGTCGGAGAACAGTGAGCGCTGCTGGGCATCCTTGGCCAGATACTAATGTGAGCAATTCCTGTTGGTGCCGTACCTCCTAATCTATGGACTCCATTGTCACAGCATAGCAGTGCAAGGGCATCCAACCTCACAGTGAGAATTGGAATTCTAGGAAAATCCAGCTCAGGAATTAGGACAGTTCTTATCTTTGCTTAGAAACAATGGCAGCTCTGAGGTCATTCTCCTGAAGGGAGGGGTTCCTTGGATCGCCTTCTAAAGTTAGCTTGGTTGAGCAGGTAGAGAATGTGAGGGAGCTCCAGGCTACATTCCCAGAGGGACACCATAAACCAGCCTTCCTGAGACCTCCCTCCCTCTGTAGGTGTTCCCTTAAGTCTTAAGGAGAGTACTTGCCACACTGCAAAAAGCCAGGGGCCTTCCCCTAACACTGTATTCAAGTCAGGAAGATGCCAGAGGGAGGAGAGGTGTGTGGCTGTAGCCTCTGTCTGCACTGCTGGGACTGGGCTGCTCTCATCTCTGCTGAGCCCAGGAATTCATCTGATTCCCTGCCTCTCTGATCCCTTGCCAAACCCAGCCACTATCTTCAGATTTTGCTTCCCAGAAATTCCAGCTCTGGCAAACATGATTAAATCCCCAGTTCAGTCCTCAGTTCTTCCCATGAATCTGCTCTTTCACATTGTCCACTGGGGATTCTTAGGGTTGAAATGGGATAAAACCTAAACCCTTCTGAAGCACTCAGTAGCTCTCCTGGCAGGCATGTGGCCCCTTAACTACCACTGTAGCCAGATCATGTCTGTGACTTTAAAAACAGTGATGGGGCAAGAGTCCCAGGGACATTTCCATGCTTTCTACTCTCCTGACATCCCACCCTGAGGAAAGAGCAGGCCCAGCCCCAGGGTACCTAGGAGTCTGCTGTGGGGAGACTAAGAATTAATTGATGCCAGACATGATGACCTTAATCCCACCACATAGGAGGCAGGTGGATCTCTGCATTTGAGGGTAGCCTGTCCTACAGAGCAAGTTCCAGGACAGCCAGGGCTACCCAGACAGACTGTGTCTTGAAAAATAAAAGAAACAAAAACAAAAAAATTAAGCCATTAGGGTGTCTGAGAGTTGACTCAGCAGTTAAGAGCACTTGCTGTTCTTGCAGAAGACTTGGACCTAGGTAGCAGCTCACAACCCTTTGTAACTCCAATTCCAGGGTTTCTGACACCCTCTTGTAGCCCTCTCAGGCACCAGACACACATGTGTTACATAGACATATATGCAGGCCCTCATATACATAAAACAAATGAGAATTAAGCATCCAGGGCTGGGGGATCCAGCAGACTGAAAGAAGCCTGCTTTAGCATACCTTGGGCCCCAGTTGGGTGCCTAGAACTGTTAGAACCCTGAAGTGTAAGCTTCATGACTCAGATTTGAGAATGAATGTCAAGAATCCAGATCCTTGAGAAAGAAATCAAGTATTCAAGAACTTGTCCAGACAGATAGCGACTTTATGAAAACTGGTAAGTTCTTTGATTTGAAACTAGATAACACTGGGGGTGGGAGTGTCCTAGAGCATGAGTACATTTGCTAACTGGTTAATAGTTGGTTTGTTTTTTCCCTAAGATAAAAATACTCATGACCCTATATGCAAATTCTAGCAATAAAGTCCTAAATAAAAAAAACAAATAGAAACTTCAAGCTAAGCGTAGCTATATACACCATCCCAGCACCTGTAAATTAGAGGCGAGAAGATCATGAGTCTTAGGCCAGCCTGCACTACACTACATACTGAAACAGAAATATAACAGAAACACAAGCATTACTAAAATATTCTAATTCTACCTATCCATCATGCTACGTCTACCAGTATTGTAAGTTTCGAATTCAAAGGGAACTAGGGCAAGTGGGGACCTGGGCAGAACAGAGTGTTTCAGATCAATGTGCTGCCAGGAAGGAGCAGTGCCAAGGCCAGAGGCTGGGGCTCCCTGTGCCTGCAATGTGGACAGCGATTAAGACCTATCTTTGCAGGATTCCAAGTCCTAATTAGGAAAAGAGGCATGCAGAAGGGGCCCCTCACAGCATTCCTCAGCACAGCTGCTTGCTTTTCTTGCTGTCTTTTGGAGCACTGCAGGACTCCTTGCCCCTCCTTGCTTCAAACAGAATATGTAAAGGCAAGCAAAAGCAGGTGCCCACAAGGAAAGACAGGCTGCATTGTGGTGGAGCCTGCTTACCTGCTTACACCACACACATCACCCGGAGGTGGAGGGAGCCGAGGTCCCCAGGAAAGCCATCTCAGTCCCTATGGCATCAAAATGGAATAGCACGTAACAGTGTGAACTCAAGGACTGGTAACCTCAGCCCCTCTTGGTTACGTGACCAAAAAGGATTTAAATTGCCCTCATGGACTTAAGTCAGTGTCTTGCTTAAGAAGAGCTATTTGCAATAGTTTAGTTTTACTCAAAACCACAAGTATATTAACTAGAGTGAGAAAATCCACACCCACCAGCTCTCTTCTCTGTACTTGCATTCAGCAGAGGGCTTCTCCTGTGGCCAGCCTCCTCCCAGTGCTTCAAGTGGGTGTTGTTCAGGCACAGTGTTCGGGTACAAGCAGATCTCGGAAGCTGAGGCCTTCTGAGTGCTGAGCAACTCCAGCAGCTGTCAGTGCATTGTTGTTGACGATGATGGATTAATAAAGATTTGGAAGGAGGATGCTCATAAAACCCTGACTTAAGAGGGCCCTAGATATATGTCATGGGGTTCAGACAGGGTCGGGGAGGTCGAGTGCATACTTTACAAACTGAAGAGGTGGGGCTATTTGAAAGCATTACTAACAATTTCAAGATGGTGGCAATAGAGCATTAATGTTAGGCTTGAGCTTCATCTCAGGGCAGGACTCCGGACAGCTGCGCAGGGCGACATGCAAGGTGAGGGGGATGGCTGGCTTGCAGAAGAGGTGCATAGAGGCCACAAGTAAGAACACAGTGTGTTCCGTTTGACTCTGAGATCACTGCCTTCCAAACCGAGTTTAGCTTAGGCTATGGGGAGATAGAAGAGGTTATCTAGACCTGTAAGATATACGCGGTGCCAGATGACCCTGAGTGCGGGCTGCCCAAGGTGCTAGTGCGACGCGTACAGCTTTCTTAATCTACATAGAAATATGAGCATGCAGCAGCAGCCAGGGGTGGGCCTGGGCACCCAGGCTCCAAGTTTCACATCTCAATGTCTGGGAATCTTTGGGCAGGCTATCTAACAAATTCTGGGCCTTGCTTGCTTTCTCTATATAATGAAGAAGTGAAAATTACCTGTGTTCCGAGGCAATGTGAAGATTAAATGAGTTCATCTGTTTCGGATCTTTACACCGCAGGTGGTAACCTGTGCTCAGAGCCTACTGCTAATGAGGGGACAGGGACCATGCAGTTGAGAGACTATTTTAGAGCTGGAAGAAAAGATGGACCAGAGAGTAGAGATAGCTCACAAGGTCGGACGCTCAGCTAGTGAAGAGGCTGCACTCTGTCCTCTGCCGCATAACCTGTGTTCCAGTGTCACACAAGTGCCACAGGCAGCCAACACCTCCTCCTTGCTGATGGAAAGCCCTCATGTTTATTTAGCTAACATTTGATGAGCCATCCTTGTATGGTGCCTCCCCCAACCCCCCCCCCCCCGCCCCCGTGCTGGAGGTTATAAAGTAGGAGACTAGAGAAGAGTATACAGACCAGATGGGAGGAAGGGACCCACTGAAAGGTCTATAAGGGCTGAGGGCCAGCCTGAGATCAGGATAGAAGAGGGAGAGGGAGGGGTTTCTCAGGTCAATTTTATGCATAGCTGTAGACTAATCAAGTCTCCCACCTCAGCCTCACAGGTGGTTGATATAGAGGTTGAGGACACCCCTAGGTGCAGTGAGTGACTGAGGAGAGATACAGAAACCCTATGGATTTCCTCTTGGAGGTAGAGGAAAGGCAGGCGCAAGAGCCATCTGGTTATGCTTGGAGTGCAGGGCTGAGCTTCACCTTTGACCTTAACACTCACTCAGAGGAGTCACGCCCCTTCCTGTCCCAGCCTAACCCACTTCATTCCTGTTCTACCTCTCTTCTCCCCAGGGTCAGCGGACTTTCCCCCTTCATGGGTGACAATGATAACGAGACCTTAGCCAATGTCACTTCAGCCACCTGGGACTTCGATGATGAAGCATTCGATGAGATCTCCGATGATGCGAAAGATTTCATCAGCAGCTTGCTGAAGAAAGATATGAAGTAATGAGCGGGGACAGCAGTGTCATCAGTCTCTGGCTAGTTCTGGGCGGCAGGGCCTACACCAGTCCTGTGTTCCCTGGAAAGGAAGGAGTGTCCAGTGAGGGCCAAGCCAGTGGTTGTGTGGAGTGGTTCTGCTTCCTGGTGCGAGGCACCCCGCCCCACTTTAGAAGCATAGAAACCCCACTGCATTGGTGACCCCTGAGCAAGGGTCTCGAGGAAGGGACAGCTTCTCTGTCATGATTGGCCTTTTATAGTCTGTTTGACTGTGGCACTCTTTAAGGCTCACTGGGGTGTGTGTGTGTGCCTAACTTAAAAGTGCAGATAATAGAATTAGTCAACAACCCATTTGAGGGGCCTCTTTATATCCCCAGATTACTCTGGCTTGGTGTTTCATTCACACCGAAATCAATTCCTTAGATATGGCCCAGTTCCTTCTAACATACAACACGTTAGTGAACAATGGATGCTGGGATGCTCCTGCCTTTGATGGCAAGCTGTGGAGAACGGTGAAGCAGACAGCCTTTATCATAGTTGGAGAGAGGCTAGGTGGAGGAGCTGGGCAGGGGTTACACGGCTTGTTGGTCTATCTCTCCAGGTGAGTGGAGTCAGCTAAACTCAAGCCAGAAGGTAAGAGGCTCTGCTTGAGAGGCTCTGTGCTCCTCAGGAGAGATACCAGGGCAAGGATCTCTAGGGTATCATGTGACATTCTGTAAATAGGTATCCAAAGGCAGAACCTGTTTCCAGTACCCCAACTCTACCCTCCAGCTCTGAGTGGGATTTGGCAATAAGGGATAGTTGGGACCATGCCAAGAAGGATGGTGTTGACATAGGTGGTGTGGCGGGAGCAGGTGAGAGGCAGCCACCTTCAGGAATAGGCAAGAAGTTCAGAGCTAGCAGGTGATTTCACAACCTGGCTTCCACTTGTCCACCTGGTCTGTGGCTCCCTGTGCTGTAGCTTGCCACCTCCCACCCAGGAATAGGAGAGTGGTTGCTACGGGAGGGAGTCTCTTAGAGACCCTCTTAGATGGCTGTATCTATTTCTCCAAATGCCCATTTATCTGAATCCTCTTGAGCCTCCCAGACTCAGACTCCCCAGGTGACATCCATACTTCCTCACAGTGCAGTCCCTGCCTCTTAGTGGCCACAGTTGTGTCAGAAGTAGGCATGACCCCAAAAGAATCTGCATATCATGAGAGACTGGGTTCCCCTTCAAGGTGAAGGTTCTTACTCCTTAGATAGCTTCCTTCTGATAACTCTGGCCCAGGGATGGCTTTTGTAAACTAAACTTCATTCATACATTTGATAGATGAGACATTGTTTGTACCTCATTTTCTTATTTGCTCTTAAAATGATTTAGCAACATCATTTTATGTGCTCATAAAATGGACTCATGGAGGAACCAGCTTCATCCAACAGAGTAAATAATTACGATCTTTTAAATCCTTAAACCCAGCATATTCCACCAAAGACCACTATCTGTCATTTTAATGTCTTTAATAAAGTTACACGTGCAAAATGCAGACATTAGAAGGACGTAAGTCAACGTAAGACATCATGATCCTTTTATCTAAAGATCCCCCACACTGAACTGTGCTTCTCTCTCATTACTTTTCCTCTGTGTTAGCATGTGGTTCTTTGGACTTAGTCTTGTTGCAAGTTAAGTGATGCCCTTGAAATGTTTCCAGGTTCCAAAAGCTCTCAGAAAGATGAAATGCAGTGCTTAGGCTGCTGTAACTTAGGAGTTGAGTGTAGTACACATCTCTTTGGCTTGTGACAGGAAAATCTGATATTCAGCCACAGTAGAAGACATGAACATTCAGAGATTCTTGCAGGTTTGTCTTAGTGTTCCACTCTCATCCCCTATTTTAGGAGGCCAAAGGGTCAGGCCCATATGTGACCAGCAGAAGGACGAACCTCCCTGGAATATGGTGCTGGGCCTGTCTGCCTTAGAACCCTGACCCTCTTGGACCACAGAAGGTTGAGAATCTGCTGGTGGTTAGGCTGGGTCCAGTCAGAGCAATCAGTCCAAGGGGAGGAAAGGGCAAGCACAAAGTGCCCCTGGTCATGGTGTGTGAACTGGGAACAGGCAGACCTGGGCTGTGCCCCATGTAACCAGGGACAGATGGCATCCCGTTTATCTTCTCTGAGGTCCCCTCAGAAATCATCTGATCTCTGCCTCCATCAGAAACCGTCTGGACTGCACCCAGTGCCTTCAGCACCCATGGCTGATGAAAGACACCAAGAACATGGAGGCCAAGAAGCTGTCCAAGGAACGGATGAAGAAATACATGGCAAGAAGGAAGTGGCAGGTAATGTGGGCTCAGTGGGGTAGGACGCTGCTCTTCAGATTAGCATTGTTTGGGCCCAGGTGGCCCCAGCTTCACTCCATGAAAGTTTGAATTTGCTTCTACAATGTCCTATGTCCAGTGAGACAGTTGATTAAGGTGCTGAGTTACTAACATCCTTGAACACAAAGTCCTTAGCTCAGAGGAATCTTCAGACCTGCTTAGCTTTGTCTCCTGGGGACCAGAAGCCTTGTGCAGCCTCTACTCAACCAGGCTAAACTGCTAACAGCCATGTCTTCCTGGTTGCCAAAGAGCAGCATGACCTTGAAGGGTGTCTAGCAGTCCTGGAGAAGCTGGGACCCTTAAGGGTGATGGTCACATACTTCCTTGTGAGAGAGGGAGGGAGGATGCATGCTACAAAGAGGACACAATGGTAATTTTAGGCAAGGTAATTAGCTTTGGTGGGGAGTCATGTTTGTATCTGTCAAGTGGCGGTAACACTGGCACCAAAAATTGTGAAAAATCATGAGACAAATTATAAAGGTCTTTAGAACAGTACCTAGAACACGGTGACATTCTGCAATCCCACCTGTAGCTAATATGTATGGAGGGCTGGCCATGGATCAGAGTTTATTCAAAGGATTTGGGGTATATGTTAGTTTTTTTCCCATTTGCTATGATAAAACACCTTAAGAGAAAGAAGGGTTATTTTGGCTCAGAGTTTGAGGCCTAGTCCATTATGGTGGAGAAGTTGGTGTCAGGAGATTGGGGCCATGAGTCACATTGTATCTGCAAGGATGAAACAGATCAATGAACTGCCAGTTTGCTTTCTTTGTATTCAGTCTAGGACCCCAGCCTGTGGAACAGTTTTGCTCACAGTAAGTGGATCTCCTCACCACAGTTAGCCTAAACTAGACAATCCCTCACTAGTATACCCAGAGGCTGATCTCCTAAATGCTTCTAGATCTTAACAATTTGACAATAAGTATTAAACATTACAAATGTGCCTGTGCATTGCTTTTAAATCTTACCATTGTAGCTATTATTGTCCCTACTTTACAGACAAACCAAGAAAGCAAGTAGATGATGGGGTATCATCCAGGATTACGGGGCTCAGCAGAAAAGCCAGGAATCAAGCCTGGAATCTGACTCTAAAGTATACATCCTTAACAATGACAGAACTAACTGCCTCTAATAACAAGATGGTGACATTGTCATCCAAACCCTTGGGCACTTAGCAGCCTCTCCCTGTTTGACTCTTTCTTTCATCACAGTTGGAACTGTAAAGCTCCTGGGTTTCTGGAAAGGACATGGTTTCCATACCCAAGGGATGTACAGTGCAGTGGGAAGCCAAAGCAATGTCACATAAAAGAATGCAAGCACACCAGGAGTTACAAATGAGCAGCAGAACCCATGACCATATATGTATCCAAGGGTTTTACCACCCGTGCCCCCATTCCCGAAATAACAATTCTGAGACTTAATTAATTATGAATAAATTCTTAGACCATAAGCATTTTCTCATTTCCCTACTAGCTTGTAACTTATATAACCAGTTTATTCTAAGTCCTGCCACGTGGTTGGTTATCTCTCCTTGGTTTCATACAGTCTGTCTCCTCAGAGTTTGGGGTGAATCTCCTCCAGTACCTCACTGTATCCCAGAATCCCTTTCCCTACTGGAATTCCCTCTTCCTATATCCTGCCTAAGCTAATAGACCAACAGCTTTTTTATTGACAGGTGATGCTTCCACACAGAACACAGGAGATTATCCTCACACATATATGTGAGTATGGATGGAGAAGGGGCCATTCCACTAGAGTTGACGGTTATAAGAGTCCACAAGGAAAGGAGGTGGGAATTTAGTAGGGGCCATAGTTAAAGCCCAGAAGAAAGGGAGCCACAGCCTGGTGGAGGAAATGGCAGGTGGAAACTGGGCCCACCTTGAAACTATGTAAGGATGGACCTAAAGGCAGAGCTTTTAACTGGAGATCCAGAGCTGGGAGACTGAGACTTTGCCAGTATGTTGGGAGAAAGGAGTCCACGGAACACTGGTCACTACTACACATGTGACTAACCACAGTTTCCTTAGCAAACACAATGTAACACATGGGTTAGGAGCTGAGGAGAGACCACAAGGGCCTGCAGCTGAAGGGCTTCAGGGACTTGCATCTTGAGCACACAGTAGCCAGAGCCCTGCTACAGGGCAGTCAGTTCTTGTTCGAAAGGTCTGAGCTGATCTCCTAACTCCCCCAAATGCAAGGTAGGTTGGAACACCTATCTCTTACCACCTGGCCCTTTCGGGTCAGAGTAGGAAGTAGACTTAAATTTTTTTAAGATATTCACAAAATCAAAGTTTCCTTTGTTGATGGTCCTCTGGACATCAGATGTTGAGAATTATTCTGGAAAGACAGGAAGAGTAGGGCAGCCTTCAAAGAAGCAGGTCTAACTGGATCTCGCTTGCTTGGGGCACTAGTTAAGAGCAGCCCTGTCACCTCAGAATTATCTGTAAGTGGCTCTAAGCCAGGAGGGTGCTAAGCCCAGGGTATGGGCACAGAGAGGAGCTATGGGAATGGGAGAGAGAATGGTTCTATCTCTACAGCCAGGGAACCACACCCCACAGCTCATCCCTTATTGCTGAATTTGCCCTTTACTGGTCATAGGCTTTTCTAGAAGGGCAGGGATCAAATTTAGAAAAAGAACTCCATTTCATTTCTCTTTTCTAATTTAAGTGAAAACATTTGGAAATGATTTTTCTGCAAAATTGCTCACAAATTAGTCCACAAAAATCTCACTTAACATGAATGTCCCCAGGCTTAATTTCACTGGGAACAGTTCAGCTGTTAAGATACTTCCTTAAGACCTGCTGTTAAGATACTTCTTTAGGGAAATCTTTTCCACATTTAAACTACAGTTCCAGGACTTTGGCTCCCCCAGAAATAGGGGACTCTGTATCAGAGCAGCCAAGGGAGTATGCAGCACAATGGAAAGGACTAGGGGTGGGCTATCCAGGCAGAGAGAGCATGGGGCACATGTGGCCATGCTAACTCCAGAAGGAACCTTCTAACAACTCCCCTATTCTGATAAGAGGCCCCCAAAACAGGGAACTAACCTGGTAACAAATCTCTCCTTGTGGGGCTAGGTGGGGCATAAGTGTCTACTCATATCATTGGTCTTTGGGTACAGTTATTCTGAAAGAAGTCTAATGCAAAGCTGTGTGTGCGTGAAGTGTAGCAATTGGGGTAAGTTGGGGAGGATAGCAGGACTTCTGTCTGCAAACTAGGTGTAAAAGACTGGGCATGAGAAGGGGTGTAGAAAGAAGAGTGGAAATTAATGGCCTACAGTTAGATGTGTTTATTTTCTAGAAACTGCAGAGACCCCAGAAGTATGCATAAAAATAACAGGGGATAAAATATTAAGAGTCTACTCTATATTTTACTATAGATATATTAATATAGACTTCTCTATATTTTAAAATAGAAATATTAATATAGACTGCTCTTGGCTGTCATAGACTTGTTAGAGGCTCTGTCATCCTGAGGCTGTTTTAAAGATGTGTATGGGCTGGTATTTGGGTGACCAGCTTGCCTAAGCTTGCCAGTCATCATTTGGCTGTTTGCACTGCAAGACCCTAATCCTGGGAGATGAACAGTGGTGGACCAACACTCCTGGTCACCCTAACTGGCTCTCTGAAAGCTAGGGAGGCCTGGGCAGACTTTGTCTGCCAGGATCACAGCGTTAGCCAGCCTTGTCCTCCAACAAAGAAAGCAGCTCTCACTAAACAGGCTCAAGAACTGAAACTTGGCTCTGCTGATTTCTGTTCCAAAATTTCCAAAGGTCTCTATGAAGCCACAATCAGGTTTCAGCTCAGGGACATGCAAGTCAACTGGACAGTGATGACATCCTTTCTGTTGGTTTTCAGAAAGCACTTTCCAGAGAATGAATTCTGATGTCGACTACTTTTTTTTTTTCCTTACTAAGTCCTTGCAAATATCCCCACCTAAGAAATTAAATGAATGTCCTGCTGGAAGTCTGTCCGCATGACAGTGTCTGTTCGGAATGTATTTGGTACTCTGTCTGAAATACTGGAACTTTCGTTTGCCTCTTTCTGATAAGTTCATGTTAATAACATTAGTTACAAAATGAAACCAAGAAAGAAGAAAGACATCATCTCTCCACAGCATGCAGTAAATACAATCCCAACAAACCCCACTCCACAGGTCTGGAATCAGAGTCCGTGTGGGCTCAGAGCAGAGTGTGAGGGTCCTGATACCCACTCCTGAACAGGAATCAGCAATCCTTTGAGAAAACTAGAGCTACAAGGAGATTAAAATCTTGATTCTGTTGAAAATTCAGACACCAATCCTCAGAGAAGAAAGAACTAACTTGGACAGGGTCACAGAGTAATGGAGTGATCAGAGAACTGGCCTTGCTGGGAAGGAATACTCTGGGTTCAATAGTGAATCCAGAACAAACCAGTATGTGTTGGAAAGAGGGATAGTCAGCTGAGAAGGGAGGGATCAGCTGATTAGGGAGTGAGCTGCTAAGATCTTGACTCCTCTGGGATGGGTGCCACCTTGTCAGTTCTCAGGACAAGGTAGGTTGCCATGAGAAAAGGTGGGAACCTCACACTGCAACCTGCAAAGCAAGCCATCAGCCAGACCACTGGGGGAGCCTGAAGACTGCCAGGTGTTCTCACTCTGCAGGACCAGCACCTTCTCTCTTCACCCTACCTGGGACCCCTGGGTTCTGTTCACTGCGGTAGCAGAGAGCCAGGAGCATGCCCACACTCTACCATGCTGTGTGCAGAAGGAGATCAATGGCCAGATATCAGAGCCAGTCTGAGTGTTTTTCCAAAATGCACCAAAATAGGTTCTAACGAGGGCAGAGTGCAGGAAGGAAACACAGTTATGATTGCAACAGCAGGTCTCTACTGAAGACATACAGAGGCACAAATACACACACACACACACACACACACACACACACACACACGTGCACACACACACACACACACACACGTGCACACACTTTTGCATGATTTCTCAACATTCTGAAGTCCTTGACTTTTGAAATAATCAGTCTTTTTACGAAAACACTGGGTTTCCAAGCAGTCAAAACTGTGAGGCTTCACTGAAAAGCATGAGTTTGTAAAATTAATCCGGGAACAAAGTGGTTTTGCTGGCACAGTATGAGGTCTACAGAGGGAAGGCAACATGTTAAAGCACAGGACTCTGACAGTGCGTAGATATTATATGGCAAATCCTTATACTGTTCAGCAAAAGTTTCACCCTCTCCCTAGTGGCCCATTTGGGTGTTTGGCTCACACAGGCGAGTGGACGCTGGGAAGGAACAGCTCCACTGTGCAGTCATCAACTGGCGCTGGGGCCAGCCTGGGTGTTTCCTCGAGTCTCTGAAGTATCTCAATCATAAACAGAACTAAATGGGACCTGCCTAACCCCTTCTTATACACAGAAGGAAACTGAAGCCTAGAGAGGTCAAGTGGCTTGTCCAAGGTCAATAAAACGCTGCTTCATTCTTCTGGACCCATGGGGTCTGTAGTGACTATCTCTTTGAGCAGTTGAAATCCTATTGCAGGCATTGTTTTATGAGGAACAGCCCCACTGGGCCCAGTCAGCAGTAAGTCTTTGGAGCTGTCTCAGGCTGCAGTTGCTTTATATAAACTATCCCTTTTATGGGAGTTGAAGCACAGTATGAGAAGAGTTTTTGTCTCATGTTGACCTTGTTTAGTCACATTAACGCGCACATCAGTTCCAGGACCCATTCCATTCCCCGAACATCTTCGGACACGCTGACAGTGTGAGGAGAGCGAGGCTGGGCTCACTCCAGAGGCCCTGCATCCAGCCGCTGCTTCTCCCAGCCTGGGCTCTTCACCTCTGATCAGAACTTGCAAACTGGAACCAGGGACACCGCCTGAGTCCAACCTCTGTGTCTCTTTTCCAGAAAACAGGCAATGCTGTGAGAGCCATCGGGAGACTGTCCTCTATGGCAATGATCTCAGGGCTCAGTGGTAGGAAATCTTCAACAGGGTCGCCGACCAGCCCGATCAATGCAGAGAAACTAGAGTCTGAAGGTAAGGCTTTCTCCAGGCACTTGTGAGAGGGGACAAGTTGCGGGTAGAGGAACATTTTAAGAATCTGGGGTTTAATTTGGGTGTTCAATACACTCTACAGTGTTAAGTGCAGAAGGACTTTCGGGGTTTCCCTGACAACTATTAACTCTGGTAATTATGCTTTAATTGTTAACTATTTTCAGAGCAAAAGCTATTATTTGTTTGCTAGAACTAGATGATCAGCTTCTTTTGTCTAAATTTTGTTGAAGACTTAAGAAGGCCTTCATTAAAATCTTTTTTTTTTCTTTATTATTAATGAGATTTTTTTGTATACTGATAGACAAGAATAAATAAAATAAAAATCACATATGGTTACGTAACATTTTTAAAATATCCTTCCAATTTCTGCAGCCTTATGGTTTTTTTTTCTTTCTTTTTTTTTTTTTTTTTAAAAATAACTAATTCAGGCCAGATTCCATGACAGCATTTATACAGCTGAAGAATATGTAGCCTGGGCAGACTGATCAGGAGGCCCCTCCTGGAACTGATGGGGCGAGCTCTTTGCTGCCACATGCAAAATGCTACCTCAACCATGTCCTCCACAGTAAAGGCCTTGGCCTCTGGTGTTTTAGACATACACATGAAGACTCGTATCTTCTTGGGGCAGATACCCCTCGTTCCCATTGTGAGGAGGCTTCTGCTACCCACAGGTGGGGAAGTGAGTCTAGTACAAGGTAGGGTAGCTGGAGCATTCTCTTAGCTGGAGACAGTCTGTAGCACTTCTGCTGCTCCTCCAGGTGAGCCAGAAACTATCTGAAGGAACAGGAGAGGACACAGAACCTCCTCAGGGGCTTGGTTTTTTCCCTGGACCTGTCCCACATCCTTGTCTGCAGCTGTGTACCTTGAAAGTTATATAGGTATGGAAAACCCACTCTGGCGAGTTACAGGTGTTCTGGAACTTTCTCGGAAGCTGCTGATAGACCTGCCTCCACAGGAAGGCCAAGCACCAAGATCAGGAAAGCAGTAGAGTCTGTCCTCACACCCTCAACCAAATCCTGAACTCCATGAAGTTTAGCCAAAAAGCCTTTTCAAAGATGACTTTCTTTTTCAGTGTGTCAGCATCAGGGAAGGGGGAGGCTGAGCAGTTCCCTGTTTTGGGCACAGTGCTCTCTGCTGCCAGAAACCATTTGGCAGCAGGCCAGCTCATCCCCAGGAGAAAGTCGTGCTATGATTCACTTCCCTAAACTGCACTGTTTGCTGAATTATAGCAACTTTAAGGAAAAAAGAGAGAAGGAAGGAAGGAAGGAAGGAAGGAAGGAAGGAAGGAAGGAAGGAAGGAAGGAAGGAAAGAAAGAAAGAAAGAAAAAAAGAAAGAAAGAAAGAGAGGGAGAGCCCTTTAAACCCAGGGAGAGAGCAAGGAATGAAGACATGACCTGGTTCCCTCTTGATCTTCTAGAAGATGTCTCTCAGGCTTTCCTGGAGGCGGTTGCTGAGGAGAAGCCCCATGTCAAGCCCTATTTCTCTAAGACCATCCGTGATCTGGAAGTTGTGGAAGGAAGTGCTGCTAGGTTTGACTGCAAGATTGAAGGTAAGCGCTGGGCAGGACTTCCCTTACTCCACATGGGGGTGACTGCACATGGCACCTTGGCTAAGATGTCAAGCCTGTACTGCCTGAAGTGAGAGAAATAGCCAAACCCCAAGGGACACTGGGTCCCTTTGCCTTTGGTCCTAAAGGGGAGTTTCTGTTCTCCCACCCTCTCAAGGCTCCTGCAGATCACATAGCCTCTAGAGCTACACTAACAGGACTCCCATGGAGCTCCTCAGCAGAGGGACACATGTAAGGGACTTCGCAAGCCACTGAGAACCTTGAAGGCACCGGAAGGACAGTTGGCACGAAAGTCTGATGGCTGCAGTCAGCCAGCTCAAGAGCTTGTCAGCAAGCTGTGTGACCGTAGGTGGTGATCTAACACTGTAGAGTGCAGGCCTCTCATTCATTAAACAATATCCAACATCTGGAGTGGCCCTAAGGGTTCTGTGAGGCCACCTGTCTGACCTGTGTGAAAGTAGAAACCTGTTAATTCCTTAAACAGGTTTCAGAGTGAAGAGAAAAATGGTTGGTTGTAAGGGTGAGGGAGAGCATGCACAGGAGTGTACAGTAAGGAGAGATGGGACCCCTTTATACAGGGCCAAGCTCCCAGTCTGGGCTCTGCTCCTTGTGTAATCTCTTGTGTGGTGTCTCTGCTCCAAGGGGCAGTGCAGCCACTTAGTAGTGAGCGAGCAAAAACAGAGACCTTGGGGATCATAGCATGGGACCCACAAAACGAGCAGAGCTGGAGACAAAAAGCCGTTCTGTTCCAACAATTACAACATTCTACCAAGATAAGTGCAGGATGAGACAGACCGCTCAAGCACAGCTTCAAGGCTGTGCTTCCATGAGCCAACAAAGTAGAGGGTGATCTCCCATCCTGCTCTAACCAAGTACCGCATAAAACCTCACTAAGCAGCCTCCCCAAGGCCACACAGCCCAGCATGGCAGCCAGGGTGAGCCATGTCTTGTAATTCTGTGAGATTCCCTAATACCTTTCAAGTTCTCAGTACCTTCTGAGTAAAGTAACTTCTGGAATTAGAAAGGGAAGGGAGAAACGATCTTTCTTCGCCTTTTTCTTTTTGTTAAGTGCATGGTTTTATAACAAAGAAACAGAGAATAGCCCATTCAGGAACGAGTCTAACACAGAATTAATTACTAGAGGGCTGAGGACACAGCTCAGCAGTAGAGAGAGCTATTGCCTGGCATGTGGGAGGCCCTGAGTCTAATCCCCTATACCACACAAACCTCTATACACACAGACACTGATCGAGTGAGGTTTGTTTTTTTGGAGAAAGGTCTTGTTGGCCTGGTTTGATCAGGCCATGAGGTAGGAGAGCCATAGGAGCAGTATGAGAACATTTAAGAGAGAGTAAGAGAGGCAGAGCTCAAGCACAGCATGGGGGTAGGGGTAGCAAAGTATCAGAGGAATCATCTGAGCAAAGTGGATGTTGGACTTTTACAGGTTTTGTGGGGCTGGTGGGAAGTTCCGCACTGTGTCTTGTCTTGTCTATGTGACTTCCATACTTGAATCCAGTTACTGGGTAGGATCATTAATCTCTTCTGCAGCTTCAAGGAGGAGGGGCTGGAAGGCCAAAGCACAGCACAGCTTAACTTGGAGTGTGTGTGTGTGTGTGTGTGTGTGTGTGTGTGTGTGTGTGTGTGTGCATGAGCTTGTGCTTGTCACTCAGACTGTCGCTGATCTCACTGGATCTCCTGAGGTTTTGTCCTTTGAAGTTTTGAATGTAGCATGACAGTGTAGTTATCATCTGTTGTGCTTTTCTCTTTGAACCGATCCTTTTGGTATTTGCATAACTTCTGACTATAGCCCTGATGTGAAACTAAAGCATATGGACGCTGTTCGGATAAAAACAAAATTACACTTGAAAAGGATGTGAGAATTCTTGAGCTTTGTGTGTAATTTTATATGCCAGGGGCTACAGTTTTTTTTTTTTTTTTTTTTTTTTTTTCTCTCTCATCTAAAAATACCTCTACAAAATTTAGGAACAAGTCAGTTGTAATACATTACATATTTAAAGATACACAGAGGCAAAACTGGTGGCAGATATGCATACACACAATTCTAAAATATATAATACACATGTATTTATGTGCTTTTACTCCATATGTTTTTAACACTGATCTTTATAGAGGCATGGCTAGACATAAGGGCAGCCATTGGGATTAATCCCTAGAGACAGACAAGAAGATTACCTCTTTGAGATCAGACTAAGACAGGTTTTCTTTCTCTTAGCAATATTTCATACCAGCGCCTCTGTCTGACGTTTTATATAGCCGTTACCTGCTGTGTGGGGGTTAATATTTGCATACTATAAATTAATCCATTTTAGATTTGCAAATGGACTCTTTTCCCAAATTCATAACATACAACAACTATCACAACCTAATTTTAGAATTTGTGCCACTCTTAAAAGATCCCTTGGCGGTGGTGGCACACGCCTTTAATCCCAGCACTTGGGAGGCAGAGGCAGGTGGATTTCCGAGTTCGAGGCCAGTCTGGTCTACAGAGTGAGTTCCAGGACAGCCAGAGCTACACAGAGAAACCCTGTCTCGAAAAACCAAAAAAAAAAAAAAAAAAAATCCCTTGTACCAGTTAAGCTTGTATGTGTTTGATTTCAAAACGTTTTACTTTCATCAAGATGTCTAGCCTTGGTTGTACAGTTAGAATCTGGACAATATTTCTGCCGTGCCCTACATCATCGGACGGTGTGGCATTGTAAGAGTCGTGGATAATTCATGGTGCACGCCTGTAATTGCAGCATTCAAAAAGGCTGAGGCAGTGGGGTGAAAGTTGGAAACTAACCTGGGCTTCATACCAAGACCCCATCTCAAACAAAAACAGACTTACAATATTCTATTTGAGGTTTCTGAAATGAGTCTTGGCAACATATGTCCATAAATATGGAAATGTTCCCTAAGAGCCAACCTTGTGTTTTCATCAACAGAGGTACCTCGAGAGCCTGTTGATTGAGCTAATAAGATGATCAGACAACAGATTCTATAATCTGTATTCTCTCCCCATGATGCAGGATACCCAGACCCTGAGGTTGTCTGGTTCAAGGATGAACAGTCCATCAGGGAGTCCCGCCACTTCCAGATAGACTACGATGAAGAAGGGAACTGCTCGCTAATTATCAGCGATGTCTGTGGGGATGATGATGCCAAGTACACCTGCAAGGCTGTCAACAGCCTTGGAGAAGCCACCTGCACCGCGGAGCTCATCGTGGAGACCATGGAGGAAGGGGAAGGGGAGGAGGGGGGAGAGGAGGAGGAAGAAGAGTGAAGCCAAGCCAAACAGAAACAGTTCCTAAGTCATTTTAAAAGGACTAATTCCTTAAAGCTCAAAAAACTCAAGCTAGAAAAGCACCTGGTGTGGTAGATGATATAGTTAGGCTATTTGGAGGCTGATTCATCAGCAACAGCGGTTGATATTTAGGAGTGTTATTGATGGGCATTAATTTGAATTAGATAGCACCTTAAAACACTAGTGCAGCTAGATTCCATTTGGGGGAGATCACCAGCAACTTGTCTAACCAATTTGATTTTAGAGAGAAAATAGCTAAAAGAAATACTCACCTGGAAAATGTCAAATGTTTCCCAGTTCAGTGCACCCTGAAAAATAAAGTTGTCATCGGGGCCCCGAGCCTCCTGCTGCAGCTCAACCCAGATCCCCTGAGATAGAATGTCCAGCCCCTTCCCATCCAATCCAGAGAATCAGCCTCATCCCATCCTGCAGTCTTATTCTGAAAGCAGTTGAGCCATTCTGACTCGGGAGGCACATTGCCTTCCAACTCTACACTTTCAAGCTCTCTGTTTCTCTTCCCATTCCACCTGCTGGGTTTCCTGCCTCTAATGCTGACATGAGTTACAGCAATGAGGACATTAATTATGTTTCATCCTGAAACCAGGTTCCCCTGCTCATAGATGATCCTGGCTTCCTTGGGGGTGGGGATAGGGGGGGAATCTTCTTTCCTCTAAAATCCTTAGTTAACTAAACTTACTCCTCTTTGCAGGCGTCTGGCAGCTTCAGACATTTGCATGAGAATTCATGAAGGAAAAAAAAAATCTATGCTAATGTGTTTTCTCCCCCTTAAACCAGGATTTCTGTTTGTGCTGTTAACAAACTGTCAGCCTGCATGCGCAGTAGAGAGTCTTGCACCGGATGTCGAAAGCCAAGTTTGCTGAAATGCTGGCTTTAATTATTTATTGGGCGCTATGAAACTGATGTCAGCTGATGAGCAACTGTGACTCAGTGTTCGTTGGAATCTCCTTCTAGACAGTCTGAGTTTAATCCATCTTCATTGTTAACACTCTTCAAAGAGCTTGGCCTGCCTTCCGGGGTCCACCTTAATTTTTCTTCCAGAATGTGTATCACGCTTTGCCAGCCTTGAGCTATGTACTCTTAGACCTGCTTGGTACACTCAGATTTGCATCTTTAGCCATTTCTTTTAACTTTCTTTCACTAAATTGGCACTTAATTATTTTTTTTTTCCTTATAAAACTTTTTGGAGGTCATCAACAAAGACCATAAACTGATATCCTAGTATGTTTCCTCTGTGTGTGCGTGTGCGTGTGCGTGTGTGTGTCTAACATTCCAAATACTTTTTTTTTCTTTCCCACTGTTTGTAAAGTGCAGCAAATTAATATTTCAAAGGACGGTTTAATCATTCCTTAAAGACCGACTTTAAACTACTTCTGTGCGGTCCTGCACAGAACTGACAGTAGAGATTTGACATTGCTTCATCTTCTCAGCCTCCATCCCACCTTAGCTGTTTGCTATTGCTAAATTGCCAGTACTTTCCCTGTTTTGCTTCTTAAGCAGTTTCAGTATCTTTCATTTATAGTCACAATATTGCCACGGTTTATTATAATAAAGGGGTTTTAATTTGGTTTAGAGCATTCAAAGTGTTTTTCATCACTTTGTGTTTATATTATAATTCTTGTGTGTATGTTGTGTGTATGTGTGCATGGGTGGTCATATGTGTGTTCATAGGGTAATGCCTTCTTGGGATTGTGTTACTGTTCTCTCAGTTTATTACGCCATCCAAATGGTAAACGAGAACGCTACGACTGTAGTTAACTCACAATTTTTAAATAAAGGATACCACAGTGCATGGTGTTTGTTCAATCTTCGTAGACTTCTCTTTTTTTCAGCCTGTAAAGTCTGTGTATTCTTTGTAAAGTCTGTGGATTCTTCTTGGCAATTACAGCCAAATATTGTGCTGCATAATTATGAAGAATTGGCTTCAGGAGCTGGGGAGACATCTCAGCTGGTCAGGTGCTTACAGCACAAGCACAAGGAACTGAGTTCAGATCTTCAGCATCTGTGTCAAAAACAGGCCCAGCAGTGTCACCCAGCATTGTGAAGGCATAGATGGGAAGACTACTGGTTAGCCAGCCTAGTTAATCAATGCTCCAGGTTCAATAATAAACTATCTTTTTAGATAGACTATCTGTTAGTTGTTAGAAGTCCGACCGCAGTTCAGAACAGCCCACTCCAGACCACACAGTTCCAAGGGGGAGGAGGTTTATTCAGGAGATAGGGCAAAAGGTGGGGAGAAGAAGTTGGAAGGATAAGAGAGAAGTAGAGGCCAGCCATGACCACGTGGAGAGAAAGGAAGGGGGGAGGGAACAGAGAGGCAAGAGGGTAAGAGAGTAAGAGATCAAGAGATTAAGAGAGTGAGGAGGGGGCAAGCAGCCCCTTTTATAGTGGGCCAGGCCTACCTGGCTGTTGCCAGGTAACTGTGGGGAGTAGCATACCTGGCTGTTGCCAGGTAACTGGAGGTGGAGTTTAGACAGAATACTAACACTAAGATAGATATACACACGGAGAGACAGACAGACAGACAGACAGACAAACAAACAGACAGGATGGAGAGCAATTGGGGTAGACAACAGACATCAACATCTAGCTGACACATAAACATGCACACACACAAACACGAGAATGGGTTTATAAAGTTGTGCTTGAACAAGGGCCAAAATTAATTAAGATGGCTCTTATTTTTACAGGTGAACTGTTTTATACATTTAGTTCAAAGTCTCAAACATCAGTTTACTGCCACTACATCAGGAAGGATTTTTATATAGTTTTAGGACCTTATAACTGTTGCTTGTTTAAAAATTTAACAATAGGTCTTACCTGCCTTCCAAGTTTTTTTCACATTGCAGAAGAGTCTTCATATTAGAGGCTATATAACCCTGTGAGTTTCTATTAGAGACCTCTGATAAATTTTCAGAAGATACCATTGAAGACTCCCAAATTCGGGAGACCCTTACTCAAGTCTCGGGAAGTCGCGAACACCCACAAACTCCAAGACACTGTTACTGGATGCAATTAGCAGAGGTTTATTAGGGAAGAGAGCTGGCAGCCAGCATTCAAACTGCACACTCGTGCCCGAGTACAGTTTGACCCCGCGTGGTGGGCTCAGGAACTTTTTATAGTAAGGGGTAGGGAAAGGAAGGAATTTTCACACGGTTACACATGATTGGTTGTTTTTCGCGCAGTTACACATGATTGGTTGTATTTTCACGCGGTTACACATGATTGGTTGTTTTATAAATTTTGAACTCAGCAAGCTGTAACACTGGAAAAGACCTCAAGGGGGGGTGGAGGGGTAACCAAGATCAGTGGAAAGTTAGTTAGTTCTTGGATCCACCCAGATGTCTTGCATCTTTCTTTGTCTGGAATGTGTCTTCCTGCTTTGGGCCTTCCCCACCCACAGGTGGGTTCTTTTCCCTGAGGCTTGAGGAATGTTAATATTCTTCCCGGGATGTATCCCAGGGCAGTGAAGGCCTGAAATCTTACATTCAGTTCTGCCTTCCTGGAACTAGTGAGCCTGTATATATTTTATAAAATGGTCTTTATAATTTTTCACTCTACATCCCCCACTTTTTCCAGTTGACAGTTTTTAGCCATAAAAACTTAGGTTTTTAATCATAAAAACTCAATTATTAGTAAGTCCATTCTCACCCCAGTTTTTCCAATTTGGATCTTTAGAAAAGTTTAAACTCCAGTGTCATCATAATTATCATTTTCTTGACCTAAAACTCGATACTGATGGAGTAACACAAAAACTGAACAGCACTTATCTTTTCTCTAACAAAAGTTTTAAAATGCAAGGACCTATGGTTAAAAGCAAAAGTAAGATTATAAGAGGTCCAGCCAGGGAGGATAACAGGGTCATCATCTAAGGGGACCTATTGAACCAACTCTCAAACCAGTTTTGTTGTGCCTCCCTATTTTTCAGTCTCTGGTCTCTCCTGAATGGTCTACATAGAAGTAACATTCTTGTCTTAGAGCAGCACACAAACTTCTTTCTTTAAGGAGCACCAAGTCTAATCTTTTTCTGTTCTGCAGAACAACCTCTGAGAGGGAAGACAATGACTCTCTTAACTTTGATAACGGGGTGTCATATTAGTGCAGTAATACCTGTTCCCACACCTGCAGCCACCCCAAGTCCCAGTATGACAGCTAGGGTCAAGGAAATAGGCTCTCTGTGGAAGTGTATAGGGTGTATCTCAAACTCACATTCAAGAGTGCCTGCAGGGTGGTGGTAGACCCAGGAGATAACTGAACAAGTACACAATAATCTTTGTTGTCATCAAAGACAGAAGTAGATATATAAAGGGTTAATTTTGAACTGCAAGCTCACCATTTAGCAACCTTAGGCACTAAGTATCTGTTGGCAAGGTCCTCGGGCTCTATTCTATTGGCTAGGGGTCTCAAAAAGATTCTATTTCTTTCAAACACACTTTCAAAGTTGTCCTCTGACTTTTAACATATTTTGTGGCACATAGTTGTCTACATACACATATAATCACATACATAATAAAGAGAAATTGCAAAAGGAACAAATCTATATAACTCTAGATTCACATTTCGATCTTGGAATCACAAGCTGTCATTTAACCTTGGGTGTACACACACTAAGACCTACCCTCTAAGGCCGCATTACTCCTGTGTCTCTAGGTGGGGGATGTCTTAAACAGCAGGGGGTTGGATTGTTCAGGTGTCTGGATCTTCTCTAGTTGGCATCAGGCACAGGTACTGGTCAACTTCAAGGAGATCGGATGGTCAACAGCTCCAGGAACAGTCTCCTAGTAGCCTGAAAAATCATTTCTCACACAAGAGGGACATCCTGGGTGTGGAACAAGGACAAGGGACACTCTAGCCAGCGCCAGTTCCCGTGGGGGGAATTAGTTTTAGGGTTCTGTTTATTCTCTCTACCTGTCCTGAGCTTTGGATACAGTACAAACAATGGAGCTTCTAACTAATCTCTAATATCTCTGGCAATTCCTGACTTACCTTAGAAACAAAAAGCAAAACCTAATCTAATTATCTCAGCTACTTGAAAGATCTCTATTTTAGACTGTTTTATTTTTTCCCCCCTAGGTATTTTCTTATTTACTCTAATTCTCATAAGCCTTTGCTTGTTGGCATATCTTACACTGTCTTATTATTTTTCCGGCCCAAACCCTCAGGTCCATTATACGATCTAAATCTCTAGGCTGCTTGGTTGCACTCATATCTTAAGAGTCCATCTGTGCATTTAGCCTGGTAAGTCCTTTGCCTCCTGGGGAGTATAGTTCTCCCTTCTTGTGTGCACCATTGTCTCTTTTCCTCTAGATAGAAGCTGGCAGGATGGCTCGCAATCTGAGTTCTTTCTCTTACTCTGTTTTAAGTGAGGCTATCTCATGGGCCCATAACAGGGACAGGCTTCCATATCAAGCCACTTGATCTGTCAGGTTATTGCCTCAGGCCACTGAGTCTCCTCCCTTTTGGTGTCCTGAGCAACGAATATTTACAGCTGCTGGCTTCATTAGGGTTTCCTCTCTTGGTATATAGCCCTGTGGACATGGGCTGTGGCAAAAGCATACCTGCTGTTGATTTTTCTTGTAGGCCCCAAGTTCCAAGGTTGTTCTCTGCACCGATGAACCCAGGGGTGGGGAGTCAGCCCAGATGACATTTGTGTCGTCCATCACAGCAGCACTGGCTTGTCTCTGACTGGCATGGAGAAAGCTGCTCCAGTCTGTAAAGCAGGTTACCGCGGCTCCCGGCTGGAGTCAGTAGGAGAAAGTCTTTCCTCTACCCGTGAGTTCTTGCAGCCTGTCGGGTAGGAAGTGTATCTGGGCCCCCATCCTGGGGAGTAAATCTCAACCCAACAAAGGGTAGGAACAGTCTAGGATGACCATAAATGAATGGGATATCTAGCCCATCTCTTAGTCCACTCTTTGGGGTAGTCTACGAATACATTTCGACCCATTGGCCTGGAGGACCCTGTGTCTATCAAAAGTTGTGTGGCTCCAAAAGCCCGGTCTATCTCAATAGCTGTCTTCACACAGAGCTAATATCTTCGACATTTGGGGTGTTTTAAGGCCTGGGATTTCTTGGCCCTGGCTTCTATTTGTTAGGGCCCTCTTGGACCCCAAAGCTGGCTCCTTTACTTGCAATGGTCTTTTCAAGGAGTTTCTTATCTTCCTTTGATTGGAGTCCCTCTTCTCTGCTTTCTGTAAATTCTTTTCCTGTCATCTTTCCTTTTCTTCACCTCTCTCTAGTCTTAGCAACTAACACTAAACCTTTTATCTCCCCTACTCCTTCCCTCTAGACTTTCCCAGCAACTTATCTCCACTCCTCTGTTCCACTCTTTTCTTCTAGACTTACACTAAACCTTCTCTATTCGTCTCCTCTATTCCTTTTTTTGTAGACTTTCTCAGCAACTTATATTAAACCTTTTATCTTATACTAAACCTCCTCATGACTTATCTTGTAGTCTCTCTAGCCTCTGAAGCCTTGCCTATACTGACAGAATGTCTAGAAAGGCTTGGGCAATTCATCTGATCCTGCTTAACCTCAAGTGTCTTGGTGAAAATTAGTGGGGTCTCATGTTCTTACACAAGTTCTATCAACGGGATCTGGCGTGGACCTTTGGGTGTCCCTTACCTTTTGTAACCCGCTGTTGACCATGGCCTGATCAATTGATGGGGTCCCCATGTCTGAGGGGATATTCTTTTTCCCGGTATCTTCTCTTGCTCTTCACTCCTGAAGACCAGAACCTACAAGGGTCTTGTGGAAGAAAGACTTTTATGTAGGGGGGGAAGGTGTTCCTCTACTAGATTTATCTAGGTGACTATATTGGGCACTAGATCTAGGTGCCTGAGGGATCCTGGCCTATCTATTGCTTTGATAACTTATTTTTTACTATAAATTTGTATCTGTACCAAAATGGAGGCCTATTCTTTTGACTCTCTGACTCGGGACAGCCTATAACTTTTTGTAGCAGGCAAACCTGTCCGACCCGTCTGACCTGCCTGTGTAGAGTGAAAAATTATAAAGACCATTTTATAAAATATATACAGGCTCACTAGTTCCAGGAAGGCAGAACTGAATGTAGGATTTCAGGCCTTCACTGCCCTGGGATACATCCCAGGAAGAATATTAACATTCCTCAAGCCTCAGGGAAAAGAACCCACCTGTGGGTGGGGAAGGCCCAAAGCAGGAAGACACATTCCTGACAAAGAAAGATGCAAGTCATCTGGGTGGATCCAAGAACTAACTAACTTTCCACTGATCTTGGTTACCCCTCCACCCCCCCTTGAGGTCTTTTCCAGTGTTACAGCTTGCTGAGTTCAAAATTTATAAAACAACCAATCATGTGTAACCGTGTGAAAATTCCTTCCTTTCCCTACCCCCTACTATAAAAGGTTCCTTAGCCTACCACTCGAGGTCAAACTGTACTCCTGCACGAGTATGCAGTTTGAATGCTGGCTACCAGCTCTCTTCCCTAATAAACCTCTGCTAATTGCATCCAGTAATGGTGTCTTGGAGTTTGTGGGTGTTCGAGACTTCCCAAGACTTGAGTAAGGGTCTCCCGAATTTTGTTGGTTCTGAGTTAAGTTGGAGTCATGTCATGTGACTTGTCTCAGTGCTACTTAATTCAATTTTTTTTTCTTTTTAAATCTCACTGCTATTCACTCACTATTTTTTAATAAAAAAAATATATAACTCTCAGGTGAATAATCTTGCTGGGGCTGTTTGTCCAGCTCTCCTGGCTCTACTGCCAGGTTTTTAAGTACCTGGGCCCTATCTATCTTCATAGGCGGCAGGTAGAAAACTGCCGATTAGTTACAGTAGCAACCCCGGGGTCCCCAGTACAGTCATGTCGGCCAACTTGCAAGGGGGCTGTTTTGGGGAGCCACGAGCTGTAGCCCACCAAGTGTGGGCTGGGCAAGGGGGCACCCTCCATGTGGTGTTACTAGAAAACGCCCTACATGCGGTAGGCAGGCTATCCGAACACAGACTGTGGTCGGTGTCCCTTATTAAAGGACCTACCCGCCTTTCTGCTCTGCAGCAGTATTCTTGTACCAGTGGCTTCATCTCCTTTTCTGCCGGTGATCATGTTATCTATTTTTAACTCATGATGTTTAACACAGTAGATTAACAACAGCTAACACACAATTTGCCAGGAAAACACAAAAAAAACCCAACACAAATAGTTTACCTCTCTCACGGGTGGCACATAAAACAGGTGATACAGTTTTCGCCCCTACCACGGGGCACAGAGACCAAGTTACACAATAGGGGCATAGAAAGACAGCCAGAAATCCGCCTGCCTCTGCCTCTCAAGTAAGACTCCAATAACCAGACAATGCAGTCAGTTTTCACAGATTCAGATTTAACAGATTCAGACGACTTGGCCAGCCTATGCTGGACCAAGTCTAACAGATTCTAACACCCCAGCAATGAACAACCCCAAAATAGACACACTGCCATGAGAGCACAACAAGTGATAGCACAACTGCTGTCCTAGGCGGCGGTGGCCATTTTTGACCTTTTTTCCTGCCCCATTGTAAACACACAAAGAGACAAAAACCCGTTACAAACGCCAGTGTCAGCCGAGAGGGATTCCACATCCTCTCCGACACCTAGATGAATCCCCAAACGTCTCTGGGGTGTCCATGTCCTCCCGAGACGTCTCTCAGGGTGCAGCAGCTAGTGACCTCTCAGCACGTCTGCAGTTACTCATTGATCTCCTCCAGAAACAGAAACGGTTTACTGCCTCTCACGAGGCAGAAACAGCTGCCAGTCCAAACCAAAAGTGCACTTTTCAGAAACCAAATAATTCAGACAGACGGACACAACTTAGAAACCAAATAACTCAAACTTAGAAACCAAATAACTAGACAAACCAGCACTCTCGAGAAATCAGATGATTTAGACAACCTGGCACATGAGAAACCAAACAATTTTACACAACAACCAGACAGACAGACAGACAGAAAACCGTGGTGTTCCTTTACCTCCCAGTGGGTTCTTGGATTAGGGTGGTCGCAAAATCCAGGACGAGTCCCCAAATGAAGACTCCCAAACTTGGGAGACCCTTACTCAAGTCTTGGGAAGTCGCGAACACCCACAAACTCCAAGACACCGTTACCGGATGCAATTAGCAGAGGTTTATTAGGGAGCTGGCAGCCAGCATTCAAACTGCACACTCGTGCACAAGTACAGTTTGACCCAGTGTGGTGGGCTAAGGAACTTTTTATAGTAAGGGGTAGGGAAAGGAAGGAATTTTCGCGCAGTTACACATAATTGGTTGTTTTATAAATTTTGAACTCAGCAAGCTGTAACACTGGGAAGACCTCAAGGGGGGGTGGAGGGGTAACCAAGATCAGTGGAAAGTTAGTTAGTTCTTGGAACCACCCAGATGTCTTGCATCTTTCTTTGTTGTCAGGAATGTGTCTTCCTGCTTTGGGCCTTCCCCACCCACAGGTGGGTTCTTTTCCCTGAGGCTTGAAGAATGTTAATACTCTTCCCGGGATGTATCCCAGGGCAGTGAAGGCCTGAAATCCTACATTCAGTTCTGCCTTCCTGGAACTAGTGAGCCTGTATATATTTTATAAAATGGTCTTTATAATTTTTCACTCTACACCATCTGACTCTATTAAACTAAATTTTCCTCATTCATTTCTTTTTTGTTTTGTTTTGTTTTGTTTTGTTTTTTTGTTTTGTTTTGTTTTGTTTTGTTTTTCGAGATAGGGTTTCTCTGTGTAGTCCTGGCTGTCCTGGAACACTCACTCTGTAGACCAGGCTGGCCTCGAACTCAGAAATCCGCCTGCCTCTGCCTCCCAAGTGCTGGGATTAAAGGCGTCCTCATTCATTTCAATGACAAAAGAAGGGGTCTACAAATTAAGCCATCTTGCTTGGTCACATTGCTGTCTGTTAGGTAGACATCATGATCTCCAGTTAAGTTGCACAGGGCAGTGGTTTTCAACCTTGCTAATGCTGTAACTCTTTAATACAGTTACTCATGTGGTGATCCTCCAACCCTAAAATCCTGACTTGGGTTGAGAAACGCTGGGCTAGGGCTTCTCTAAAGCCTTGCTTTGGGTTTATGTTAGCAAAAGATAGTCTCAAACTAAGTTCATCAAACATTTATTATCAAATAGTCATACTGTCAACCAGGTATGGTACATACCTTTTAATCCCAGCACTCAGGATGCATACGTAGGCATATCTCTGAGTTTGAAGGCAGTCAGCCCAGCCAGGGCTACCTATGATACCTTGTCTCATAAACACAGTAATACCTATCATACAGTCTCCAGAAAGTATCTTGCATGTTCACTAAAACCAAATGCTGGCAATACACTTAGGTAGGACTTAGCTGCTCAGTCAGCCAAGTGGATCTGTTTTCCTCATGGATGATCCACATGTTCTATTCCTTCTCTAAAAGCTGCTGCTGCTATAGTTGGTAGCTTGTACCTCAGTTTCACTATCTAGTAAATGGAAATAATAATAACTCCACATTCATAAGCTGATATCAAGAGAAACTGAATTCATGCATAGTTCCTGGGTCTGTGAAAGCCTCTACCTGGCACATGGGTACTGAGTTTATGCCAGAAACCTTCTCCACCCTGAGGGAACTGGTTGTATACCTGTGGAAACAAAATGAAATTTGAAAAAGTTATAAGGTACAAAACTGGAAAGATTTTATATATATTCTGCTCCAAAGAAGAATCTTTTGACATTAAAATTCTTAAAGAAGAATCATTGACATTACCTATTGTGCTGGCTAGTTTCCTGTCCATTTGACAGGAGCTAGAGTCATCAGAGAGGAGGGAGCCTTAGTTGAGGAAACTTCCATACAATCCTACTGTAGGCAAGCCTACAGAGCATTTTCTTAGTGATCGATGCAGAAGGGCCCAGCCCATTGTGAGTGGTGCACCTCTGGGCAGGTGGTTCCAGGTCTAAGAGAAAGCGGACTAAGCTAGCCAGTGAGCAGCATTCCTCCATGGCTTCTGATCCTGCCTCAAAAGTCCTTACCTGCTTGAATTTCTACCCTCACTGCTTTTGATGGTGAATTGTTATATGGAACTGTGAGCTAAATAAACACTTTCTTCCTCAGGTTGCTTTTGGTCATGGTGTTTCATCAAAGCAGTTGTAACCCTAAGACACCTGTGCAGCTGTAAAGACAATAACCAATGGGAGTAATGATGCCACACTGTTAAAGACAAGTCTGACTTCCAGTCTCAAAGCACTGTTTCTTATCGTTGAAGGATTAGAGCTCGTCTGACCTTAGGCTTCCTTCCCACCAGTAGTTTTCTCAGCTTGACTTTAGTCATATTTAACTTTATCTGCCCAAATTCCCTGTTTTAACTGTTTATTTACAAAAGCGAATCCACAGTCATTTGCTTCTGTCTGCATATTAACCACAGAGCAAATAGGTTGCTATACAGAGGGAAAGGCTAAATACATACCATTTTAAAGTTGTCTAGAAAGCTCAAAATGGAGATTTCTATTTTTTGGGGCACTGGAAGATGAAACGTGTCAGAAATAGGAAGTCACCAGAGTAAGGAGAAGGCCAGACATGAACTGCTAAATATAAGCAATTATTCTATACTCCTCAGAACCTCTGTAGAGCTGATCTTAAAGGGACATGATTTATTTAAAACTATAATGCCTTGGGATGAAATCTATCAGCAGTTTGGAAGGTGAAAGTAACTTTCTGCAGAGGAAAAAAAAGCCATGTTAACAAAAAAGCGAGTTCATCAAACGTGTGCACGCGCACGCACGCGCCCGCCCTCACCTCTCCTGAGCCAGGGAAGGATTTGTCCTGAGGAGCTCACAAAGGGCTAAGAGGCTGGTGGGGACAGGTACCCGTGAGAGGGAAACTCCAGGGAATGAAAGGTCAAACGGAAGCCTTCAAAGCCAAAGCCAAAATTCCAATGAGAAGATCAAAGCAGAGGAAGGGGTTTCTGAGACTTAGGACAGACATGGTGTAGAGCCCAGTTCCACAACTCAAATACTTTAATAGCATCCACGTGGAGGGCAGCAAAGACCTTTGCCCTAGAGAGAGGACAGTTGCTTGATGATGGCATTTTAAAGACAGGTTGACTTCCGTAACTTGGTTGTCCCAGGGCTGTTAGGTGTCCATGACCACAGGTGACTGTCACACTCATTTACCTAGAGCAGAGGCTGTTGATCTCCACTTACTCTAACCTACTGTCTTAACCACAATCTTCACGCTCCCTGAAAAGTGAGTTGACAAACATACTTCTCGGTGAGTTCCGTGTGTACCAAGAGTCAATAGGTTTGCTCATAGACTGTTTAATGTCGTTTACACACATCACTGTAGTTATGTAATAATTAAATTACATAACTACAGCATGATTGCTGTAACATAATTACAGCAATGTAATTTAATTATTACGGCAACAACAACTGTAGTGCTGAGGAGAGTGGTTGTTTCTGTGGGAGCTAAACCAAGAGTACAACTCACATGCCTGGCACAAGGAACGTCCGTGTTGCCTCTCAGACCTCCCAAACCTTTATAAAACCAGAGTAAAGACACAAAAGGCATAAACCCACAGGCACAAAGGAGAAGCCAGTGACGGTTGTTAAATAAAGATTCTAGGTTATTGGTTTAGCCTACGTTCCAGCACGAGTTCTCCACAGGCTGAGCTGGAGTCATTCATCCTAACATCTTATTCTACTTCAACAAATCTATTTAACTGAGAAACTGAGCTTGGGATGTCGCCCCAGGGTAGAGCACTTACCTAACCTTCAAGGTTTCAGTTCAAACCACAGCACAATTAATTAATTGACTAATTAGAATGGACCTAAAGTAAGCTGGTATTAAATAATTATTTTATTTATTGCTTAATCTTCCTCTCCCTAATTTTTTTTTTTTTTTAAAAAAGTAACGTTTTACTTTTGTTTTTACTTTCTTCAGCTTTTTTCCATCTATAAGGTCAATGCTCCTCTGCCCAGCATTGCTCAACTCTGGACCTAAAGGTAGAGCCAGTGGAGATCCATATATAATTTTGTATATACATACATTCATATGTGTCTGTTCACGTGTGTGTGTGGAGACCAGAGGTTGATATCATGTGTCTCCTCCATATTGTTCTCCACCTTATTTTTTCAGGCCCATTGGTCACAGAGTCTAGAGTTCACTGATTCGCTAGACTTGTTGGCCAGCAAGTTCCTGGCCTCCTCCTGTCAGTCTCCCCTTCCCCAGAGCTAGGATTCTAAATGCACATTACAACATCCTGCTTTTTACGTGGTGGTGGGAGTCCAAACTCAGGTTCTCTTGCTTACAGAACAATCATTTACTGACTGAGCCATCTCTCCAACTTACTAAGTTGTAGGGTTCAGTTGTTAACAAAACTGCAGAATAGACAAACTGGAAATTAATATAAAATTTCTACTCTGTTGTTGTCTATAGAGGGGAAAAAAAACACTTCAGAAAGCAAAGTAATTGCAAATGCGGAATTACAAGAACAGTGAAACTGGACACCTCTACCTCTTGTTAACACAACAGATGGCTGTCCCTTCCCTAACTGTGGCAGAAAAGAAGCTGTGGACTGGCAGACAAAGGGCCTGCTGAAGGGACCAAGGGACCGCAGAGAATTCACAGGAACTGGGGGAAAGGTTGCATGCTGAACCTCGACCTCTAGCCCTCTCCCACTGGGTGCCTGCCAAGACTCTGACTGCCAGGCAGGATTGGATGCTGTTTTATGTGGGCTTGGGTGCAAAATGAAAACATGGGGCCCTTGGTTTTTTTGTTGTTGTTGTTTGGTTGGTTTTTGTCTTAGACTCTCATGAAGGAGGAGGGCACAGGAGATAGCTCAGTCAAGAAAATGCTTGCTTTACAAGAAAGTTCAATCCCCCAAAACCACATTTAAAAAGTCAAGTGTGGTGCCCTGGAGAACTGTCATCGACAGTGTAACTCAGCTGAGAGCCCTGTGTGCAACCATCCCATGCAGCCAGGCAAGATGAGCCCGCTGCTGCAACAGGAGCAGAACTATTGCTTGATACGAACTGCAATGTTTTCACTGTGCAGACAGATTTCTGCTCTTGTGAAAGAAAGCAGAGCAGTTGAATTGGGTCAAAAACTTGTAATATCTTTCTATCATTACACTCAGTACTATTAAATTAGTAGTAACAACTATTAATTAATTAATTAATTACTATTAGTGTTAATAACTATTAAGTTAGTATGTTTTCAGATTGTATTCTGATAGAATGCTTAAGTTTTTTGAGATTACTGTTTAGGTGACTAACTTGCATTTTATCTTTTAGAAGAAATCATTAAATGAATTCTAGCTGGAGATTAGAATAGGATTTCCAACAACTCCTGAAATGACCCTAAGCATACTTTTGCTGTATCCTACCATGTATTTATAAAATGTAGCATTGGCTGAATTGGTGGTTAGAAAATCAAAATAACAAGCAACTCTGATAAACGCTGCTGATGCTCTGTAGCCGTAGTTCTCAGCCTGTGGGTCACAACCCCTTTCACAGGGATCCAATGACCCTTTTATAGGGGTCACCTAAGACTATCGGAAAACACAGAGATTTACATTATGATTCATAACAGTTACAAAGTTACAGTTATAAATTAGCAACAAAAATAACTGTATGGTTGGGAGTCACCACAATGTGAGGAAGTGTGTGAAACGGTGGAAGCGTTAGGAAGGCTGAGGACAGGACCGCTGCTCTGTGTCTAACAGAATCAAACAGGCATCTCATCAGTGTGCAGATTTCCTTCCACCTTTAATGAATGGTAAGATTGTCGGTACACCAAATATCAGCGCTGCAAGATATGGCCCTCCTGCACACAGTCTAAGGCAGCAGGCAAAAATGCTCCCTCCCTCCTGGAGACTTACACATCTCTCAGGGAAAACAAGTTAAGAAAAGGGAAAAAAAAAAAAAAAAGGTATTCCCCTCTCTTATCTCTAGCTGGAAGCACTGACAGGACAAGAGTTCTATTTAAAATGTGCTGCTTCTCTCCTGTAACACACCCTACTCGCGCATGCATGCGTGGGAGTTGGGAGACTTTTCTGTGCTGAGACTAAATATCCTTTTAAAAAAACAACTTAAGGGAGAAGGAGTTTCTTTTGGTTTATGGTTACAGAGAGATACAGTCTATCGTGACTGGGGAGACATGGCAGCAGGCAGAGAAGGCATGGAAGTAGGAACAGGAGGCTGGCCATACCATGTCCACACTCAGGAAGCAGAGAGGAAACAGGAAATGGGGCTGGGGTTATAAAACCTCAAGGCCCACCTCCAGAGACTCACTTCCTCCGGCAAGACTCTACCTCCCCAAGATCCCATAACTTTCCCAAAACAGCTGGGAATTCGGTGCTCAAGCACTTGAGTCTATGGGAAATATTTCATAGTTAAATCACCGTAGTGGGCATGTGACATCTGTCCATCAGTAGCACCTGTGCAGATGGGACTTGAGGACCAACACAAGGCACTGCTTAGTTGCTGCTTTTATCAATAATAGTTTATTGTTGTTTCCGACTCTTCTACCTCTGCCCATACCATAATCTGACAAAATATTGTTTTCACATTAGGACATAGGCCAGCCGGTCTTGGTGTGTCTTAGACCATTTTCTGTTGCTATAACAGAGTAGCTCATTAGGTAATTTGTAGAAAAGAAAGGAGTTTATTTGCTTTATGGTTCTGAGCATCTTCTTGGGGGAAGGAGAAGGACAAGTAGGCACAATGTGGAAGAAAACTGGGATTTCTTTGAAACCCTCTGCTCTTTGAAAGTGAACCCAGCTCTGCTGGAAAGTCAATCTCTTAAAGACCCACTACCAACACCACTAGTGTGACAATTTAATATCTACAGGAGTTTCAGTGGGGGGGGGGGCAAATTAAATTCAAATGTAACAAAGGACTAGCTCACTGGAGGTTTAGGGTGAAATCTGGAGTCAACCCAGTCACCACTTCCCCTCCCTCTAAGTCTCAGAGAAGCTCGATCTATAACTCAATGAGAATCTGTCCCGTCCAGCGGGCAAAGTTATTACAGGGTCCCTGAGTAGCCACCACCTGAAAGAGACACGGGTGAGAGAGAGAAGGGAGACCAAGCGGCGAAGAACGGACAGAGTCAGTCTAGCTGTTGTCAAGGTCTCATTTACTAGAGGCAAGGCTTGGAGTATATAAGCAAAATTAAAACAGGGAAGTAAAAACACCCATCCCCGCCCAGTGTCCTTAGTCCGGTTATCTATGGCTCGAGGCTGTTGCTTATCTTCATCGTTGGAAGTTCACATTCTGAGGAAGTTCTGAGGTCCAGCTGTGACATTGCTGGAACTGTGAAGGTTGCGCCTTTTCTGGAAAGCCTCTGTCCTTTGGCTGACCCCGGCAGCCTAGGGGTCTCTGGTCTCCAACATCTCTCCCTTCCTTGTTTTAAGGAAAATCTCAGTGTGGGAGGCATGTTATAAGGACACAGCAAACCGGGAAGTTTGGGCGAGGGTCATTGCTTAGGTCTATCCCACTATCGAATCCTTACTGTCTAAGACCAGTCCACCGTCTTATTGCCCTAGACCATCCCACTGTCATAACCTGCTCCAAGGAAATGCCAGAAGTTCTTTAAGTTCCTGGGACCTGAGAACTGTGAACGTCCTTTCTTAACCTTGTACTGACTAGGCTTTCTAGAACAGCAGGTAATTTCTTGAGTTTGACTCCCGGCATCTGCTCCCTTTTAACAATTTTAAAGGAGGCTGGCAGGAAAATGCGGACATTAAGAAATCTCATTGGCAGATAAATGGGCATTGACCAGAGGGGGAAAGCATTGACCTGATCCTCCCAGTATCATTTGTAATGGTGTCTTTTTGGGGAGGAGAGGGTTATTTTGTCTCATGGGCCACGTAGGATATCGAGGGTCCTAGCTGGCTGCTTTGAGACACAAGAAATCAACACCAACCTCTATGCAATCAGGTTTGCTTTTCCGGGGACTCAGAAGCGGACAATTTGGGTCCTCCCCCTGCGGTACCTCGTCACGCACCCCTTTCAGGTACCCACGTTGTGTTCGTGCCATGCCGAACCAACGTGCATAGATCTGAGTTCTATGCAGCTCCTAAAGGAGATATGTCAACGCAAGGCTCAGCCAAGCCTCTATCGGCCAAATCAAGTCTATGATAATGCACTTGTACAGGTTTAGATGCCATGGAGTCAATTTGTTGTTTTACAAAGCCAGTGAGTCTGTTAAAGGCCCACCGGTGGAAAGCCAAAAGGCGAAGGAGACTGATCACAGGGCCCAGGATGGAAGGGAGAAGGGTAGTAAGTCAAGGAGAGACAGAAAACTAGTTTTTCTTGTTCTCGCTGTTTCTTTCGCCATTCTAATTTCTTTCTAATCATGGCCACACTATCTCTAACTACCCCAGTGTGGTCAGTATAAAAACAGCATTCCTTCTTGGGGGTGGCACAGAGCACCCCTTGCTGAAGGAAAAGCAGATGAGAGATTTTTCTCTGATGCCAATCTCTAGCTGTTCGATGTCCTTGTCAGTGGCCCGTCAAGATTTCTGAGTAGTACAAGTCCCGAGGCCTGCATCAGGATCAGAACTTCCAACAGCGAACACCATGGGTGGCTCATTTTTATCTGGAAAGGAAAAAAGAAGGGGATTCTCAGGGAGATCTCTCTTCCCTGGATTTTAGTTGTTATCCATTTTATCCACAATTGGGTCTGGCTTTGTGGAGGTATCAGTTTGTTTCAACAGTCTTTCTGGCAGCCATCTAGCCGCGCCTTCTTTGGTATCAAACAGACATACAGATCCTCGGCCCCCATATGAGAACTGAATCTAGACTCAGGCCATTTGGTAACACAACATTTAAATGAAATTTAGTTTCATTTAAAGACAAGAAGGTCCTTCCACACAACTGTGGCATAATTTTTATTGGTCTCAGGGTGCCAGAGGTGATCGGCAGCAGATTTGCCATGAGTATCCAGATTTAGAAAATTGAGAACAACAAGGCATGATGGAGAATATTTCTAGGAGACCCCTTCTGGGGGTATAACTCCCTCTCTTTGGTTTTTTAAAAGCCAATTTTTGTTTGAGTTTCTTGCAAAACCAGGGCAAAAGCACCAGTAGCTGCTCCTCCCACACTCAGAGAGTTATGAAGACATTATTTTAAAGTTCCACGATACCTGTTTCACAATACCTTGTCCTTGAAGTTTATAAGGAATCTCAGTAATATGGGTAATATTAAATTGTCAACAAAACATCTCAAAGGTCCGACTGTAATAGCCAGTTCCATATTCTCTCTTAATTTGATATGGAACACCAAGCATAGAAAGATAATGTAGGCAGTAACTCATTGCATTTTTAATTGCTTCTCCTCTTAAAGCAGTTGCAACTAGAAAGTCTGAGAAGGTGTCAATTTACATGTACATGTTTTAGTTTTCCAAAATCAGAAACAAGTAACATCCACTTGCCATAATTGATTAGGTATAAGGCCTCAAGGATTAACACCATTATCAAAAAATTGAGGACACCAAGAATAAGTTTTTGCAATTTGACTTGCACACTCTCTAGAAATACCAAATTATTGTCTTGAGGTATTACTATTTTGATGATATAAAGAATAAGATTGTTTGGCCAATTGTTACTGTAAGGCTTATAATCTGCCTGGTATACAAATCTGCTGTGGCATTGCCCTGGAGTTCAGGCAATCCAACATGTGCTCTTAAATGTCTTATAAAGTTAAGGAAAAGTACATGTTTCTTAAATTAAGCTGTATTTGTAAAATTTGAGAATTAGCAATATCGAAAAAAGGAACAATTTTAAGCAATTATAAACCAGGAGCTATAATATACTGGCTATGAGTATACAAGTTGAAAGCTTGATTTCTCAGCATTTCAAACAGTGGCTACAGCACATAATTCAATTATTTGTGCTGAAGCAGGGGGAAACTTAAGAAAATGAACACGTGATCCAATTATATATACTGTCTTTCCATTAGGTGAGCTGTCTGTAAATATTTTCTGCCTTTGAATATTTTCTAGAACAACAAGCACTCTCAAAAATTTGAAGTTCCTTGTATAAGCGCAAAGGCTTGCATTAAAACTCCTTCAGAGAGATCCACTAATAAAATGCCATACAATGAACAATATACACTGAAAGATTCAAACTCTCAATTTTTTGTATTAAAGCAACAACAAATTTTGTATATAATGTAAGACTATAAGAAAGGCTGACCTTTCTTCCCCAAGGAAGAAGCAATGTAATAAACTAATTCCAGAGAACACCTTTCTAGGAGCTAGTCAGAGTGACCATGACAAAAGGAATGTCACACAAGCCTCCGCCGAGCCCATTCCGAGCCCTGTCTCAACTCAAGTGTGATAGCTCTCAATCTGGGCCTACTCCCTGAGGCCTGGTCCAACAATTATCCTTCCTATACTGAGGACAAATTCCAGGGGAGTGATTCTGCTGTCTGTCTATGCCTCTATTTTTTGGACAGTCTTTCCGAAAATGACCCATGTCCCCATACCTAGAACATTTCTTATCACGTCAGCGCTGTGAAAGCATGGCTTGGACTGAAGTTAGCATTCTCATAATCCAATTGTGTAAAAACTCCTACCTGGGGTCTCTAAAATTTCTACCGGTCCTTTTAGCAGCCTACCTACAAATTCCTAAAATGGTTTATCAGAGCCTTGTGTGTTCTAGATGAAACTCCCACTGAGATCTCAGTTTAACTATATATTTTAGTTTCTTTTGCAATATTAGAGTGTAACCATAATTTTGGGAAACAAAACCGATTTTTAACAATGTAAACAATTTATTTTCTCTAAAATCAACACCAAGTACTTTCATGTTACTAGGTTTGGCTGTCAGTTCTTATATATGAATGCATGATATTGCAGCTTTTAATACCTCTTAAAGAGACATTGTTTTAAATCCTATCTTTATACATCTGGTTTCTGAATGACTCCAATCCCGAGTTACCAGTTTTAAGCCAACTTTCTGTTACTAAAGTTGCAAAAATTTTTTTAATCATACCCAATAACTTATAGGCAAATAATCTATAACCATGACATGCAGAACATTTTATATTTTTGAAACCAGTCCGAAGCAAAAATGAAGTGGCTGCACATATATTTAGACTAAACAAAATTTTCTTGCTTTTTCTGTAATTTCAAGAGAAGCACCTTGTCACCTGCTGAACCCAATAATCATAGTCACAGATTTTTCTAGGAGAAACATCCATTAGCTCCTTACCATAGAAGCCAAAAAAAACATGCGGGTTCCTTTAAGAGCAGCTTTTAGTTTCATTTTTAAAGTCCCCAAGAGACGGGTATATGTGTGGAGGTCTACTTTCCCCTTTAGATTTGGCTATCTTTTCTTGCCACTCTCCCATCCTCAGGCATGTCTAAAACAACTGATGGTCTGGGCGACGGGGGTTTCAAGGGACACCCCTCCGAGGCCGTATCACTCTTTGTTGATTCTAAAAATTCAGTAACCAGTGTGAGGACGCGTCTTCCTTCCCCCTTATCATCTTTGTCCACCAAAATGTCTCTGATGAGGGCCCAAAGACTATAGGCACTTTCTGGGATATTTTCTCCCTGCTGGTATTTCTTACTCAAGTCTGTTCTGACCTTGTCCAAGTTTTTAAGTGAATCTGAGTGCCGGTCACATTCAACCACGGACAGGCTCACTCAAAAGGCAAAAGAAATTATATAGATCCTTTTTTCTTAACTCTACTCCTCTCTCCCTGAGGGAACTCTTTATATCCTGTAAACATTTTTCCTCCCTTGTCAACTTCTGACCCATGTCTATGGGACGACAATGATTAGGTACCTGTCAAATCCTGACCTCTCGACGGTCCGAGCGAGACAGTCGCAGGTCACCACGTCTTTTTCCTAGGATCCTCGTTCCGTCGTCCGATGGTCAGCTGTACTTCAGGTCCCTGTTCGGGCGCCACTTGTCCCGTCCAGCGGGCAAAGTTATTACAGGGTCCCTGAGTAGCCAC
>JANHMN010000011.1:20013024-20037919 GCA_030674055.1 Rhabdomys pumilio
TGTCCTTTGGCTGACCCCGGCAGCCTAGGGGTCTCTGGTCTCCAACAAGAATCTGGATGTTAGCTGTCTTCATGGTTGAGGCAGCCCAGAACTGGCCATTGTAGTCCCTCTCCCGGCTCATCAGATAGAAGGGATGCCGAGATCCTTAAACCTTGCTCCCTAGATGGAAGATAACTCCCATCCTCTAGTGTAGAATTCTTCTCTCTCCCTATCCTCAGTCACAGGCACAGAAAACTAGACAGAGACAGGAGAAGTCCCTCTGCAGAGCAGAGAGGGCAGCCCAGCTCCCTTTCACTTTGGTGACTGCACAGTCTCATCTTCTGTGAACTGCAATATTCAATGAGTCTCACAGGTCTTAAGTAATTATGACTCAGTTCCCTTTCCCTTGGATAGGCGGGAGCCAGATATGCTTAATTAATATGAGGCTCACCTTGTATCAGGCCAGGTTACCACGCTTCCTAGTTGGAGCATGCGCACTAAGGAGCATCCGGTGTAACTGAACAACCCCTTCCAACAGCTCTTTCATCTGTAGCATTTGGACCTGAGCACTTCTACCCAGCTAATAGTACTTAAACCTGACATTGGAGTAACATAGAGAACCAAACGACAATATAGAATCTTTCCCCGGGTGGCAGAGGAAGCAGTAATGGCCAGTGGTGGCTGTGCCAATGACAGAAACTTGGGATACTAACCACACTCTTCCTGTGTATTGATCTGATCTCTATTTCTGGCTGCTTCGTTTCCCATGGTTCGTGTCCAGGTCCAAACCTCATTCTTCAGCTTTTTCATCAACGTTATGAGCTAGTCAATGTCCTATCAATAAAGTCCTCTCTCTCTAACTAAGCAGAGTAAGCCTCCATTGTTTAGAAACCTGGAAATCTAACTAGCACCTTCCATCTTCCGTGCAGAAACTTGCTCTTTTCTTGTGGAGGCAAAAAGATGACGAATAGAGTTCCCTGCCTTGTCTTATGTCTCAGCACCTCTGCGTGGTATGCAGTCAGCAGAACGATGGCCATGTGATTCCTCAGAAGCACAGGGTGGGTTGGAGAAGTCACATACAGTGTGATTTCAAGTATATCACACCCGAGAGAAACTAACATAGCTGTGGTTTAACCGTCTTCTTCAAAGCTCAGATTGAAAGGGAGTTCTCCAGCCAGGCAATGGTGGTGCACACCTTTAATCTCAGCACTCAGGAGGCAGAGGCAGGCAGATTTCTGTGAGTTCAAGAGCAGCCTGGTCTACAGAGTAAGCTCCTGGACAGCCAGCTCTATACAGTGAAACCCTGTCTCAAACAAAACAAAACAAAACAAAACAAAACAAAACAAAGACTGTGTACCCCTCTTGCAGAAGATGGAAGTTCAGTTCCCAGCACCTGCATATGTCGGCAGTTCATATCGCCTGGCTCAAGCTCTAGTGAACCTGATGCCTCTCTGACATCCACAGAACTTGCACTCTCCTATGTACACTCCCTGCCCACCCCCCCACCCCCCCACACACACATAATATTTTTTAAAAGAGGCAAGGCCAGAGACCCTGTGGATGTGCATGGTCCGTGCTTCCGCTGACTGTAAACGGCAAGTGTTCCAGGCCCACCAGCCCAAGCCGGAACTGTCTCTGAGGGGGGAGTGAGGATGAACAATAAGAAAGGCAGAAAAAAGATATAAAGTCAAGATTTAGAATTGGGAGGGCTGCAGGTCACATCAGCCTCGAGCTTACTTTTCTTAGCCTTTTATACTTCACGGTACCGCGGGAAGCAAAGCCACAAGCTAATAGAAAAATAATGATGAAATATACACATAAGACATCTGTTCTCATCCAGAGGCCTCCCTGTGCCTTTCGCCAAGGTCAATAGAATCTTCAGTCCCTCCCTCCCTCACCTCGAGCCTCAAGTGCACCTCTTCTTATCGTCCGTGCCTCAGCAGGCCAGGAAATCTGCCAGTAGACCTGCCCTCCTTAACTCTGCCTGGCAGACAGACTTTTATTTTTGGTTCCTCTCTGCTTCAGAGAAACAGGCAAATGGCTCCCAACAAGCAAGGAAGCTACCTTTGTAGTGTCATTGATGGCTGCAGACACACCATTCAAAAAAGAAAGGGACACGGAAGGCTTTGGTGATAACCCCTCTCTCCACTATCCCCCAAAAAGTAACCGCAGAAGTACAGATTGGAATAACATAGGCATGAGCCATGGAATGCTGGCAATGCTAGTGCTAGCTTCGAAGCTGCAACAGGTAAGAAATGAATTCTCTCCCGGAACCTCCCGGAGGGACTATCCTCGCTGACACTTCAGTTTTGTTCCTTATTACTAATTTTGTACTTCTGGCCTCCAGAACTTTAAGGGAGTAAGTAACGCTGTTTGACCCACTAATTGTGTAGTAATCTGTTACAAAGGCAATAGAAAGTAGTATGTGAAGTACGTTTTCCTTTTGGAACTGAAATGCTTCCGATCTATAACTATTTAAGAACTTATGGCATTTTGATATCATGTTTTAGTTCAAATTTAAATTCTCCAGTCTAGTACTCCAGAGCCCACAAGTTACTTGTTGCCCATTCAGGACACTCAAGCAGGGATAGGCTTCTCTGCTCCGAACTCCCTTTGTGAACTTTTTAAACTTTGTTTACTTTGTAAACTTTGTAAGCACTCAAGGCAAGAAAGTGGCCAGTGCTGTTCCCCTCCCCCCACACACACCACTGAGGAGCTCCAGTAGCCAGGTCCCTCCCACAGACTTCTCTGTCATAAGGCATTTCCAGACTGTTACAAAGGTCATCTCCAGTACCCTCAATATAACTCTCCCCAAATTATGCTAATTATAGGTGAAAAGTCTGAACAGGAAAACCCACCAATCCCTGATCTCCCTCAAGCTCAGGACTTGAAATCTCACCAATTCTCACCCTAGAAGCTCTGCCCACTCCCTTCCCCCAAGAAACCCTATATAAAGGCTGTGTCTATTCCGTTCCCTGCTGTCCACTCCTGGGAGCCAAAGCAGACATCCCTGGATTCATCCTTCCTCATCCTAAATTCTCCCAATGAATTGTTTTCTTGAAGTTTTCTTTGTGGTGTGACTCCTTCATCAGAAGACGCCAAGAAGCAGTGCAGAAGGGAAGAAGTGGAGCAGAGCAGGAGCTCCTGAGCTCCTCAGCTCGGCTGGGCTTACGCTTCTCTGGGAGCTGCAAAGCCCTCTGCTGAGGAGGCTTCCTCTCAGAGCTGTGTGGTTCCTGGGCTCCTGGGTCTCTGTTCCATCTCCTGTGCCTGCACTTCCTGTAGACAGGATAAATGAGGATTAAAAGTTTTGTGGGTGTGTTGGTGTCTATCGCTTCACTACGGTGCCTTTCTGGCTACAGGAGGTGGCCTTTTCAGTTCCATATCCCCAGTGTAGTGAGTCACAGCTAAGGTCCTCTTCATTGATTCTTGGGCACCTCTCCTGTCCTAGGTCTCTGGCATGTCCTGGAGATGTTCCCCAACTTCTGGAACTCTTAAAGTTGGATTAAACATATGTGTTGATTACTTGTTCCCTGCCTAGGCTTAATGTTTTTGCGGGTTGTAGCCAATAGGAGGTGTGGCCGAGAAGCTAAAGAAGACTTCTGGGAGTGGGTCTTTGAAAGTTATGGCCTTGCCTTTAGTTCCAGTCACACACTACTTCCTGGTTCCCTGTAAGACCAGAAGTTTTCACTGTATACTCCCATTACCATGAATCCTGCCATTCTGTCTCCACCATTGTGGACTAAAGCTTTTTCTGAAACTGGAAGCCAAAATCTTCCTCATCGAATTTTGTTAAGTGTTTAGACACTGTAACATAAAGATAACTAAAATAACCGTGCCTGCTTGCTTTTTTTTCTTCTCTGTATTAACAGTAGTTATCACAACACCCAGGACTCCATTGCTTTTAGTAATCCAGGCAAAAAGACAAACACTATCTAAGCATCTATAAGTCAGTTTCATAATAGGGCCCTGATTAAGTCTGCTGTCATCATAGTTTGTAAGTCCTCGAGTAATTACTTTGATTAGCAAAACCAAGATCAAACCCAACTATATCATCTTGACAGGTTGCTATGTTGTGTTGGGCAACAAAAGAGAAACATAGAAGCAACTGAAATGCACCAACAAAATGCACCACTGTTCTTGTCTTGTAAGACTTGTAAGTGTGAAATGACTGTGGTAGGCACAATGAGACTCTTAATGTAGACACCATGGCTGGGAGATAATTCAATCCATTAATTCATTGAAACTTCCCTTGATGATGTTACTGAAGAATTTAGATCAGTATGAAGATAGGAAGAGAAGTCATCTTGGTAAAAAGGAGGCTTGCTCACCAGAAGGACTAAGTTAAATATGTACAGTCGGGCTGAGCAGGGTGTGAAGTGAGACTTTAGTAGGCACTTAACAACAACTGCTTTTGCTCTAGTTACATGGAGCCATAAGGTGACTAAAAGCAGGATAAAACCCCAGCATGCCGCCTTCATTTTTATCTGTCTCCTTTGCTTTGCATCAGTTACCTGATTCATTTTTCTCACAGGGACATTAATCAAAGAGTGTCTACCTAAATTATGGTGTGGTGGTTTGAATAAGGATGCCCCCCTCCATAGGCTCATACATTTTAATGTTTAGCAATGAGGGAGTGGCACTATTTGAAATGCTTAGAAGGATTAATAGGTGTGGCCTTGTTGGAGGAAGTGTGTCACTGGGGGATGGGCTTTGTGGGTTCATGCCAAGCCCAGAGTGTCTCTGTCTCTCTGTGTCTCTGTCTCCCTCTCCCTCTACACACACACACACACACACACACACACACACACACACACACACACACTTGGCCTGGCAACCAGGATGTAGCACTGACCTACTACTCCAATGCCATGTAAGCAAGCCCCCAATTAAATGCTTTCTTTCCTTAGAGTTGCCTTGGTCATTGTGTCTGTTCACAGCAATATAACAGTGGCAAAGACACATGGTAATAATACCTAACCTATCTCATAACCATTTAAAGCTAAAGGCACAAGAATGGTAACTGAGTTATCTTACTGTCAGCTTTTTACAGTATCATGTTCCAGAAACTCCCAAGGACCGGAAAATCTCCAGTCAATTGTCCTGTACTCACCTTGGGTCCAGGAAGAGCAAAGCCTTCATACAGACCATCTGTCCTTGGCCAAGACGGCTTAACCACGAGGACTTCTTGCCCCATGCTCCAATTCTTCTTCTGTTTATATCTAAGGCTTGTGTCAGTGCTCTGAAAATCAACTGGGAGTCATTACACCCAGTAACCTGTATTTCCCAACATAATCACACTGATTAAATCTCTTCTGTGCTTTTCGTAATTACTCATCTCTTTAAATCTCAAATTGTGTGTGTACTGGAATGGGTGTTTGTGCATGGCATGTTGGTGCTTGGACTCAGGGCTTACTTATTACCAAAGCTCTGGTAGTGAGACTGAAGAGACAGGTGGAGAACAAACTACTCAAGCTGGATGGTGGCGCACACCTTTAATCCCAGCACTTAGAGGCAGAGGCAGGTAGCTCTCTGAGTCTGGGACCAGCCAGGTCTACAGATTGAGTTCCAGAACAGTCAGAGCCATATAGTGAGACCCTGTCTTGAAAAATCAAAAACAAACAAACAAACAAACAAAAAAACAGACTATTATTGCAGGTCACATTAAATGGTTTACATTGTATCTTTTTTTTTTTTATTCTTCTCTCATATATTACATCCCACCAGCAGTTTCCCTACCTCCTCTCCTCCTAGTTCCTACCGTCCCTCTATCCTAGATCCACTCCTCCTCTACTTCCCTTCAGAAAATGGCAGGGCTCTGAGGGATTTCAACCAAACATAGCATATCAAGTTGCAATAAGGCTAGGTATATCCCCTTATATTAAGGCTGGATGAGGCAACCCAATAGGAGGAAAGGGGTCCTAGAAGCAGGTAAAAGAGTCAGAGACAGCCCTTACTCCCACTGCTATGAATCCCACAAGAATTCCAAGCTACAGAATCATAACATATAAACACAGGACCTAGGCCAGACCCATGCAGGCTCCTTGATTGTTGGTTCAGTCTCTTTGAGCCCTGGTGAGCCCTGATTAATTTATTCTATGGGATTTCTTGTGGTGGTCTTCATTCCTCTGGCTTCTACAATCTTTCCTCCCCCTCTTCCACAGGATTCCCTGGGCTGTGTCTAATGTTTGGAACATGGGGCAAGAAGTACTCATGGTTAAGCCATCTTGGCCAATGACGGATGATCTGTATGAAGGCTTTGCTCTTCCTGGACCCAAGGTGAGTACAGGACAATGACTGGAGACTTTCCGGTCCTTGGGAGTTTCTGGAACATGATACTGTAAAAAGCTGACAGTAAGATAACTCAGTTACCATTCTCTGCATCTGCTCCAATCAGATGCTGCATGAAGCCTCTTTGATGACGATTATGCTAGGCTTTGGTCTACAAGTATAGTAAAGTCTCATTAAGAATTATTTCATTGATTTTTTTTTTGGTTGTGTTTGGTTCTATCTTAGGTGCCTGGGCTATTCAGCCTCTTGTTCCTGGCCCTCCAGGTAGTTTCAGGAATGGGCTCCTCCTGTCATGGGTCTTAAGCTGGACCAGTCATTGATAGGCCACTCCCACGAGTTCTGAGCCACTTTTACCCCAGCACACCTTCAGAAAGGACAGGTTGTAGGTTGAAGGTTTTGTGGCTGGGTTGGTGACACAATCCTTTCACTGGAAGTCTTGCCTGGCTGTGTAAGATGGCTGGTTCAGGTTCTGTATTTTCCATTACTATGATCCTTAGGAGATTCCATTGCACTGAGTTTCTACCTTGCTCCTGAAATGCCTCCCAATTCTAGTCCTCTTTCCCAGTACTCTCTCCCTCTATTCACCTCAGCCCCACCTGATCCCTCCTGTTTCTATGTCCACCTGCTCCTAGTTAACCCACAAAATCTATTTCCCGTTCCCAGGGAGATTCATGTGTCTCCCCTTGAGCCCTCCTCGTTACTTAGGCTATCTGGGTCTGTGAACTGTATTGTGATTGTCTTTTACCTTACATTTAATCTTCACTTATAAGTGAGTGCATATCATGTTTGTCTTTCTGGGTCTGGGTTACCTAACTCGGATGATTTTTTTTCTAATTCCACCCATTTGCCTGCAAATTTCATGACGTTATTTAAAAAACAAAAAACAAAAAACAAAAAACAAAAAACAAAAAACAAAAACCCACCAGAATAATTCTCCATTGTGTAAATATACCTCATTTTCTATATCCCATCTTCAGCTGAAGGATATCTAGCTTGTTTCCAGTTTTCGACTATTATGAATAAAGCTGCTATGAACATCGTTGAGCAAGTGGCTTTGTGGTAGGATGGAATGTCTTTGGGGTATATGGCCAGGAGTAGTATAGCTGGGTCTAGAGGTAGATCAATTCCCAATTTTCTAAGAAACCACCATATTGATTTCAAAAGTGGCTGTGTAAGTTTGAACTCTCACCAGCAGTGAAGGATCCTCACCAGACTGAGCTGACACTTGTGTTTTTGATCTCAGCCATTCTGACAGGTGTAAAATAGAATCTCAGACTTGTTTTGATTTGCATTTCCCTGGTGACTAAGGATGCTGAACTTTTCTTTAAACGTTTCTTAGCCATTTGAGATTTCTCTGTGGGTAATTTTTTGTTTAGATCTGTACTCTATCTTTTAATTGAATTATTTGGTTTGTTGATCTCTAATTTCTTGAGTTCTTTATATATTTTTATATTATCCCTCTGTCAGATGTGGAGTTGGTAAAAATGTTTTCCCATTCTATAGACTAATGTTTTGTCTTATTGATGGTGTCCTTTGCTTTAAAGAAACTTTTCATTTTCATGAGGTCCCGTTTATTGTCTGTCTTTGTGCTCCTGGACTATTTATTGGTGCTCTGTTCAGAAAGTTGTCTCCTGTGCCAACAAGTTCAAGGTTATTTCTCACTTTCTTTTCTATAAGGTTCAGTATGTTTTGTTTTATGTTGAGGTTTTTGAACCACTTAGACTTGAGTTTTGTGCAGGGTGATCAATATGGTTCTATTTACATTCTTCTACATGTAATCAATCCAACTAGACCAGCATCATTGTTGAAGATGCTTTCTTTTTTCAATTGTATATTTCTGGCTTCTTTATCAAAAATCAGGTGTACATAGGTGTGGATTAACATCTGGGTCTTTAATTCGATTCCATTGACCAACCTGTCTGTTTTTATGTTAATACCATGAAATTTCTATTACTATAGCTCTGTAGTACAGCTTGAAATTAGGGATGGTGATAACCTTCAGAAGTTCTTTTATTGTTTTAGTTATTCTGGGTTTTTTGTTTTTCCATGTGAAGTTGAGTATTGTTCTTTTAAGGTCTGTAAGGAATTGTTACACTGCATCTTAATTGTCATTAAAAACCATGTACATGTCATAAAGGTATGTGAAGTGGAAACTTTAAAAGTTCTTTGGAAAGTCAGTTGTATTGGATGGTGTTTTGCTGGGGCAAACACGGTGAAGGAACGTTTTGTTAAAGTGGACACAGGGATGAAAGTGGACACAGGTATGAAAGACTAAGGCCAACTCATGAAGGAATATTTCACTGAAGCAGACACACACAGGAGAGAGGATGTTCTGCTAAAGCAAGCATGTGAAAGGACATGTGATGAAGGATTCTTTGCTAATAACATGTTTGTATTGGTCCTCCTTACATCCTGTAGTTGAGCTGCATTTCTTGGGACTCCGTAGAGAGAAATGCATCAAAAAACCTCTGGTGGTGTGCTGCAGTTTCTTGCTGCTTCTGCAGACCAAGGCTGATGGCAGAGTGATGTCAGCTGAGACTGATACACAGCTGACACAAGGCATGTGCTGAGGCAAGACCCGTGGAGGACACACAATGTTTGGAGGGTATAAATAGGGCTCAATGGACAGTGACAGGGGCTGAACTTGGCTTGATTATAGAGTTAGCTGTGCAATGCTAGTGGGTCTCAAGTCTTCACTGATCATCTGTCCCTTCCCTGAGAGAGGCACAGTTGAGAACTTCTCCTGGTGTTCCTCCTAGTCCCTCCTGTTGTCTCTAGCCAAGGCTGAGGCTTAGCTGTTCCTGCTAGTTTGTGCTACTGCTGCTGCTGACCCAATATTTCCCTGAGGTGTTTGCAAGTGGATCAAGTTGCTGCTACTAACCTGTGAACTGCTGATTTCCAGACAATACAGACTGAAGTTGCTCCAAAGAACCTTCCTGAACAGGTCCACTTCCCTGTATCTTTTCTTTCGCACTACCTCTGGTGGGTGGTGGGTTAAAGGGAGGTTAAAGCATTTAAGAACCATCATTAAAAATAGGTTTTGAAGAAATCAAAGTTACAGGAATAGAACAAGAAAAGTAGTAGATGTGAACACATCTGTAATTAGAAAAGGTCACCTGTACTTTGCAGAACTGATGGGTTTGGGTATAAATGACTACAAAAAACATATAATGAGTTTGAAGTTGATTTCCAACTTTATGCCTTTGTGCCTCTTACTTTCCTAAGTATTAAATTAAAAAAGAGAATCAGTTAAATGAATGAGAATTTTAAAGTGAATGTTTTGAAAAATAGTTCACTCCTTTATGAGAGGTGTGGGGGGGGTTGTTGCACTTTTGGATTTTTTTCTTTTGACTTGGCTTTTATTTTTAAGATTTATTTATTGTAGGAGTGTTTGACCTGCATGTTTGTATAAGTACCATGTCTGTGCCTGGTGCTTTTAGAGGTCAGATGATGGCAATGCATCCCCTGAAAATGGAGTTAGGGATGGCTGTGGACTACCATGTGTATGTTGAAAACCAAACCTGCTCCCTCTTCCCTGAATTGTTTTTTAAAAAGTCAGGAAAAACAAGGCAACAGGATGTCTTTACAATCTTTGATAGCAGTAAAGAATGAGAATTCAACAGTTGCTCTGCTTCTGTAAGGCCCTCCAGAAAGGGAGGGACTCCCTCCCTGTTCTCAGGAATTCATGGCCACCCCAGAAATCACAAGACACCGAACTTGATGCAATTGCAAGAGGTATATTTGATTCCAATGCGTTGAGGTTGCACTTCTAGCCTGTCCTACGCAGAGGCAAGCAAATGAAGTACAACCCCCACTCAGAGAACAGGTAGAGCTTTTAAAGGGAAAAACCGCAACCCAGGGGAGATGGGGGTGGTGGTGGAATCATGATTAAGTATCTATAGAGAGCACCTGTCCAGTGTTCAGCTTCTGTGACAGGTTCAAGAAACGGTCGGGGGGGGGGGGGGAATATCTCATCTTCTCTTAAGAATCAAACCCTATTTATCTTGTGGTCAGTTCAGTTCCTGGTATCCAGGGTGCACGGTCACGCTCACCTGAACTCTCAGCTCTGAACTCCTATCTTATCTATTTTGTCTTGTGGATAGCTAGTTTCCTAGGACCCAGAGCGCAGAACAGTTGAACTGCACTTTTGACCCCATCTGTGGAAGGTTTAAAAATTTTTAACTCTTTCACTTCTACCTCTCAGTTTCTGTGGGGCATCATGACTTTAAATCTAGCATCGTCCTGATGCCCTCAAATCTCTCTCTCTAGCCTTCAGGTCTTCCTGAGACTCAGAGTCTACATCTAACTGTCTCTTCCACATCTCCACTTAGATTTCTAAAAGGAATTTCAAACTGAACATCAAATTCTTGACTTTTGCCTTCAAATTTACTTCTTTTTACAACTTGTTCTCCCAACCTATCTGAATGTCTCTTTTACCTTCCATTAAAACCAAATGTTCTACCTAAAAATATCTTTCAAAACAATCACTCACTTTAAAACTCTCATTCATTTAACAGATTCTCTTTTTAATATAATACATAGGAATTTCACCAACTCAAAAATATTCTGAGAATTCGGTGTTCATCACTTCAATTACTATCATACTGGCTTAAATCACTATCATTGTGACCTGGATCATTGTAATAACCTTCTGATACCACTTTTCACCAGCTAATGTATATTGATTCATGCCTGGCTCCTTCTGTGTAACCTCTTGGAGACTGACAACTTTTGTTCCTTTCATTTATTTTGATTAAACTCCAATACAACCTTGTACATGCTCCATAAATACTGCTTGGAATCAATACATATTTTCTTACATTACATAAATACCAGTATATTTATGAACATTGATTGCAAGGTACTTTTATGAAGAAACTACTAAAAAAGGAAATGAGTGGGGTCAGCAGATTTAAGCAGCTTTCAGAAGTTATTTCTGCTTTAACTCAGTAGGAGTATTTCCCTCCCACCTAGCCTATAACCTGTAGGTATAAACAACTCTTTACTGCCTCATTTGGCCCTCCACTAACCACTGAATCACCTTAATCCTCTTTCATAAAAAGCAGGCCTACAAATGGAGACAAACTGGCTAACTCTCAAAGACTGTTGGGAATGTCAAATAGTGCAGATTAAAAAAAAAAAAAAATCAAAAGACAGGGAAGAAACTGTGAAAGGCTGGTTCCCCAAGTTGGCTACAATTTGAAGAGAAAGATAATATGTTGCAAAAATGCTGGTTCCTTCTGCTCTCTTAATAGGACACAAAGCTTAACTGACGTCAATCACCCTAGCTTCTTGGGCAACTGTGTACAGAGGTAAAGATAATGGCACCTGGGAGATGCTAAGGTTACCAAGGAGTAGGACATGGCATTTGGATCCAGCAGGAAGAGATGGTTATAAGATAGCAAATGACCAGAGACAAATTATCCATTAAGAGGAGGCCTGGCAAGGGAGGCCCAGGTTCACATTAACCTAATCAAACATGGCGCTGGCTGCCACCACGGATTGTGCGCCGGAAGTCGGGAGGAAATTACCCCCACCCAAGATGGCGGCGGCTACCCAGAAGAGCCGCTAGGCGGGAGCGCCTGGAGAGTCTTTGCCCTCATCCAAGATGGCGGCCCCCGTGGGCGCTGTCCCGGCTCCGCCCCGTGCCGCGGCCCCGCCTCTCCCTCGTCCCTTCCTCCGCCCCCTCGCAGTACCCAGTCGGGTCTGAGGTGCACGCGCGAGGAGAGCGGGCTGCGGGCGCTTGACATGGCGGCAGCGGTGGCGACTGCAGCGACCAAGGGGAATGGGGGCGGCAGTGGCCGAGCCGGGGCTGGCGACAGCAGCAGCGTGCGGAAGAAGAAGGGCCCCGGGCCTGTGGCCACGGCGTACCTGGTCATCTACAATGTGGTGATGACGGCGGGGTGAGGCTGGAGCTCCTCCGGGGAGGCGGGGAGCGACTCTGCGGCCGGCGGGGGCGCCCTGCAGCCGGCGCGCCGGGTGTCGGACCCGCAGCCGGGGCAGCCGCCGGGGCGAGCGCGGGGCAGGCTGGCCGCAGAGCTGCCTGGCCAGGCCCTCGGTGGGGCGAGCGAGCGGGCGGCCGGGCGGGCGGGCCACAGGTGCGGGGCGGCGCGGCGCGGAGACCAGCCCCGGGCGGCCGGTCACGACTGCCCCAGCCCGGCGAGGAAGCCGGACTGGCTGCGGCGACCATTCATTTAGGCGGTCGTTTTCAAAACCCCGGCGGGAGCGTTCGTCTGGGAGGCGGTGGGAACGCGATCGAAGTTTTCGGCCAGCCGCCCGAATCGGAGCGGTCCGAGATCCGGGCGTAGACTTTCTAGCGGGGGATTACGTAGACTTTCTTGGGGCAAGTTGAGGTGGGCAGAGAATCGATCCTTGGAACGGTGTCTACTCCATTTCAAGCCTGTCTCTTCATAGCAGGGTTTTTAGTTCCAGTTCTCACACAACTTGCCCTGTGACTGAAGAAACCTTCTTTCTCTGGCCTCTACTTTTTTTTTTTTCCCTCCCCCAGTTAGGTAGAGTTGTGTTAGGTGAATCCAGTTTCACAATCCAGTGGTTTTGGTGAGGTGGATCACAATATAATTTATTAGGAAATTTCTAAGTCGTAAAACTTTCTTACGTGCACTTTCTCCTGTCCTCTTGAGTTTCTCCTTTATGCAGTATCCCTAGCACCGTGGCCATTTTTTCCCCCAGCTATTTTTTAAGGTAAAACTTTCAAGTATACACAAAGTATTTAAAGAACTGTATATTGAAAATCCAGCCTTAATTGTTTTTTTTACAGTAGGAAATACATTGGCAGGGATCAAAACTGAAAGTATACATAGAGTGCATACATACAGTGAAACCTTGTTCGAGATCACCTTACTTGAATCAGCTAATTTTGTATATTCTACAGATGCTGGTATTAGCACATGCTAATAATAGACACACAAATGTTGTAAGCATAAAGTTATTATGTTGCTTTTTAATGAAGAAATAGGCTGGGAGGGTGGTAGGCTGATGGTTAGTATTAGAAATAGGAGCTGAATAGGTAGGCTCAGGCTGGGCATGGTGGATCTCTGAGTTAAAGGACAGCCTGCTCTACAGAGCAGGACAGCCTGCTCTACACAGAGAAATCCTGCTTTAAAAAAAAGAGAGAAAGAAAGAAAGAAAAGAAAAGAAAAAGAAGAAAAGAGTGGAACAGAGTCTTGCATAAGATTATACAAATTCTAAACTTAGGTCACTGAAGAACCATTGTGTCTTTCACATAAATGTTCCCGGATTATTTGTTTTTAGGAAAACATTTAGGGGGTCTCTGTATACACGTATATGTAAAATTCTTGTTCTAGCAAAGGTGTTGGTAGACGCATTGTATTACAGAGGGATGCCAGAGTCCTCTGATGAGGAAGGTCCTCCTTTTCTGGGTGATGAGCGGGGTCTTAACCCAGGACGAGAAGTTGGGATTTTGAGAGGAGAGTTAATGCTCTGATCAACGTGAGCATTAATTTATTATAAACTTGATAACATATCAAGCATTAATAATAAACTTGAGCATTGATTTGTTACTGCCCATGCTAGCCAGTTAAACCAGTAAGGAATTTATCTCTTCTATTATTATTAACCCTTATTTAATGTCCCTCTATGATAGTTTGCAGACGTAGAACGTATGTACTGCTGCCTAGTTGAGCGTGTACATTTAGTTAAATCTGCTCTTTCCGAGATGGGCCTTAATGACCAGGTTCCTTTGCTTCCTTACAGAATTTAACAGGAAACCACAAGACCTAGTAGTAATTTTTGAGAAGGAAGGTAGTGCAGAAAGGTAACGCTCAAAACTGCATGCCCCAGTGCGTTCTTGTTTTGTGGGTTTCTAATCAATACACCTATTAATCTCTTTTGTCACTTGGTCTCCGGGGAAATTTAAAACTATTCCTTTTTAAAGGCAATATGTTTCATATGTAATTTAAATAAAAAAGATCGATATATGGACATGTCCCACTGAGACACTTGTAGATAAAATATTTTTCCAGTCTAAATATTATTTTTATTAAAGACCCTTTAACAGCATAAATCAATTAAAATTGAGCCCCTTCTTCCCCTTAGACTTTCTGGGACCTGATTCCACTGCACAAAGACCATAATAGCTTCTTCCATTTGCATTGGTCTTGTTCTCATCAGACAGGTTAGTTCCAGACAATTGAGGTACCACTGGGTAATTGTATTTTACAGGATATTGTAGGTAGTGTAACACTTATTTGTGCTACAATGTGGCCTTTGTGAACGGCAGTTGGCAGTTGATGTGTCCATCATTTTTATACAACACTTGAAATAATCCACTTGCAAAGAAGGAAGGAACTTTGGTGCAAAGTTTGGAGATTCCGTCCTGGAGTTGAAGGGCCTCCTTACATTGGGTCAGTGACAAAGCAGGAGCAGAACTGTCCACCTCATGACCATGCCACGAAAGAGAGAAGGAAAGAGGGCTGGGGTCCCACAGTCTCTTTCAGGGCATGCCCCTGATGACTTAAAGACTTCTCACTAGGTCTCAGCTCTTAAAGGTTCATTCTCCCAATAGTGTCACTGTGGGGACCATGTGGACAACACACTATAGCACTTGGTAAATCTAGGGTTTTTTTAATTTTTTTTAAACAAGCTCTTCTATTGCTATGTCTTCGTTGTCTTGAGTCCAATGTATTCTTGTACTTTCCTTTTTCACTAGGTGGCTGGTGATAGCAGTTGGGCTGGTGAGAGCATACCTGGCTAAGGGGAGCTACCACAGTCTTTATTATTCAATAGAAAGGCCTTTGAAGTTCTTCCAAACAGGAGCCTTACTGGAGGTATGTTTGATATTTTTGTCACTAATTTCACATGTTATAAATAGAAAATATGCTCTTATTAAGTATGATAAAATATATTGAAATAGCCTTATCCTTGTTGGATTTGCTTTAAACTTGGAAATTTTGTTTTAGGAAATTGATGCTCTTTGAAATCCTAAAAAAATAAAATTAAAATTCCATTTAATGTATTGCTTGGACTATGTTTTATCTCCAGCTTTATAGGAAGTCAAATGATGCAAACTTCTGTTGGGATTTTGAGGAATTCTAGGGGTGCCCTGGTAAAGTGTTGACGAGCTCAGATTCTTTCAGGGTCCATATAACAGGGACAGTGAGCGAACATATTTGGTGGAGATGATGTCTTGGTGATAAACAGGAGATAGAGTAGAACCTGCCAGGAGCATCCACATTATCAAAGGGTTTGAAAGACACTAGAGATTCGCAGTGAGGTTGGTAGTTCTGTGCTTGCCGCAGTCCTCTTTCCTGAATCAGTGTAGTTTGCGTTATAAGTATAGTTGGATTTTTGAGTTACATCAGATAGAAATTCAACTCAGACAATTTTAGGAATAAAGGGATCTTCTGTTCTGAAGCTGATAAAGATACAAACTGTGGGCTGGAGAGATGGCCCAGCAGTTAAGAGCCCTCTCTGCTCTTACAGAAGACCTGGGTTGTATCCCCAGCACCCACATGGCAGCTCACAACTGTCAGTAACTCAGCTTCAGAGGATCTGATGCCCTCTTTTGACCCCAAAGGGCACCTGGCATGCACGTGGAAAAGCACTCATAAAAATAAGGTAGTAAAATAAGTTTTAAAAAAGATAAAAGGTTAACTTACAAAACTGAAGGAACAGCTCAGGACTGGGAAGCAATTGTTTGACTTTGTTTCTCTCTGTGATAGTTTTAGGGTCTCTTAGTGTAGTCTTTACGTGGTGGAGGAAGTTTGGTTTTCAGAGCATCTGTGTCAGGGAGAGCACTAGGAAGGGACTCTGGTTGGCCCTTTCTATACCAGTTTAGACTCTTGCTTATGGCATTCAGCACTTGCTCAGCAGTAGAGCACATGCCCATTTTCTGGACTATAGATTTTGGTAGTGGAAATGGGTGCTGAGGACAGTTAGGACACGCAAAATCAAAAGCTCTGTACAGAGGGCATGATACTCAGTTTTATTTCCTCATTCTCTAGGGCAAACCCAGCATGACATCTGTGTCTCAATGGCAATTTAAAACCCTAACTAGGGAACAGTGTTTAAGAAAAAAATAAAACTTACCTCCGTGAAAGTTATTCTCATCCTCACTGTTAAAAGTAGAAAGAAAGTAAGCTCTATCTTGTGCCTTGTGCCTGTCGGGGGCTGCCTGTCTGTCTGTCTGTCTGGGTGCTGTGGTAACATGGGCATTCATTCCCCTGAGCACTCACTTCCACGTAGCCAGGCTGTGGTTACCAGCTTAGCAGATTGGTCTTTTATCCCTGAGCCACCATTTTGATTTAGAAAAGAATTAGGCTACAGTCAGTTTCTAGTTTCTCTGCTCAAACCGTGTGAGCCCAAGAAAACCAGCAGATTCTAGTGTGCATCATCTTTAAGCTTAGAGCCCTGGGGTTCTGTGAAAGGGAGAGAAATAAATAAGTAGCACTTTGTCACCTCACCATACACTGTTCCCTCAGCTGCAGAGAGGCACTCCTGAGATCAGGGCCAAACAAAGATCAGAAACAAACAAAGAAGGGAGATGCTCACAGTTGGAGGACTTTAGTGATTCATAAGGTGATTTCCTTGAAGTTTTTTTTTTTTGTTTTGTTTTGTTTTTTTGTTTTTGTTTTTTCAAGACAGGGTTTCTCTGTGTAGCCCTGGCTGTCCTGGAACTCTGTAGACCAGACTGGCCTTGAACTCAGAAATCTGCCTGCCTCTGCCTCCTAAGTGCTGGGATTAAAGGCGTGCACCACCACCGCCCGGCTCCTTGAAGATTTTATAATATAAAAATACAAGCTTTAATATTTAAGTGTATCTTAGGGAAAGTAAATAAATGAAACAGTATAATACAGATTCACTGTAGAGCCAAGTCTTAGACTTCATGATTAGCCTGTTCTTCATCTCTGTTGAATTTTGTAATAGGGATTTAAGAAATAAATTATTTATTTATTTATTTATTTTTGGCTTTTTCTTTGTCAGTCTCCACTAGAAACTTACTTATTACATGACAAATCCTGGATTTGGTTTTAGGAAAAAAACTATGCCTCCAAAATGGAAACATCTTTGAACTCACCCTTCCCTAAGAGAGAAAGAGACAGTGGAAATGACTGTGTATAGTGAAGCGGTGGTTCTTGTGTGGTACTTAAGAAGGGCTCGTGACCTACCCAGCAAACATGGTGTGATCATTAGACGTCTATGTTGCTTAGTCACACTATACTGTGTTCATTAACAGGATGAGAAAATTAATCCAGATGAGTTAGCTGCTCTACCTGTGTGCTGACTGATGCCCTTTAGTGGGGCCTTTGGGGAGGGGCTTAAAAAGGAAATGTAAGTCAAGTGTTCCCAAGAAATTCCAGATCTTTTTAGGAATATATAAAGACTTAAAAACATTAGTAGGCAAGCCCAAACGGTCATGTAGTGATGTGTTATGAAAGTGAACAGCATTCAAAATAGCTTACTTTTTGAAGAACTTCTTATGTATTTATTTATTTGTGTATGTATTTATTTTTGCAGAATGGATACATTGAATTGGTGGTGTGTGTAATATTGGTTTATTTTTTTAGGGGGTGCCATGCACATACCAGGATAATACTTTAATACTAAGCTATATTGTCAGCTCAGGGATTTTAGTAAAATTGACAGAAACCTCAACTTTAGTCTACCTACTTATCCAAGAACATGTTGAATATTTTTTTTAATAAATAAATTCCAAAATTATTATACAGGTAGTGATTTAAGTATTTGATTAATTAATACTGAAATTAAGCCCTTGCTAAAAAAGATCTAACTTAAGGCCTGGAGAGGGCTCTGGCAGTACACTCACCTAGCATGCACAAGGCCTGGGGTGTACTCTACAGCAAACAAACCAGACAGACAGAAGAAGCTTACAGTCTTGTTGGGGAGGTGATTGTATGAGGGCTGTTGGCTGGAGATCAGGGAAACTACCTCACTTAACCATCAAGAGGGACCTGTTGTTCTTAGCATATTCTATAAATAAAAATCTAGGGCAGGAATGTAGTTGGGGCGCAGGAATGGCCCAGACTTGGGCCTGGTGAGCCCAGTTGTTCATGCTCCAGCACTTTTATCTGCCATTCTCTGTGTGGTATCTGAACCATTCTCCCCCTGCTTGCCAGCTTCCTGTTTCGAGTGCCAGGTGATAGTAACAATTAAGTCTCCTGATGTAGCTCTTGGAGCCAAGATGAGAATAGCTAGCTAGAAGCAGAGCCTTAGTTCTGCATCGTAGTGAGGAGCTAGTGGGTCCAGCTTGGATCAGTTGTAATCCTAGACGGTCACCTCTAGACAGGAAGCAAGACTGCAGTATCTAGATGTAGCCATGAAGTCTCTTTCAGTAAAGTTTTCACAAGACACACCACAGAATGAATATATGTTATATCTTATTATTACATATATAATATATAAATATATAATATATACACACGCACACCTACCTTGTTTTGTGTGGAAGGGGGCACTGGGGGTTGAACTCAGGGCCTTCCACATACCAGGTTAGTACTGTTAACACTGTTGATAATTATATATAATAATGTTATTTTATTTTTCTTAAGGGTAGGGTTTTTCATATTTTCCAGGCTGGTCTCCCTGTGCTGGGTTTAAGCAATCCCCTGCCTCAGCCTTTCAAAGCACTGGGACTACAAACATACACCACCATATCTGACTGTAGTATGAGTTATAAATTGATCTGTTGTAAAATGTTAATAATCAGTATTTTAGGCCAAAAGATCAGTGTGCAAACAATATAATGTACCTTGGGTCAAATCTTGGGTCATTCTGTGCTAGTTAACAGAAGCAGCATTGTATACTTTTTAAATGCCACTCACAGATTACAACATGGGGTATGTCAATACCAGACAAAGAATTATTGGTGGACGAGTTACTGCTGGTGCCTCCCACTGGGTGAGCTGTGAAGCATGCTGTGTGAAGGACAGCAGATACAGCGTGTCAATGGATGGTGTGAGTCCTTTGACCTGAAATGTCTGGGACACATGTCTGTAGATGCGGGAAGTTAGTGAAGTACTGTCAGCGGTAGAGGATTTCCTTTTGAAGGGACGGAAATGTAACTAGTGATGGTGACTGCACAACTGTGTAACTACAGTGATCAAAGACTCTGAATTGTACACTTAGAGGGGTAGGTTTGTAGTGCTGTGAATTATATCTGGCTTTAAAGATGCCACTTGTCTAAAACGTGCTGTGGGTCGGTTCTTCTCATTTTGGCTTTGGGTTCATGATAGTCACTGCTATGGTAGACTTTCTCCAGCTTGACAGCAGAGATTGAGTATTAGCATGGGATACAGAGTTTGTGATAGTCCAGGTTCAGTTCCTAGTACCCCACACACAGATGCTAGGTTGGAGTTACAGTCGTGGCAGCTCTGTTGTTGGTTTTTTAATCATGCTTTGTTTCTGGACTGGGATTGAACCCAGGGTGTCATGCGTGCTAGATAGGCACGGTGCTACTGGATTATCTCCCCAGCCTCGCCTTTAAAACACTTTCATTGGACAGGCAAGATGGCTTAGTGGGTAAAGACATTTACTGCACAAGCTTAGTGACCTGAGCTCATTTCCTGGACCGCACATGATGGAGGGAGAGAACTGACTCCACAGAGTTCTTATCTGACCATGACACACATGCTCCCATACACGAATATTACAGTTTTCAAAACAAGAACTACTTATTTTGAGACGTTGCCTTGTTAAGTTGCCCAGGTTGCCCTTTAACGCCCTCTGAAGCACAGCCATGCCATGAACTTGAGGCCCTTCTGTCTCATCCTCATGAGTGGTGAGGACTGTAGGCCTGCACTGGAGGTCTGGCCAAAATGGCAGTTTAAACTGGTTCCTAGGCAAAGCTAAATTGCTGAATGCTTTTGCTTAAAATAGGAGTGCTGCTGGCAGTGTCCCAGTGTTTGTTTCCAACAGGTTGAGGTAGCTTTGCACAGACCTGTTTGGCTAGTGTAGGCCATGTCGATTGGTATGCACCTCGTTTATCTACCTCTGTCCTGGCCCTAGTGTCCCACAGCAACTCTTCCTCCCATTCCCCTCCAGATCCCTCTACTGTGTAGAACCCCTTTGTCTACAGTAAGGGAAAACATGTAGGCGCTCTTCTTACCCTTTCCTAGAGTTGATCTATAGCTGGGTTTGAAAATCAGAATTAGTTGTGGAGTGCTCTGAGGGACTGCAGAGACCCATCACGCACGACTTTAAACCCTGCTGGTACATTCTTGGCCCTGCTTCTGTATTCTAGTCAGAGTCTTCATTCCCCACTCCTCCCCTTCAGATCCCTAATGAAACAGGAAATGCTTTTGAATGCCTTTTAAGACAGAGGGAAATCTTAACTACTGTGTCTTTAAGAAGAAGGCTTCCAGCTTATACCCCCGAGTGTTTCTGGCCCTGTGGCTCAAACCTGGTCTGTCTACTGTTCTCATGTTAGCGTCCAAGGCATTGCTAATAAAGCTTAGGCTTCAGGTACATTACCAGCCAGTTTGCTTCTGTGAACTGGCCTGGGGATAGTTCACAAGAGGCCAGTTTTTCCTCTTTGTGGGAAAATAACACAGTAACGGTTTTGTGTCTTATGGGACTTTTGAAACAATCTGCACGCACTTGTTAGACTCCCTTTCTTCTGAAGATTGCTTTTAAGAGAACAGATCTCTAAAGGAGTTTGGAAAGGCTAGCAGAGTCAGTCATGTGGAGTACATCTAGTACAAACTTGTCTAACAGCAGAGCCCAGAAAAACCAGCTTCAGAAACTGTGAGAACGGGATGGGAGAAACGCACTTGGATGTAAAGTGTCACAACATTTGACAGGAAGAGGGAGTCTGTAGGAAATAGGAGCCCACCCACACAGGTGTCACTGCTTGACAACTGAGCAAGTAGAAGTTAAATAAGACAGTGCTCTAAGAAGTGAGGAAGCTAATGGCTTTAGAACAGAGTGTGCTAAAATTAAAGAGCAAAGACAACAACTCCCCTAAATATATTTACAGTGACTGCAGGGCAGGAAAGAGACTGTAGCAACATAAGCTGTAACTCCGGAGGCTGAGGAGAGCAGTTGTTTCCAGTCACAGAGCATCAAGTAAAGCAGGATAAGAGCAGAAGCCACTGAGAGTTGTGTAGAGTTCACTATTTGAAAGGTAAAAAGAACGTCACTAGATCTGGGCTGCCTGGCACAACACAGACATGCTGAGCTGGTGGACTGGCTAGGCAGTGCATGGTACTAGAACAGGGAGGCATAGCCTGTTAGTGTCAGAACCCGTGTGTCCACAGAACTGACAGCAAGCATAAAACCTTTAAATGAATAATAAGACTACCCAAAAAACAGAAAAATTAGAATGTATAATTCAAGGTAATTGTGGAGAAAAAACTTACAGAGACATTTCTGAACTAAAAGGCTGGTTGACAATTTATGGCAAATCATAGAGGAGTTTTTCTGCCAGGAAAAAAAAAACTTACTCCTAAATTTCTCTTCAAGTCCTTAAACTTAGAACAAAGATCACGATTCTTAGAAAAAAAGAGACTTGGAAGTGAAACAGTAAAAGCAACTAAGGACCTTAGACTTCAACCTTTCTAGGGAACAAAATCCACTCAGAGCTGGGTGAGAACATTAGCCTCCTGAGGAGACAACATTATCTACAGTTGGAGGCATTCTAATACCTACAGAACTTGGGAAGAGAATCTAAGTGCATTTAACTGTTACGTAAATAACCAAGTCTTCAGCTCTGTGTATAAGAGCTTTCTGCTTAATGATGTCTCAGATCTGTGCTGTCTAGTATAATAGCCACTAGTCACATGGTTATGGAGCCCTTGCAACATGGCTGGTAGGCCTGAGAAACTAAATGTTAAATTTCATTTCCATTCTGATAGGCACATATGACTAGTGGCATCTGCACAGCCCGGGATAGGTAGACTGCAGATTGCCCATCTGGATTTCATGAGTTTAGATTCTGCCAGAACAGAATGAAACGAAGGAAGATGAATGAGCCGAGGGAGGGTGACACGCTGTAAATGGCATATCACTTGGACTCTGGAAGCTTCTTAATTCATATGTTTAGAGCAATGGGCCTAATATTACAATATGCAGGTGTTTTCAGATTAGGAAAATGTGTAGAATAAAAACAAAACCCGTGGGTGCTGGAGAAGGTCTCGAAGGGCGTGTGTCAGACCATTGCCAGTGCTGCCCTTGGGGGCAGGAGGTGCAGGGGTGCCAAATAAGAGGTGTCTGCTTCTACTTTCTGTGCTTTATTATACATTTATGTGCCTCTTATATGACTCTTGAAAGACATATAGTAAAATCTATGTAATAGCATGCAATAGAGAACAGGATGGGTGAGGGAAATAGGATTACAACAGTTTGTAAATAAAAAGACAGCTTAGACAGTTCATGAATTCAGTTTGACACCTCAGCTTGAGAGCTTGGGGTCAGGGACATGTAACTGATCTGCATTTGCTGCACAGATCTACAGAAGTGGAAAATGACACTGCAGGGGCCGCAAAGATGGCTTTGATGCTTTTCCCAAGGACCCAGGTTCAGTCCCAGCACCCATAGCCCACCTACCTCCCAACTGTTTTAATTCCAGCTCCAGGAGATCTGTTGCCTCTACTGGCATCTGTGGGCACCAGGAATGTACGTGATAGACATGGATGCAAAACACTCATACACAGAAAGTAAAAATAAATAAATCTTAAAACAAAAGCAGAAAGCATGACAGAAGAATTCCAAGAAGCTAACCCGACGACAGACAAATAGCATAACTACTCCTGCATAGGATATGTAAGGCCCTAGATTCAACTCTCAGCACCACAGAAAGGTAGGTGGGGAGGAAACAAAAGAAAGGTTGGCCGAGACCAGATGGTCCAAACTAAGGCTGGAAGGCTTCGAGTTTGAGACCAGTCTTTGTTGAGTGGTAACTATCAAAAGAGGAGCAGAAATAGACGGAGGGAGGGAAGGAAGGAAGGGACAGAGGAGGGAGGAAGATCTCAGCATAAGATAAAGTTGATTTCACAACAGGCTCAGGAGTTAAGTGTTGTCTGTAGCAGGTCCCCGAGAGATCGTTTAATGAGTAAATGTTCATCTGAACAGAGAAACAAAAGTGTGTAGAGAAGCTGGCAGAAGTGCTTGAGACGAGAACACAGCGCTTACGATTCATCATGCTACGTACAAAAGCACTGCAGACATGAAAGTTAGGACTTAAGGCAGTTTTTGTCATTGATTAGCGGGGTGACTTAATGCATCATGAGCATTGAGCTCGATGGATTAAATTACTTCCTTTTCCTTCATTGTTAAGTTCTGTGAGGCGTTAGCACTTCATTCTCAGAAATGAAAATTAAGCAAATAATTAGTCACGATAGTGCTACAAGATAGTGAAATTGAGTAACAATGAGAAAATACTGGCAGTTAGGGAAGTTTCACTTGCTTTCTCCTTCATGGATGTAAAGGATTTTGGAAAAACGTTTGGGGTCTCTAAAGGTGATCAATAAATGGGCTTTTTTATTGTGGCTTGGTTTGGTTTTCGCTTATGTTGTAGACATTTAGAAAGGAGTTGGATGAGAAGGTGAGGAGAGACCTATTAGTGAAGGCCAGGCTGGGAGACATTTGCCCAGGAGACATCTGCGCCTCTAGAAGTGGTTCACAGCACAGCTCACACAGCACATCCTGGCCTGGGCAAATCCATGAGGACCGAGGGTTCTTTTTTCAAGAACTTCATTAACACATTCATTGTCAAGATACAGGTTTCATTGTTGTTAGGTTTCAAGTGTGGGACTGCTGGCTGAGGTGCCTAATTAACATATCAACAGACCTCTCCAGGTTCTCTCTGCATCTGCACAGTAGCTACCTGTTACAGGGCATCATCCTAGAAGGTAGATACACGTACTGTAGCATAAGTTATGTTTTATTATGCGAGGGTCATTCCAGTGCTCACATTCTGAATTCCTAACTACCATCCCCTAAGCCTGTCTCCCCAAGGCCACTCACCTGTGTGACACATCTTAGCTGAGGGTCTCTAACAGAAGTCTCTGATTTGAGGGTCAGGATTCTGGGGCGATTCTCCAGCCACAGGGCAGATCAAGAGTGATGTCTCTCTAGGTGTGCAGAGCAGAACGTTGCTTTTGATCTCTGCTTATGTACTGTCCAGTAGGCATCATGGGCTTCTAGGACTGTGTCAGGTTATCTTGTGTGAGTGATGGCACTGGGTTCTGGTTATCAGGTGTAGCCTTGGGTATAGTGGGGATCCTAACTAAGCCATTTTTACATGTCTAAAAGGCATTTTTACTGTTCTCATTATAAGGGCCCTCCTAGCTGTAATATTCTACCTCTTACTGGGAACTCTTCTAGTGCAGGATGTTGAGCTGTTATTCCCCAGATGCTCATCCCTATATAATCTAACCATTTTGGTTACCTGCCCTGTTTTACCTTTGGCCTCCTGGCTCCTGCACCCGGTTCTCCTCTTTCCTCTCCCCCTGCCCTTCTTCTCATATGGCTCAGGGTCATGTCCACTCTGGGCCCTCCCAGATGTCCCTGCCTCTGGCTCTGCTCTCCCACATAACTACAATAAACCTCCTCCATCCTACTCAGGACCAGTCATGTTTCTTTTATTTCTTTTCTTTTCTTTTCTTTTCTTTTCTTTTCTTTTCTTTTCTTT
>JANHMN010000011.1:20037929-20080846 GCA_030674055.1 Rhabdomys pumilio
TTTCTTTTCTTTTCTTTTCTTTTCTTTTCTTTTCTTTTCTTTTCTTTTCTTTTCTTTTCTTTTCCTTTCTTCCATTCATCTGGTTTCAAAGCAAAGGTACAAAGAAGATATTCAAAATGGTTGGATTATATAGAGAAGGGCATGTCTGCCTGGAGGGCCCTGTAATAGGTAGTTACTGAGGGATGCTGGGAGAACCTGGTGGCCACATCTGCCTTGATAAGTTAATTAGGCATCTCCACCCTTTGTCATAGTCTTGAGACCTAACAATACATTTTCATACATGTGTATCATATATACCCACCCTTTGCTCTCCCCCTGCCCCACTGGTCCCCTTCCATATAAAGGCACTTTATGGAAATTTATGGTGAGACTGAGTTTAACACACCCTAGTCATTCCTTCCAAATTTATTACCAATGCCAATCATTCTTCCTGAGCTAAATAAATTAAAGGTGGAGAAAGGCCAGCAAGATTTTGAAGAAACTCTGCTCAGCATGCTGGCTGAAGCAGGCTAATGGACAGGTTTATAAAGGTGGACATTCAGTTATCTATGGAATGCACAGCTGACTAGAGAATCGTCTTATTCCCCTCAGTTTTTCCCCCATTGTATAGTAATTAAAATACCACTTCATCCCAGCCTCAAGGCAATAAGCCTGTTTACAAGAGCAGAAGGCAGGAACGCTATTATCCTATTCTTATTTCACCTGCTGCCACTAGGACCTCACAGGCATCCCAGGCAAAGGTCAGTGACTCTGAAGGGATGCCTGGTACCATTTTAAGTTTCTATAGCCATCACAGGAGAGTTAGGTGTAAGTTATTACGTTGCAATTGCAACAATAATTACAATTATTTTATTAACTGAGTTGTTATCAGGTTAGAGCTACCTGCCATGTCCCTACAATGGAAAGGATTTGGGAGAGAAGAATGTATTGTGTTTGGTAGGCAGTTTGAATATGGCAGGTTCTCTGCTGTTTTTCCTATTGGGTATGCTTATTCTAGTTGAATAATTTTATTCTGTGCATCCCAGAGCACTGGCACCTCCTAGGAGTGAGGAAGTTATAGGAGTGTTTTCATTGTCACAGTGACTAGGGAGACCACTCACTTGATGTCTCAAAATAAATAAGAGTCTCACTCAGTGAAGATTTGTTCTGCCCCTTCCCCCCCTCCCCCCAGGCTAGCCTCTCGGAATATACTAATACTGAAACCCTTCACAAGCTGTCAGATAAAAGGCTTAGAAGAGTGACATGGGCTTTGTTGCTGTACCCTAAACTCCATAGTCAGAAACTTGCATCAGCACTCTCTTAGCTCCAGCTCTGTACCTGTACGTCAGAAGTGAGAGCTGACAGTCAGGGAGTCCCTCTGGTCAGGGACTCACAAGATTGAAATCTAGGTGTTGGCATGAAGACATCAGGGAGCCTGGCTGGTTTCTTAGCAGGCTGGCTCTGTTGCTTTATATAGGACATCCTGGGGTTCTTACTTCCTAGCTGTTGGCTGTAGGTCGTTGTTACTCAGTGACTATTCTGCAGTTCTTGCACAAGACCCCCTCCCCAATCCATCGCCCGCCCGCCCCAGCCTCCATGCATGCTGTACTGAATCCATGTTAAGTATCCCTGGCTTCCCTTGCTGCCACCTGCCAGAGAAGACTGATGCTTTTCCAGCTCCCTCTTGTCCTCTCTTTCCAGTTTTAAGATTCAAATGGAAGATCACATCCATGCTAGAATGCTCTTAAAGTGTGCTTATGGACGGACCATGTCCACCATACCATCTTAGACTTAGGTACCTTAAAATCAGTTGACTTACCGAGGTGTGGTAGCCCATAACTGTAGTTACAGCAACTAGGAAGGGAACTGAGGCAGGAGGATTGCCGCAGATTTGAGACCAGCCTGATTATAAAGTGAGTTCCAGGTGAGCCTGGGCTACAGAGCAAGGTGTTACCTATAAATTAATTAATTAATTAATTAATTAACATATTAACAATTTAATTATATTAGCAGAATTTCTGTCCTATAAGACCTAGATTGGGTTTGTAGACAGCTGTAACCTTGGGAGAATAAGATTGCCTTTAATTCTGTGTGCTCATACCCGTAACTTGAAGAAAAAAACTAATGTGAAGTCAGTTAGTGCCTCAAGTGCTATGGCTTTCCTAGCCTGCATTCTTGGCCAAGGTTTCAGAGTGCTGCTGCTGTTGTTGCTGAAACACAGCTGATGAGACTGCCTGGACATAGGGAGTAAGAGATGGGAGGGTACTGCTTAGACTTAGGGATTAAATCAGTGAGGTAGCTCTGCTGAGTGGTGCACGCCTTTAAACCGAGCTTGCAGGAGTATCTCAGTGAGTTCAAGGTTAGCCTGGTCTACATAGCAAGTTCCAGGTTAGCCAAGGCTATGTGGTAAGACTGTGTTTCCATAAATAAATAAATAAATAAATAAATAAATAAATAAATAAGGAACACCTTTAATATAGAGTAATAACATTTCATGTTATCTGTGTGATGATAAGGAATTTCAGTTGTGAAATATAAGTTTTATTTGGAGATAGCTTTGGCTTTTAAATTATTATTATTTTTGTGGTTATATATGTGTATATAAGTACACATGGAAGCTGGAAGCAGGAGGACATCTTAGGTGTCCATCTTTGTTTTTTGACTCAAGTTCTTGCTGGTGTGGAACTTTCCACGTAGGTGAGGTTTTCTCCTCACCAATTCTAAGATTGCTAGCATGTGCCACCTGGCCTGGTTTTACTCATTTATTTATTTTCTGTGGTTCTGGGGACTGAATTCAGGTCTCTTGTAAGCATGTCACTGACTGACCTACCTTCCCAGCTCTGGTTTTGAGTAGTTCCTGAAAGTGTCTTTAGTTTGTTCTTGATCAATTTGTTGTTCTGTGCAGTGCTGCCGGTTGGTTTGGTTGTGCTGTAGTGGTTTGTTTTCTCTCTCTTTCTCTTATTTATTTATTTGTTTGTTTATTTATTTATTTATTTTTACTATTTAAAGAATATGGTGTCGGAGGAGTTTTTGTATACTAGGCCTAGGATTTCAGGACAAGGATAAATTTTCTACACTTCCTTCTTATTTGACTCCTTGGAATAACCTACAAGATTACTTTTATGTTGTACTTTATAAGTAAATAAGATCTATCTAATGTGAAATATAATTCAATTTGTCTATTATTCCCTTTCTCCTTAATTTATTTACTTATTTATTTTGTTTTTTTGAGACAGTTTTTTTTTGTTTTGTTTTGTTTTGTTTTTTTGAGATAGGGTTTCTCTGTGTAACCCTGGCTGTCATGGATCTCACTCTGCAGACCAGGCTAGCCTTGAACTTTGAGATCGGCCTGCCTCTGCCTCCCAAGTACTGGGATTAAAAGCATGAGCCACCACTGCCTGGCCTTACTTTGGTATATTTCTATTACTGCTTATCTTAATGATGCTTTTGTTTCTAGTGTTAGTTCCTATTTGTATTTGTTAGGACTTGCTCAGTGATCTCATTTTTGTGGGTGTGAGCACAGGAGTATGTGTGTGGAAGTCAGAGAACACTGGAGTCAGGCCCCTGCATCTGCCTTTCCAGCAGGCCATGGACCGGCACAGACTTGCTGCCCAGCTTGTCCAGAAGGCCCTGACCTCCAGAGCCATCTCACTGGCCCCTGGAAATTGTATTTTTAAATCCAAACATATTTATGAGTTAATATTGTTATCTGGTTGTTTTTATATCTTTATGTCCAAGAGCATTTACATACTGAAATACATATTTTTAATGAAATTATTTTCTTTTTATTTCTTCTTTGCGTATCATTGAGGATAGTTTTTGAAATATTGTGTAAGTAGGTCACATCAGCCGTGAGTTTCATCAGGAAGGTGAAAGGGGGCATTGCACAATCGTGTGATGAAAGAGGTGAGGCTTATCCTGGGAGGACAAGACCTAGAAAACAAGGAAGCCTCTGTCATTTTGTCCTGCAGGGTCCTGTCCTCAGTGAGTAGCCAGGATGTCTCATCACATACATGACGGGAAGACATGTGGCTGCTTTCTGTCATTCAAAGGTTGCTCTTCATCCATGCCTTTCATTTTATCCCTCATTTTAATTTAGATAGACCCTCTAGTCTTTCCAGTCTGTGCAGCAGGGGGTAGTCACACATTTGAGATGTTTAGGGGTGTCTTTTGAAAGGGATAAGGAATGGAAATTCTTCTTTTCCCTTCTCACATAGCAGCAAATTTGTACAACTCAGTTTTTTAGTCCAGGTTCTCCCCCTATACCTGCTCCCCTTCCTAGAATGGGATGGGAGGACATTTAGAGAAATAGTAGTCTGTCTTGTGATGTTCTGGTCTCTGGGCCTCATAACTCGCTTGTAGTGAAATAGTGGTAGAAAAGGCAGAGAAGACAGAGAATCAAGACTCGGGTCCTTGCCCAGGCCATTGCTGACCGCCGTGGGCAAGCCGTGCTGTTTTCTGTGTCCCTAACTGTCCTGTCTACCTGTCAGAGTGACTAGCAGGATCAATATTAAGTAACCACTAAGATGTGTTATAGAAGTGATGACAGGAACTCCAACAGCTGTTATTTTATAGGTGGCTTCAAATCCTCAGCACCAGTGTTAAAGCAGTGGGGGTTTGGAAGAATGCATTTGGCCAGTTGGGAGGCCATGCAGATAGGATGGAAATGGCCTTTCAGTCCAGGTGCTGGAAGTGAAAACAAGACTGATCTAAGATGCATCCGCAGGAATTGGAAGCCAGTTGAGACTTAGGGGTAAGGGGAAGTTAGCTCTTCAGGCCGGGAGCCCAGTGGCCCCAGGCATATCGTAAGGAGGAAGGAAGTGATGTGCTTCCCATTGAGGTAGCCACTTGGAGATGCTGATATAGTTATGGAGATGTCCAAGGTGGTTTGGAAAGTGGACCTGGAGCTAGGGAACATGTTTAGAAATTAGATCAGAGAACAACTCTATGGCATTACTATTGATCCAGGCAAGATAAGGACTGAGGATGGGACTTTGAGTAGTAAATATCTGTATTGAAGGGCCTGCTGGGCAACAGTAGCCAACAAAGGCACGACTGAGGCCACATTGTGTAGCCTCTGACAGTTGTGGTTTGCAGATTACAGAGATGCCTGGCTGTACTTGTGAGCTGATGGGTTACAAACGAGGTCATTGACATCTAACAAACCACTGTGTGATGATTAAATCCTTAGAATCTCTCCCAGAGAAATACAAACAGAAATGAGCAAACAAAACTAGTAACAGCTTTTCTTTTGTTGAATAGCCTGAAGCAAGGTTTAAAAGTGGAATGTTTGTTTTTCAGGCTCAGTATTGCATCCAGGGCACTGCTCTAATCTTAACTGAAAGAGCAATTCATGTGAAATAAAACTGGAATATTGGCCTCACTAATTTTCTTTTCCCTTTTTTTTCTCTCTAGATTTTACATTGTGCTATAGGTAAGTAGAACTCGCCCACACCTGAATACATTGAACTGTGCCTTTTGAAGTCAGAGATGATCAGCTTGACTGGAGTCTTACAACTCAGACCACTTAACTATTATATATACAATTGCTTGTTAAAGTGCTTTTGTTTTCTGAAATAGCAAGTATTAGATGCCATCACCACACAGCATTATCTGTCGTGTCTTTTTTCTGTCAGGTTAGGAGGTGCCTCCTTTCTCAGCACAACAGGGAAGCTCTCCCATGTTTCTAAGTGTGGCTTGGGTTCGGAGCAGTGTTGTGTTGGAGGGAGAGCTTCCCTGTGATCCCTACATGTATGTTCTCTGTGGGTACCATAAAGCAAAAGGTTTAACACTTAGGTACAAGGTTATGTTCAAAGCAGATGGTGAGTGCGGGTCTTGGTTAGCTTCTTTTTGTTGGGAGAGTCATCACTCTGCCCTGGAACTCTGAGGCATAGCTTTTAGCATGGGGTGGATAGGCACCTGTAATTAGACAAAGGTCAGTTTTAGAAAGTAGACAGGCCCCATACAGCAAGCCCACAGCACTCTAGGGTTGTCTCTCAAAGGGACAAAGCGAAGATGGTGTTCATTGAAACATACTGGAAGTCTGAAAGCTTGAGAACTGTGACTCTAAACCAGTGACACCCCTCAGTTTAACTCATAGCTAAAGTGGGCGCACACTATATTCAGGGTGCTGGGCTTAGTGCTGCTAGTGAAGGATGAACAGTTTTGGAGTTGACAAGGCCATGCAAAGTGGAGACACAGCTGACTGCCACGTGGGTCTGCAGAGGTCTCTGTGATCCCACAGACGTTAAGGAAGGCAAGATGTCTTCACTCCGGGGCTGCACCTCTGCTACTGCAGACCTTGTTAGTCTAAATACCTGTTTACTGAGAGGCTCACTGCATTCAGTAGATGGGGAGAAGACTTTTTGGTCTCCGAAAGCTTTAGAACACTACCTTAAAAACTTTGAAAGATAAATTTGAGATCCTGGGGCTATCTGTTAATCTCCTTCCCCAGTTTACAGTGATAATTAATTATCACTATTATTGTTAATAATTATTATTAATAGAAAATACTGTACCTCATTTATAACTAGATCTGGCTTTAGAGTCTGCCTAGCTTATCTTATGTGATCTTACACCCACATCTTTTATCTACAATTTTAAGATATTACATTTTAGCCCTTCTTAAATGATTACATTTTAAGCTTGTAAGCTGATGATTTGCTCAGTGGTAGATCACATGCACAAGACCTGAAGTTTAATTTTTAGCATCACAAAAATTAACAATAAAAATTTAATTAATTCTAAGCATAAACTAGCAGATGGGAAATACATTTGGCCAAAGAGCTCTGGACCACTGCAGGCCTGCCCCACATGGTCGACTGTGTGTGCTACTCTCTTAATGTTCAGCTGTCTGTATAGCGCTCTCACATATACTGTAGGTATTTTCATCATTGGGAGCTGCGCTTCCAGCGTTCAGATGGCCCCCTGCCTTTGATGACTTAACTTTGAATCTGTGAGATAGTATGGAGGAAGTGTGCACTTGGCTAAAGACTGTCCTTTTTCTTTTCTGGGCTATTATGATATTCTCTCTCAGTGCCAAGCAGTGGTTGAAAGCGTAGCTCCCAGTCAGCCACGTGACCACACGGGGGCAGCCAGCATTAAGATGCAAAGTAGTAGATGGCAGAAATTCATTTTCCACTGGTGACATTTTCAGTTATGACAGACTTAGTGGCCGTATTTCCCATCATCAGTCAAAGCGCATCTCCCTGTAAACTGAGTGACTTATGAATATTTGTTTCTTCTGATTTTGGAGGGTTGGAATTTCCAAGTCAGATGTGTGGTGAAGCCCTGTTCCCCAGGCAGTATGTGTTTTCCATTACGGTGTGATGAAAGCGCAGATCAGCTCCCTGAGCTTTTGTTGTAGCTGGTCTTTGGCTAGTTAGTTTTGTTTGACACCAGGTCTTATGTAGCCCAGGCTGGTCACAAACTTCCTATGTAGCCAAAGCCGGCCTGGAACTCTTGATCCTGCTGACTTCACCCCCAAGGCCTGTGATTATAGGTATGATTGGCCACACTGCAGAAGCTGGGTTTTCAAGGTCATGGACATCTTCATCAGAGTCTTCATGACCTGATCACTTCCCAGAGACTCCACACTCAATACTGTGTGTTAAGATCAGCATATTACATTGAGGTGTGCAGTACAAGCCTTCACACTGCATGGTTAAGTATGCGTAGTATTTTCATTAATGTTTAACTGTTTTAATGGCCAGATCACTTTGCTTATTGTAAAATACAGTCTTACACCAATGACTATGTTCATTCATGTAAAGCAGGCAAACAAATGAACAAACAAAAAAGCTTCATCAACTCCCTGGTGGGGCTGGGTCTCAGCTGCTACACGAGACAGTGGGATTGGAGAGTGAGCAGCTACAGATGTGCTTCAGAAAAGCCATGTCAGCTGAGGCTTCCATTCTGTGACATAGCATGCCCATAGGGAGGACCGGTGTCTGTGTCACTGTCTTGTGTGTTTACACTGCTTCCCTTTCAGGCTGAGAGCTCCCTGGGAGCAGCTTCTGTTTGACTCCTCTGCCTTCCTAGGGCCTCTAGTGGCACCTGATACATGGGTGGTATTTTCAAGGCCCTTCTTTTTCCTCAAAGACCTTTGTTCTGTCAATGAGACTTCCCAGCATTATTATTGCTTTTTGTCATCATCTGTATTTTTCTTCACAGTTTACAAAATGATCAAAAAAAAAAAAAAATGATTCCCAGCTCTTGAGAGGCAGAGATAAGAGGATCCTGTGAGCTCCAGGCCAGTCAGGGTTACACAATGAGACCTTGTTTAAAAAAACAAAACAAAGTTGAATCTAATCTTTGAATCTACAATTTCCTCCTCCTCCTGGATAATCCCTCCCTGACCCTTCATGTAGGTATGTGGCAGATTCTTTCTACTTCCTCACTATTGTTTATGCCATGTGTGTGTGTAAGTGCACACACATACTCTGGTGTGCGTATGGAGGTCAAAGGACAAACTCCAGTATGGCTCCTGGTCTTGTGACTTGTTAGAGACAGAGTCTCTTGTTTGCCACCAAGCTAGCTGACCCTTAGGCTTTCAGGTATTCTTTTCTCTCCTCCCCACATCTCTCCACATAGTACCTGAGATTACAGACTATCTCTAGTTTCCTTTGCTGATACTGTGATAAGTACACTGACAAAGCGATCTAAGGAGAACTGGTTTACTTTGGGTCACAGTTACATGGAAATCAAGGCAGAGAAGCCTGAAGCAGCTGGGCACATTGAATCTACAATTGAGGGGGAGGAAGGGAGAAAGAGAGAGAGATTCCTTCTCAATCAGTGGATCCTGTGCTCAGCAGACTTTCTTTTCATACCTCCTATAGTGGGTTGGTAGGCAGTCCCTTATAGGCATGCCCAGAGGTCCCTCTCTAGTCTTGTCAAGTTGACAATACTCACTGTCAAACCTTGCCTTTGCATACATTCAACTTCTTCATGAGCTCTTGGGATCTGAACTCCAATCATTTTAAAATTAATTTTAAAAATTTATTAGCCAGCACCTTAAATCCCAGCACTCTGGAAGTAGAAGCAGGCTGATCCTTGTGAGTTCAAGGCCAGCCTGGCCTATACAGTAAATTCTAAGACAGCCAGAGCTACATAGACACTGTCTCAAAAAAAAAAAAAAATTAAAATATAATTATATCATTGCTTCCTCTTCCCACCACCTCTTCCCTTGCTCCCCCTCCTTCCAGCTCCCTCTCAAATTCATGGCCTCTCATTGTTTAATTTATATGTGTGTGTATATGTGTGCATGTATATATATATATATATATGTATATATGTATATATGTATATATGTACTATATATATATGGACATAGGGCTTCCCTGGAATTTCCCTACCCTGGTTCAGATCTTGTTTAAACAGACATACTGTTGATATTCTGTGGGAACAGCTTCCCTGTCACATCTAGAAGACACAGTCTTGTAGCAGACTTTCTGGTTCCCTGGCTTTTACAGTCTCTCTGGCCCCTCTTCCTCAATATTCCCTGGGCCTTAGGGTAAGGGTTGAGTTATAGATATATTCATTGGAGCTGAGCTCCCCACAGTCAGTTCCTCTCTGCCTTTTGACTGGTTGTGGCTTTCTGTAATGATCTCTGTAATGCTGTACCTACCTCACTAGTAGGTATAACGTGCGTTCTAGTCTTGACCCTTGATGGCCAGTGCTTCCCCCTCTGAGCTGCGCTCCAGTTCCCTCTCTTATTTCCATGGGTGCCACTACCTCTGTGTCCATAGTCAGTGTCCTCAGATCCTGCCCTGGTTCTCTAGGTCTTCCCTTCTCATGCTTTGAGATACGCATAACACCCTCTTAATTCCCAACCACACTGGTGCCCACACTCTAGACTTGCTCACTTCTTAGATCTCCACTCCTTGATGCACACAGGGACCTGCTCCTCAGCAAGACCTCACGTTCCCAGACTCACTCTGCCTGTGTGTTCTCTTTGTCAGGGGAGCCACCAGCCACAGGCTTTCAGTCACCCATGCTAGACCTAGAGTTCCTCATGGACACCTCCTTCTCTCACCCACTGTCCCCAGGCTATCACTCACATTTGTCAATTTCATTCCCTAACTATGTTTCAGATTGTCTTGTTTTTTCATCCCTGGGCAAGAGTTCAGATTATCTCGTCAGACTCCCATGAGAATTTTCCTGAAGCCATAGATGCAGAGTTCATAGCAACAGCTGCCATTCATTTCTTGCTGTGCTCCATTACTGTGTTTGTTGTGTCTTACTCTCCTCTCCATGGACAGTTGACAAGGCCCAGCGCTAGATTTTATATCTCTATTCTCTCTACAAGTAAATATGTGAATCTCTATTCTCACCACAAGTAAATATGTGAGGTAATACAGATACTAACCTTCCATAATGTATGTCTCCAACCATGTAATAAATATATTGTGATGCAAAGGTTGCTTTTTTAAAAATCTCAAATATTCAACTTTATCATTAAAGACGTGGGAGCCAGCTGTCGGGGTGAAAGCCTGCTAGCTCAGAGAGGCAGAGAAAGCACTAACTGACCTTTCTTTTCAGCAGACATTCCAAAAGGAGGTTCTCCTCCTCCACGGCATCTCAAAAACCCATCAAACTAAACATATCCCTCCTTTCTACTTCCTCTATCTATATATCCTCCCGACTTGCTCTTATTCTTCACTGTTTCCTACGTTCACTCCCTGTCAGTGGTTGCTTGCTCTGCCTCTTCACCTATAGGGATGACTTTATTTAAATTAACACAATCTTGAAGTTTAGAGTGTGATCAGATTTCCTGCAACGTGTGTGTGTGTGTGTGTGTGTGTGTGTGTGTTTTAAAAAGAGGTGGAAAAGAAGTGCAGCTTGGTCTTCATGTGGGTCCCAAACAACTGGAGTGGGAACTATCCCAAGCTTTTTATTGTATGTGGGATGTGTTCTTCTCACTGGGCTGCCTTGTCTGACCTCAGTGGGAGAAGATGCACCCAGCTTCCAGAAGACTTAATGTACCAGAGTAGGGGGATACCCTGGGGCTCAGAGGAGAAGGGAGGGGGATGGGGAAAGATTATGGGAATGAGTGACTGGAAGAGGGCCAGTGAGTGGGATGTAAAATGAATAAGTAATAACAACAACAACAACACCAATAATAATAATAATAATAATAATGGGGGAACAGATAGTTTTGCCTTTGTGGTAGAGTGGTACTGTTAGTATGCCCTTGTTGGAGAAAGTGTGTCACAGGGGTGGGCTTGAGGTTTCAGAAGCTCAAGCCAGGCCCAGTGTCATTCTCTCATCCTGCTGCCTAGGATCCAGATGTAGAACCACTTCTATACCATGTCTGCCGACATGCTACCACACTTCCTGCCATGACGACAATGACCTAAACCCCTGCGCTGTAAGTCAGCCCCACTTATAATGCTTTCCTTTATAAGAGTTGCTGTGGTCATGGTGTCTTCATAGCAATAGAAGCCCTGACTAAAACAGTCTTGTATGAAAGTTCACACAGCCAAGTGTTGAGCCCACTTTCTTGCTTCACTGTGTCCCTGAAGACTTCAGTTAAAGGATGGCTATAAAATAGAGTTTAATAAACGCTATTAGTTATTAATATGACCCAGCCAGCCCCCAAATACCCAAGGCAGAGTCCTATGGATTTGTTTAATTAACTGTGGCATAGTAATTGGGGAACTACCCCTAATCTGATTTTTTCCTAGTGCTAGACTGTTAATTCCCCAGCTGTGCTCCCAAGTACTTGTAGTTTGCGTCTCCCCAGGTTATTTCTGTTACATATCCTTGGGATCCTTTTCATTTCCAGTATATGCTCCTGGTTCATCACATCTACTAGAGACCTGTCCTCCCCATCTTTCTTCTCCTACCCTCCTTTTCTCGTCTCTCCTCCTTAGTCCTCCTGTCCCTACCTGTGAGCCCCAGCCCAATAACTGAAACTGCCTCTTTTGTTTCTTCCCAGTAATTGGCTGTAGCCATTTTTATTTAACTAATAGTTTCAAATTGAGGAGCAAGATTTTATAGCATCACTTGGTATATGTGAGGATGTGTTTCTTAGGAGCAACCAGATATTCAGGGGCACTATTTAGCATTTGAATACATAGCAGCACCAGACCAACCCCCAGTAGATGTCTTTGAACATTTGCTTCCTGTTTAAAACCTTTACTGTTTTTTATTTCTTCATGATCTCGAACCTGTCTTCCTTTCCACACTAGGGCAGCCCAGGCTTCCTGCCTCTGCGTCTGTGACCTGACTTTGCCCTCTCTTGGGATGAGCAGAGCCCATGGCCAGCTGACTAACTTGGCTCCCCTCCCTTCACTACATCCCTTACTACCCTCTGGCTTGATGCAGCGCTGTTGGTCACTCCCCTGGAAGACCCTCTGCTGCAGCCTATCACTGTGCTCTGTTTGTAGAACACACCCTCTGCTGCAGCCTATCACTGCGCTGTTTGTAGAACGCACCCTCTGCTGCAGCCTATCACTGTGCTGTTTGTAGAACGCACCCTCTGCTGCAGCCTATCACTGTGCTCTGTTTGTAGAACGTACCCTCTGCTGCAGCCTATCACTGTGCTCTGTTTGTAGAACGCACCCTCTGCTGCAGCCTATCACTGTGCTGTTTGTAGAACGCACCCTCTGCTGCAGCCTATCACTGTGCTCTGTTTGTAGAACGTATGATTTGCATTGTGTTCACATCCTCGCAGCTCTTCCTTATTGTTGTCTGACCCAGCACAGAACAGAACACACCAGTATAGCCTCACAAACAGTGGTCGTGAGCTTACCAAAGTCTGGTGGTATAGCAGTAGATTGTTAAACTGCTCTAAACTCCCTGGTGTGCCCACCTCTATCCACCCAGTTGTTTTGGATTCAGGAATAAAACACACACACACAGAGACATATACACACACAACGTGTGCGTGCATGCAGCCTTACTTTTAATATGCCCTAAGCAGTTCAATGGCTGGGCTACTCCCTAACTCCATGTGGCTAACATACACTCCCCTCTGATAGTCCTGAGTTAATACTTACTAAATCTATATTTTGTCTTTGCTGTCCTAGATTGGGCAGCCCTCCCGAGGCCGATTTTCCCCTGTACCTGCATGTCACCTGTATCTCCCTCCGGCAACTTTTTGGTGTGGTCACCTTTCTGGTGTGGTTCATCTTCCACCCTTGTCATGGCGGAATCCCCTCTTTTTCCTCCCTTTCTGGGAATCCTAAAAGTCCCACCTCTGTCCCCCTGCCCAGCCTTTGGCCGCCAGAAACTTTATTGGCCAGTCAAAAACAAACTGGGGACAGTTAAATAATTATTGATAACAATAAAAATAGGTATCTTAAGCATTTACCTAAAGAGAGCCTTTCATTTTTTTTTTTTTAACTCATAGAACTGCAGTTAATTTTTGGAATAGCAGTTTATTTTCTTGCTATTTTGGGAGTTTACTACAAGCACTTAGTCTTTTAGAAGTTTACAGCCTTAAAATACTGGAGTTTTTTCTTCTTTTAAATTAATGAAAAACTCTGGCTCTCAAACAGGCTGAGGGTGCTTGTGCACTGTGTGGCTTCTGGAAGTAATACAGGTCGACCGTACACACCTTCATTTCTGTCTGAGTAAAAGGAGCTGATGACCTTGCTATTGCGAATGTCACACAGGACAGGACCACAACATGGAACAGAGCGTCTGTAGATTGAAAATTGCTCAGTAAAGTGATAGCCGTTATTACTAATATGAGAACAGTATAGTGTTAGACTTTTCTGAATCCAGTATAATAGTCAGTAGTCAGATTATGTAAATGTTAGGCTGATAGCTCAGTAGGTGAGAACATTTGATGTGAAAGTATCAGGATCTGAGTTCAAATCCCCTGTATCCATGTAGAAAGCCAGACATATCTATGCATGCCTGTAACCTCAGCTTCCGGAGACAGAGTCGGGCAGATCCTGGAAGCTCTGTGGCCATCCAGACACTGAAATGGTGAGCTTCAGATTCAACAAGAAAAACCCTGTCTTAGACAAATAAGACAGATCAGAAGAGGAATATATATATAACATCTTACTTCCCCCTCTACACACACACACACACACACACACACACACACACACACACACACTGTGTGATTTTTCTGTTGCTGTGATGAAACTCGGGCTTCCCAGGCTCAGCCATGGAGAGCCATGTGGGTGGTAGGTGACCAGAGCTAGCCTTCCAGTCCTTTCTGGTACTGCCTTTGCCTTTTACTCAAATGCAGTGGTTCCCAGCATCCACGCACATAAGTTCCATGTCAGGATGGTACTAAACAAACTGAGACCTTTGCCAACTCAGTTGCTTCCTTCAGACTACACCAGCCTAGCCTCCTTGTTCTAGTTCATTCTCTTGCTTCCTGATATATTTTCCTCCCATGCCTTACAAAAAAGAAAAAAAAGGGGGGGGGGGGGGTTGGCACCTGCATGTTCTGCTCCCGTTGCACAAGATTTCCATTCTTGTTCTCTGAATAAACTGCTTCTTCGCACCTCGAGCTTTGTACATTCAGCTACTTTGCCAGGGACACCCAGCTCTGCTACTTGTTCCCTGCTTGGCACAAGCATACCTCGATGTGGGAAAGAGGAGAGAAGTGGAGTGTGCTCTTTAGAACCCCAAGGCACATGCTCAGGGCTGTGCAGACTGCCTGGCACCTCATACGCATTAAATATCCAAGGCCTATGCAAAACACTACCTGGGTGTCAGAAGGGAAGTTTGTGAAAAGAGCCCAGAGGCTTCCCTCTGCTGCCCTTAAGGAGAAGCCAGAGTTTGGGAATTGCAAGCATCTTTAAGGGTATTAAAAATATCATCATCATGAAGCATTAGCTCCTAGTCTACAGGAAGCCAAGAGGGTAAGCTAAGTATTTCTGAGTGGCTGAGTCACTAGTCAGCATCTACCCTCAGGGGCTGAGTTTTCGTGTCTGAGAAACTAGGATGCTGACTAGATACCTTAATACCAGGTTTTCTGAATCTTAGGAGCTAAAAGATGCCATATCCTAAATAAGGTTAGTGATGTGAGCGGCGAGGGTATGCTGAAGGTTTCAGTGTGCCCATGTGAGTGTCAGGAAGCTTGCTTCAGGCATAGTGTGTGTCACTACCATTTTTGCTGCATTCTGAAAGTCATTTTAAAAAGCAGAAATGGGGTAAAATAAACACAAGTTTTTGTTTTTTCTCTCTGTGTATGGTTAGTCTCGACAGTCTGGAATCACCTGGAAGGTGGACATCTGGGCATGCTTATAGGAGATTATCTTAAATTCATTGAAGTAGGAAGACCCACCTACTGTGCATTGTACCATTCCCTCGCTGGGCTCCTGGATTGTGTAAAAAAAAGGAAGAGTGAGCCAGCCACGTACAGCATTCATTGATTTCTTCATCGGAACTGCAGACACAGTGTAAGCAGTTGCTCCTTTTTCTTTAGTTTCCCCACTGTGATAGACTGTACCTTGAGCTGAGACAAAATAAACCCTTTCTTAAGTTGCTTTTGTTAGTACAAAATTGTTACAGAAAAGTTGTGTGCATGTCTTAGGCTAGGGGCACATACATGCATATAGAGGACAGAAGCTGACATCAGACATCTTCCTCTCTCCACCTTTTTGAGGCAAGGAATCTGGAGTTCACCAACTCAGCCACACTGGTTGTTTAACAAGCCCCAGGAATCTGCCTGTCTGCCACCTCAGCATTGAGATTGTAGGCATCCATCAATCCATCACCACACACAGCTTTCTTTTTTTTTTTTCCTTTTTTAAAAAAATTTTTATTGAATATTTTATTTACATTTCAGATGCCATCCCCTTCCCCCATTTCCCCTCCCTAGAAAACCCCTATCCCGTGCCCCCTTTTCTATTTTGCTTTTATACAATTTTTAAAAAAATGTTAATCAAAGGCTTTATAAGTATGGTAATGCGCAATCAGAAGTGTAACCCAATACCCAACCTAGCTATGTAAACTATCTTTGACTAGTGGAGACACGTGAACTTCTGCCTCCATGCCCCCTCTCTCTTTCTCTCTCTTTCTCTCTCTCATTACCTAGCTTCTCATCTACTTCATCTTCTCTCTTTACTCCATTTTTTCCTCTCATTGCTCCTTTCCCCTTAGCTCCTCCTACATATTACCCTTCCTGTTAAAATAAAACTTTTCTCTCAAAATACAATTAGAGCATAATTATTCCTATTTGTACCAGTGAGGTACAAGATAGTCTTAATACCCAGTCCATCCTTTTGTTGACTAAACAGAACCTCTGTCGTCTCTCTTGACTAAAACACTTAGTTTTGAACCTGGCTCTTTCTTGGCTTTAGAATGAATGTCAGCTGAAAACCATCCACTCAGATCTTTTCTCTTAAGGTAAATAGCCTGGATTGGCTATGAGTCTATAGGTCTTCAACGCCGTCAGAAATCCAGAATGACTAAGTTAACTGAAGTTATGGGAAGCACTAAGCATAGCTTCTAAGACTTAGCCAATTTATAGAGACTGCTGAACACCTGGACAGCCCCTATACTACCGAATGTTGGAGCATCAAATCTTCAGCCTTCTGGTCCAAACTCATCTGACAGACTTTAGTGCTGCAGAATTATTAAGGGCTGATTACTCTGTCTAGACAGATATAATCAGTTGACTATTCTGCAAGCACACACAGCTTTCATGTGTGTTCCGGGGACCTAATTCACATCCTAGTGCCTGTGTGGCTAGCGCCATGGACTGATGCAGTTTTCTATAATGTTTTCCCACAGTTGCCACTAGATGGCACCCTTGTGTTAAAAGAGGATGCCTCTTACTGGTCTTCTGGAGGTCTTTTCTAATAAAAATGTATAGTATGAGTGGCTAGCTGAAGCTGATTGAACAAGTCAACAGAGAAAGGAGGTATGGATGGGCGCTTTTATGTTGCTTTCTCTTGAGTCAATCATTAGCGATGGAGATAATGGAACAACTAGAATTTTGTGCATTATCTGGGAGGTTCTTGTCCAGTATTTCTTGGTTACATCTTTAAGCTGAGCACAAGCTTGGTTTATCTATGAAAGCAAGTGTTCTACTTTAGAAATTTCCTGTGAGACAGTTTGTGGCAGTCTGAAGTTAAGAAAACATTCTATTTATAGTCTTAGCTTCAAAAGCCAGATCAGACCAGTGAAAGTGGAAACACTATCCAGAGACCAAAATGAAACATGTAACATCTGTTGAGTCATCTTTCAGAAAAAGAGTTATTGGGGTCAGCAAGATGGTTTAGTGAGTAAAAGCCCTTGCCAGGACTGCGTCCAGTTCCGGAAACTCACGGCCTTCCACAGTTATCCTGACTTCCGTGTATGTGCTGTGCCGTGTATCCCATCATCCCAAAAGAAATTATGTTCTTTAAACTTTTTACATGGTTTGCTGTGTAATTCTGTGACCATTGACTGGATAAATCCTGAAATAAAAGGAGCACACACTTCATGTGTGAGCAGCCTCTCCACGTCATTGTTCTTGTTGAAGGCAGTCTTGCTGCATTGCTACACCGGCCTGACTGGGGTTGTTTGTGATGCTTATCATATTCTTGACACTTTGGCTGTGAGCCTATCCTTTAACAGCTGAGCCATCTCTCCAGCCTAGTTCATTATATTCTTTACTCAGTTTGAGAAACCTTTTTTGAGAAACCAACTCAGTTTTTACTGGTAATTTTGAAGGAATATATACTTCCTTGTTTACAGATAGAAAGTTCAGTATATATTCTCTTTTTAAAAAGCTGTTCTGTGTTATTGCTTATATTCTTCATCTGTTTGGCTGATTAAAGTATCCTAAGATTATCAATGTTGTCTCATTTCCCTGGGATCTTCTGTGGCTTTTGTTTAACAAAAACGGTTGCTGTGGGAGGTAGGAAGATTACTATCAACTTTTGTTTTGGTTTGGTTTTTGGTTTTTTTGAGACAAAGTTTCTTTGTAGCACTGGCTGTCCTGGAACTTACTCTATAGACTGAGCTGGCCTTTAACTCACAGAGGTTCACCTACTTCTGCCTCCCGAGGGCTGGAAGCAAAGGCATGCACCATCACTCAATTTTCTTTTGGTCATGGGGTTTTTATTACAGTAATAGATACCAAAGTAGGACATATATAGATATGCACTTATACATCTAAATTCTGTCTGTTTCTCTGTCTCTCTCTTTCTCTTTCTCTCTGTCTCTGTCTCTCTCTGTCTCTGTCACACACACACACACACACACACACACACACACACACACACACACTGGAGGGATTAAACCCAAGGCTTTACACATGCAAAGCAAGTGCACCTCGTTGAACTGTATTCTCAGCCCCCTTTACTTTCATTTTTAGCAGGTCCTGTAAACAGTTCTGCATGGCCTTGTATGTGTGATCCTCCTACATCACAAGTAGCTTAGGTTGGAGGCACACACCACTGCAGATGGCAACGTTGGCTGCTGTTCCCCTCTCATTCTACAGTGTCTGGTATTAGAATATGACCTATACCTTATTTTGTTTCTATTTGCCCAGTAGCCTTTTTTTCATTCTTTTATTGGTGCCCCTTTAAGTCACTTTTCTTCATTAATTTATTCACTTACATCCTGATTGTAGCTCCCCCTCATTTCCTCTTCTCTCAATCTCACCCTCACAAACCCCTCCCCCATCACATCCTTATATTTCCTTCAGAGGACAAGCCCCCCTCCCGCCGCCTTGGGTACCACCCCACCCTGGGATATCAAGTCAAAGCAGGACTAAGCACATCCTCTCACACTGAGACCTGACACAGCAGTTCAGTTAGGGGAAGGGGATCCAATGGTAGGCAACAGAGTCAGAGTAAATCCCTCATTCTAATTGGTAGAGAACCCACATGATGACCAAGCTGCACATCTGCTACAAATGTGTATGGAGTCTAGGTCCAGCCCCTGAATGCTGTTGGTTGGTGGTTGCGTCTTTGTAAGTCTGTGGTGGTCTTGACCCCTCTTGACCCCTCTGGCTCCTTCAATTCTATCCTGCACTCATCCACAAGACTCCCCAAGCTCCGCTTGATGTTTGGCTTTGTGTCTCTGCATCTGTTTCTATCAGCTGCTGGATGAAGCCTATTGGGAGACAGTTATACTAGCTTCCTGTCTGGGATCATAACAGAGTATTATTAGTAGTGTCAGGAATTGGTTCTTGCCCTTGTGATGGATCTCAAGTTGGGCCAGTCATTGGTTGGCCATTCCCTCAATCTCTGCTCCATCTTTATTCCTAGGCATCTTGTAGACAGGACAAATTTTGAGTTGAGGTTTTGTGAATGGGTTGGTGTTCCCCTCACACCACCAGCAGTCCTGTCTGGCTACAGGAGGTGGTCACTTCAGTTTCCATATCCTCAGCTGCTAGAAATCTCAGCTAAAGTCACCCCCATAGACTCTCTGGAGCCTCCCCTGTGCCTGGTCTCCAGCTCATCTCAGAGATGCCCTTTCACCAATTTCTGTTCTCTTTCCCAGCCCTCTCCTGCACCCCCCACCCCCACCTGATCCTCATCCCTGTTTCCCTTCTCACCCCCTTCTCCCACCCAGTTCCCTCCCTCCATCCACTCCCAATGTCTATTTTCCCCTTCTGAGTGAGATTCAAGCATCCTCCTTTGGACCCTCCTTGTTACTTCGTTTCTGTGGGTCTGTGGATTGTAGCATGGGTATCCTGTACTTTATGGCTATTGTCCACTTCTAAGTGAGTACATGTGATACGTGTCTGGGTCACTCAGGACAATATTTTCTAGTGCTATTCATTTGCCTGCAGATTTTATGATGTCTTTGTTTCTAATAACTGAGTTGTATTTCATTGTGTAAATGAACCACATTATCTTTATCCATTCTTCAGTTGAGGGATACATAGGCTGTTTCTAGTTTCTGGCTATTAAGAATAAAGCTACTATGAACATAATTGAGCAAACTGTCCCCTCAGCACAGAGGGGAATCTTTTGGGTTTTTGTTCCAGATGGTATAGCTGTGTCTTAGGGTAGAACTACTCTCAGTTTTCTGAGAAACCCTTGAATTGATTTCTAAGTGGTTGTACAAGTTTGCACTCCCACCAACAATGAAGAAATGTTCCCTTTGCTCCACATTCTCACCAACATGTGCTGTCACTTGAATTTCTTATCTTAGCCATTTTGATGGGTGTAGGACAGGATCTTAGAGTTTTGATTTGCATTTCCCTGATGACTTAGGACATTGAACATTTCTTTAAGTGTGCCTCTTGGTCATTAGAGATTTCTCTGTTGAGAATTCTCTGTTTAGCTCTGTACTACCCATTTTTAAATTGGGTATTTGGTTTGTTGGTGTCTAATTTCTTGAGTTCTTCATGTATTTTGAATATTAATACTCTAACAGATGCAGGGTTGGTGAAGACCTTTCCCCTTCTGTAGGCTGCTGTTCCGTCCTATTGATGGTGTCCTTTGCCTAACAGAAGCTCTTTGGTTCCATGAGGTCCTGTTTATTAATTGTTGATCTTGGTGCCTCAGCTATTGGTGTTACATTCAGGAAGTTGTCTCCTGTGCCAGTGTGTTCAAGGCAGTTTCCCACTTTCTCTATTAGATTTAATGTGTCTGGTTTTATGTTAAGGTCTTTGATCCACGTGGACTTGAGTTTTGTGCAGGGTGATAAATATAAATCTATTTCCTTCTACATTCAGACATCCAGTTAGACCAGCACCATTTGTTGAAGATGTTTTCATTTTTCCATTGCATTATTTGACTTTTTTGTAAAAAATCAAGTGTCCTTAGGAGTGTGGGTTTATTTCTGGATCTTCAATTCTATTCTGTTGATCAACCCATCTGTTTTTATGCCAGTACCATGCAGTTTTTATCACTATTGCTCTGTGGTACAGCTTGAGGTCAAGGATGGTGATACCTCTAGAAGTTCTTTTATTGCACAAGATTGTTTTAGCTATCCTGGGTTTTTTCTTTTTCATATAAAATTAAGAATTGCTCTCTCAAGGACTGTAAAGAATTATGTTGAAACTTTGATGTTAATTGCATTGAATCTGTGGATTGCTTCTGGTAAGATGGCCACTTTTTCTATGTTAATCTTAGCAGTACATGAGAGTGGGAGATTTTTCCATCTTCTGATATCTTCCTCAGTTTCTTTCTTCAGAAATTTGAAGTTCTGGTCATACAGGTCTTTCACTTGCTTGATTAGAGTTACACCAAGATATTTTATATTATTTATGGCTATTGTAAAGGGTGTTGTTTCCCTAATTTCTTACTCACCCTGTTTATCATTTGTATAAAGGAGGTCTCCTAATTTTTTTTTAAGTCAATTTTGTATCCAGCCACTTTTCCAAAGGTGTTGAGCACTGAAATGTTTACTGATCTTGTCAGCTTGAGCTCATCCAGGTCTCTCTCATAATTCCATGAGTTTACAAGTACAGCAGCCATGTCATGTCCAGAGACAGCATTTCACAGTACTTCTTCCCTCTTCTAGCTCTTAGATTCTTTCTATCCCTTCTTCCTTGATATTCCCTGAGCCTTGTTACAGGTTGATGTAGAGGTCGAGCACTTGGACCAGTTATGTGTGAGTCAGCTGCTGCCTCTGCAGAGCTGAGAGAGAGCAGCACTAATTTGCGTGTGTGAACAGAAATACTAGAGAGCAGTTTAACAGCACTAGTAACAAAGAGGCAGTTGTAGGTTCCTTGCTAGAACCTGTGACTTTTTCAGCTGTGAACATTTCACCAGATTCACAGTAACCATGAATTCTCTCCTATGGATAGGTGTCAAACCCAGAAAGTGGTTCGTTCATTACTCTGTCGACTATAATAAACCTTCATGCTCTATTGCACCTGTGAACACATCATACCAGGCATGTTGATATTGTAGCATTCAGGGTTTACTGCTGGGTGATATCATTGGTGACATTTCTCCTCCAGCAGCCTGCATAGCTCCTTTGTACACTTAGAAAGCTAGCCAGTAGAGGGGAAGTTTTCAGGTCAGTTCCAGTTTGATTTCTTTTATGTCCTGCAATCTGAGTGTGTTGTGTCTTCAGCAGTATGGTCTTGCCATCTTGTGGTGAGCAACTAAAAGCAATAGCAATAGCCTGTGTTCTTATGGAGGTCTCTGTCAGTTTATGGGATAAGTCTGCATCTATAATGTTATATTTTGTGTGTTCTATTACTCATTTGGGAATTTACAGTTTTTTCCTTTGCTTGACTTTCCTAAGTGATGATCTTTGAATTTACATCCTTTTAATGTTCTCTGTCCTCCATTTTCTTAGTTTATCTTTCACTGTCTAGCTTGTCAACTTTCAAAGCTGTCTTGTGAATCCACCTGTTGCTTACACAACAGTTTTTCTGCTTTCCTCTTTCCCTTCACTTTCTCCCATTTTAAAAATTTGCATTATTTTACTTTCATATACACATGTCTATGTTCTTCTGCCCTGTGCTAGTCTTTTGTGTACACGACATGAAATGCTCACTCTCAGTCCTTAGGCTCATCTTTCCCACCAGTGGTTGAAACTTCTTTGGTAATGTCAGGAGTTTTGAAGGATGTGGTTTTATCCTACTTGCCAGCTGATAAAGTTGCTTATCTATTTTCTGGTTGCTGGCAGATGACTTAGGTCAAAGGCAAGGGCCTTATTCCTTAGGACAGAGTCAGTAGCCAGAGCTCCTTGCTCATGTGCAGTGGCTCTTTATGCTCACGCCCATGTAAGTCCATGACAGGGTAGGGAAGAATGGAGAGCTGAGGAGCCTCATGAGGGGAGCTTCCTCATCTCCTAGGGCGTCCTGGAGACAGACGTAGGACAGGACCTGGGAGAGTGAGGCTGTCTCAATAAATGAAACAGCGATTTGTCCCCTCGTTAGTCTGTTAGGACTCTGCAAGTGCAAAGATGCTCAGGGTCACTGACTGTTTCCCAGAAGACTTCAGAAAGGCCTGCAGGCAGGTTCTCCTGAGTTCAGACTTGTAACACACATTCTTTCTAGCCTTTTCTAGATCAAATACTTCACTCGCTCTTCCCTTGAATTTCTTGAAAACGCATTGTGTGTGTGTGTGTGTGTGTGTGTGGTCAGTGAGAGAGAGAGGGAGAGTAAGAGAAGATTTTTTTTTTTTTTAGGATGTGGTTCAAAATTGACAATACTAGCACAGCCTTCTGTTTTGAGACAGGATCTCATGTATCCCAGGCTAACCTTGAACTCTCTGTATAGCCTAGGATGACCTTAACTTCTGATCCTCCTGCCTCTGTCTTCAGAGGGCTAATAATTCAAGTACATGGCACCAAGCCCTGTTTATATAGCACTGAGGATTCAGCCCAGAGCTTCATGTCTATTAGGCAAGCACTGAAGTGAGTCCCAGCCGCTGGAACTCAGTAGAGTCTATCATCAATGTATATGTAGGTTTGTGCTTTCTTTTTCTAGAAGTGTTACTGAATTATAGTTTTAGATTTTTTAGTTTTGTTTTGCAGGTTTTTTCAGTGATTTCACATGAGTGTTGGCTCACCTGCTACTCTTCCAGTTCTCTCTTTTGTCCTTTTCGATTGTTTTTTTCCCATTCCTGGAGGTTTCATTTCTACCCTGAGTGTCCTTTGTTAAGTGTTCATTTGAAGCGCCCTCCTTTGGGCACACTGAAACTTAAGACCTTGTTTCCACACATCGTGTTAGCTTTTTTCCTCACTTTTTCAAGTCCAATCAGTTTTTGGTATACTTCTGGTTGGTTTTGTCCATTTTCAATCTCGGCTTTTGAAGTTCTGATTCAACAGTTTTTAGGTCCCAAATGTTTATTTCGGGGTACTCCATTCTGTTTGGAATGCTATTAGTCTCCTTTGTGGTTGTTTTGGTGGTCATTTTTGATTGATTTGTGAATGGGGTTGGAGGTGTGGGTGGGGGGAAGTCTCACTCGAAGTTGGCAGGGATGGGTGTTAAGTCTTGATCAATTCTCTTTATTGTACAGGCTCCAGCACTTGCTGCCTCCTCTCCATTACCAGTCGCTAGAGGGCACCGCTTGCTTTCTTTTTTCACCCATCACTTCCCAGTAGTAGGATCATTTCAGATTTCAGATTGCTACTCCTGTGGACTGAAACAGTCCCTGTGGTTGGTTCTGCATTTAAGAGATGTTTTCTACAAAGAGCATGTTGTCTCCTCCTTCAGAGGTGATTTAAGTCTGATTCTGGCCCTTTGTACTATTCTTCCCTCCTTTGGGTCATTCTTCCAAATTCTCTTTCTATGAAGATTTGCAGTAGGAACTCAAAGTAGTTATGCTGAAATAGAAGTATTTCATTTTTCACCTTAAGACTGATTGAAGCCAGCTAGCATGGTGTTGCCATCCTGTAATCCCACCACTTGGGAGGCAGAGACCAGCTGATCTCTGTGAGTTCCGTGCCAGCCTGGTCTACAGAGTGAGTTTCAGGACAGCCAGGGCTACACAGAGAAACCCTGTCTTAAAAAAAACAAAAACAATAACAAAAAGAATGATAGTAGCAAAAACAGATACTAACCCATATCTGTTAGTTATGTTAAGGGTCTGGGTTTTGTATGGTTTTGGCTTTATTTATTATTGTTGATCTTTGTACATTTAGAATGTTTATGGTATTCAGTTATATAGTGTGTTATGACTTGGATTGATTGGTTTGGTTTAGTTGTGGATGTTTTGTTTTGTTTTGTCTTTTGCCAGTATTGTATTTGTTGACTATGTAGGTGGGTTTTCTTGGTATTTTGTTTTTGTTTTGTGATGCCAAGGATTAGAGCCAGTGTCTTGCACATTGTATATTATAACTGTACCTGTAGTTGTAACTTTGTGTAGCTGTTGCCAGTCTCTGTTGGTAATTCCTAGACACAGGTCAAGAGTAGTGTCATTTTGAGGGTTTTACTAGTTCACATTCTGCATTTGTTCTCCGGCAAACCCATAAGTATCTAGAGTTTGTGCTGTGTTGTTGATGGGAGTTGTGCTGACAGTCAGTTGAAGGTGCCAAAAAGCAAGATCCCAGCTCACTCCTAAGTCCAGGAGATGGGTAGGAAACAGAGTGTGGTGACCTTTTGCTTAAAGAAATGCAGTGGGCACAGAAGGTGGCCCAGAGCTGCTTGGGACATTTTCACTATAAAGAATGGGTATCAGACTGTCCCTGAGGACAGCACCAAGGTCTCACCTGAGGTGTGACCATTCACCCTTGTGACCCTTCCAGTCTCTCTCAGCACCTGCTCCTATCCTGAGGTCTTTCTCCCTGTGTTTCTCAAGTGTTGATGCTGCATGTACTTTGGTCCTCAATCGCTGTCTCTTAGTGTTGCAGCCCGAGCTGCCCCACTTTGGGCACCAAAAAGTTGAGAACTGATCTGCCCCATGCTTTGGGGGCCAAAATGTTGTGGACCGCTCTATCAATGTTGGGACCTGCACTACCAAAAGCCTTGGAGGCTAAATTGTTAGAGCCCATACTGCCCCAGGCTGCTCCGGTCTGAGGGCCGGGGTTCAGCGAGAGAGAGAGTGAGGATGGACTTGAAGAATGGAGACCAGACAGAGTGTGACTCAATCCCGTTTATTCTTCAGTCTCCTTGTAGTCCAAGTCCCAAGTCTTGAGTTCCTTCCCTAGTTCCTAGTCCCTAGTGCCTCCAAGTTCTTTCTCCAAGTGCCAAGTGCCTAATGTCTAATGCCTAATAATCTGTTCCAAGTTGTACTCTTAGGTTCAAGTGTCTAATACCTAATGCCTAATAACTAACTCTATGTCTCACTTCTAAGCCACACCCTTAACTCACACCCTTATGTCTTATCTCTAAATCACACCTTAAGTCACGCCCTTAAGTCTCAGCTCTAAATCACACCCAAGGGAAGATCCTGAGTATCTAACACAAGATGTTATCAGAGTGTGCTCAGCTGTTGTAGGCTATTGTAATCAAGTCTCTTGTCAGAGTATATGGCTCAAGATGGCTGCAAGGATGATAGCCGCCTTCTGTCAGCTCCCCACATCGTAGGAATCTCCCAGTGTGCCCTCACCGTTTCTCTCTGCACCAGTGGCTCCCACTTAATTACTTCTGGGTCATACCTTGGTTCTGCCCTTGCTCATTTTCAGACACTACAATCCAACTTTTGCAGACCCTCCCTCATGCTTTACCCTGACCTCTTCTTTCTTACTCTTGTTCTCTGGATCTACTGTGGCCCCACCCATTTCTACCAGTCAGAAGCTTAGGCGGTCAGCCTCTGCCTGTGCATTCCTCTCTGCCTCTTCACTTCAGAGAACTTTGTTTCTTGTTCTGCCCATATTTTTATCCTTTTTTAAAAAAATCTTTTTTTTTGGGAGGGAGGAGAATTGGTGAGAGACACTCGCTACACAAGTCTGATGACCTGAGTTTGATGTTCAGAACCCACTTAATAATAGTAGGAGAGAACCAGCTCCACTTAGTCAACCTCTTTGTGCTACATGGCAGATGAGAGAATGCGTGCACACACACAATGACAATGTTTAAGAATCCTGTTTGATCTCTCTATAGCCTATTTTTTAAATCTTGCCTGTTTCTTTCTCCATCTGTTTTCTTCGATCTTGCTCATTATTTTCTGTTTGTTGTTGTCTGCTTGCTTCATCATGTGTCTGGTCTGTATCCCCTGCCCTTAGACTTTCTCCAGTCTCACTTCCCAGGTTCCAGTTTGATCATGACCTGTTCTTTAGAGAGCTTAAGTTCAAATGGGGAGCCAAACTCAAAAGCCTGGCTCAGAGAGGCTGAGAGCATCAAGTATAGAGTGCTTTGGTTTAGCAACAAGGCACTGTCCCCTTTTCCTTCTGAACCCAGGAGATAGACCAGTAGACCAGCCTGTCCATGGAACATGTAGGAGTTCCCAGGTGACAGCTCTAAGACACTTTGAAGACCTCAGGTCTGATTGGGAGACACACACACACACACACACACACACACACACACACACACACACACCACAAAAGCCTGAAAGCTAATAGAAGATTCCTCAGTGATTAGGAATGGGGGCTTGAAAGGAATGTCATTCAGTGAGAGCAGTTAGTTTTGATGTTTTTCATGGCAGTTCTTCACAGTCTTCTGAGACGTGGTTTGTCTTTAGTTCTTATATAGTTGTAGGCTTGAGAAACATGACTAATATTCCAGGAGGTAGTGGGGTTGAATAATGTGTTTTGAAATCCCAAGTTGTTCTATTAATGACAGCTACTCAAAGGAGCCAAGGGTCTATAAATAATGGCAGATTAGCACCTTGAATAGACTGTCAGGAATCAAGTAGACAGCTTATTCTTATAGATCTTTGGAGATAGACTGCATTGCTTATGTATTGACTTAAATGAAAAGGGAAAAGGAGTATGAGAAATTTTAGAGCAAAACTAATCATTCAGGTTTTTATCCATCCATGGTGTTTTCTTTTGCCTTGTTTTGCTTTGTTTTTTTTTTTCTGTTACAGATTGAATCCAGGGCCTTCATGCATGCTGACTACATGATCTACCATTGAGCTATATACCCTGCAGCCCTTGTTTAATTTTTGATAGAGTAGAATTTCAAAAATTAATTAGTTCAGTTCATTATGCTTTTGAAGGGGCATAAGGGATTTGTTGTTCCTTTTGAATTGATCAAAATGGTTATTGCTTTCAGGGAATGAGCAGATACAAGAAGCCATTAATTATACAATTGACAACTTATCTAAATGACTTGAGATCCAAATAGGATTCTGATGAAAGTATCTATAGTACTACTTTGATTTAGCAGTAGTTTTCTGTCAGTGTTTTAAAAGTTAGCCCCCCAAATCATTGCTTAAAATATGTACTTGCAGTGTTGGACTCAGGACTTGATAAGCAGCTTGGCTGGGTAGTTGTAGCTTAGTGTCCTATCATTTCAGTCAGCGTCTTGGGTCCTAGACTGGGATTGAAGGGTGGCTGATAGCAAGAGGAACCTTTCTTCTACTGCTTGACCTCTTAAGACAGGACTCATTCCTGGAATATCTGTAAGACGGGATAGCCCATCTCCTCTTAGTGAGGGAGCCACAGTAGCCTCTGTGATGTGGACTATAAAATCACATGCTGTTGTCTCTGCTTTTTTCTTTGATAAAAGCATGTTACTAAGTGCACACCACAATCAAGGGGAGAATTAAATTCTACATCTGAAGGAGAGGAGTATCAAAGACTTGGTGGGCATATTTTAATATCACTTTAGACTTGTTCTGACCTGTATTTTCTCTCCTTTTGCTGGAGTTGGGCTTGAGGCGTAAAGCATCCTTAGTAAATGATGGCTTCTGGCGGTGCTAGTGTGAGCAATAGTGTAGTTTTCCCCTTTTCTCTGTGTACTCTAAAGTCATGTTTGGGGTACACTTCTCACCCTATATAGTCTGTCTGTGTTTTAGCTTGAAAGGTCTCTTAGGAATACATGATAGAAGCTAAGTGAGCTGAGGACTTGCCACAGAGTCTGCTGTAATGCACAGTCTATGAGAGCTTAGAGGTGTGTGGAGGGCATGTGCTAAGTGTTGCTCTTGGATGATTGGTCTGTGCTCAGTGCACTTAACATTCATTCACATACTCAGAACACATAGCTGTTAAACCCCTTGTAAGTTGTTAACTCTAGGGCTTACTTCCTTTCTATTACATAAAGTGTAGTGCCTATGGGTAGAAGTTTTCACTTAAAATAGTCTATGCATAAGGAGGGAGCACTTCTAACACCTCCAATGGAAACAGATACTAAAGGGCAGCCGTCTTCCAGCAGCTCAGTTCTGTCCCTCGGTGCCATGCCTCTGTCTCCTGGATCTTAGCCTGGCATTGAACTGCTACACTCAGGAAGATGTTTCCAAGGGCTGCTCATGGCGAACACATGTCAGGATTGTAAAAGGAAGTGGGCTTTTTAGATAGAAAATATTAGTGATGTTTTAAAGATACCAACTCTTTTATTGATGGTTCTGAAAATTGTTTGTCTAGGAAACAAAGCCCACCAGCTTTCTACCATGTTCTCTCCTGGTGGTGCCGTCCGTTTTGTGTGCAGAGCATAACTGAGATCCTCTTGGTGGAAAGCCAGCGTTGGTTCTGCTCTAGCTTTACCTTTTGGATCCCTCAGTTCCCTTCAGTCTAGGAGCGCATTTCCCAGATGGACACAGGCAGGGGGTTGCATCTAGCTATTGGAGACAGAATTCTGACCACTGTGGTTTGAGCCACACAGGGATTTGGTTTTCCTAGGTTGGAAATCTGTCTGCTCTGTTACCCTCACTGTGTGGCTTCTGTCTTTGCGCTGTGATGCAGTAGTTACAACATTGGCAATTTATGTGGCATCGTATTCATGTCACAGGCACACAGTGGCTGCACAAGCAAGCTCTACACAGCCTCCTCGAGCTCCAAGGGGTTCCCGGGAAGTTAGTATGCCAGCAGTGCAAACCAGTGTTGGGTTGTGCTGAAGGGAGGCAAAAAGGGGAAACAGTCAGAAAGTGTCTGCCAGAAAGGGCTTATGTTATTGCTAGAGTTGTAGTTCACAGCAGTGCAGCATCCGCTTGGTAATTAATAGACTATAGTGGTGTTATAATACTCAATGTGGATGACTCATCTTATTTGCTAAGCTTTAATTGAAGCAGAAACCCTGATCTGCTTTTAAGTAGCATACATGCTTATAAATCACAGTCATGACCTTGTGTACAGTCTCATCTTTCTCCTAGCAAAGTCCTCATTTAGTATAGGGACTAGTTAATGATAATACTGTGTTTAATTTAGGGTTTTTGAATTGTATGTGTTCAAGTTTTTATTTTTTGTTTAAATGATTACAAACCAGTTTGTTAACTGCTGTTTTCATGAAAATTGTACCCATTTTAGTGTAATGGCCATTAAATCAAATCATAACATTCTTACAGGAATAGGCTTTATTTCCAATATAAAATTAACACATACACATTGTTTAAGGAAATAAGCTAACACCAAAAACTGTGAAGATTGTGAAAATCTGAAGGGTGGCCAGCAAGCTGGTTCAGCAGGCAATCGCCTGGAAGCCTGGTGACCCCAGCTCAAACCCTGGAACGCACATGAAGGTGGAGGGAGAGAGGTGACTCCACAGTTGTCCTCTGCATGCTCATGTGTGCTTCAGTACACTCCTCATGATAACTGAATCCTCCTCCACCCTGTTACTAAGAAACAATTGCCACTGTTATCTCCGTCTTTTAAAATCAAAGGAAACATTTGAAATTATTTGTAAGCATCTTCAATAAGAATAAATATATTAGCTAAGCTAGTTCTTGACTCAAAAAGTTAAGAAAATTTTGGCTAAATAACTCCATTTCAACTCCATTTAAAAGTAAATATAAGTTAATTGATTTCTATTATTCATAGCTGAGAAATGTTAAAGTGGCATTTCTGCAAAGTTTGACATTAATAAAGTCTTACTGACTTTGATTTATCTTGTAACAAAAATTCCAGCTTCTGCTCAGAGTCTAGGATTTCTCCTTCTTCCCTGAGGCCGTTTGTTTACTCTGGAGGAGCTATAGCTGAAGTACTGTCAGAACCATGGCAGATGATTGATGGGAAGTACCTTTTCTTGCAGTGACCGGTTCAGGCTCTGTGTGGGCGGGTCTTTTGTACCTGAGCACTCCTTTGCCTATCGTTTTTCAGGCTGCAGATACATTCCACCTCGCTAGTTAAAATTAGCCAAGGAATTGTTAGGTTCGAGTTATAATTGCTTTCTCTTCTCCCCACTTTCCCAGCCTCTGCAGTCCTTTGACAAGCTTCACTCCTCCTGGAAGCAGTGCTTTCAGTGTGCGTCCATTATGTGCTGTTGACAGGCGCTTTCCACGTTCTGTTGGCCTCCTACTCAGGGAACGCCACCCCCCCTATGAGTGCAGCAAGGGGAAGCAGCTGCCAGAGGCATGTGAACTGTGCACACTTGCTGTGAATACCCTGGGAGACTCTAATTCCTTTACCTGTGCAGTCAAGTTAACCTCAAGTTCTTGTCGGTTGGTTGTGGGTTCAAGGTTCAAATAACCTGACTTCTTACCATCATGGGTAAGAGAAAGTGAAAATGCTGTTTTCTGTTGGACTGCTGTTTTAATATAATTTATTGTACAAGTAGCATTGATACTGTCTAGATATGATACAGTTTAGGGGTCTTGATTGGGTTTGGGTTTTTTCTGCCAGTTAAAGAATTAAAAGGTAGGAAAAAAAATCTCCATAGCAGGTAGCAGTAGAGAAGTCTCAGGACCATAGGTAGAATCAGCAGTTAAAGAAAGGCATTTATCAGGGATTGTGTGGGGAGGAAACATGCACACAGCAAACAGAGATACAGAGAAAAAGACCCTCTGCAAAGGTAACAGGGATGAGGGAACACACACACACACACACACACACACACACACACACACACACTCACTGGCCCACAACACAACTCAGAAAGCTAAAAACCCAGTCTCTTCTCCAGGCCAGGGAGTTTTAAAGCACTTTAAGAGTTTCCCTTCTCTAATTTATGGTTGGTCAGTTTGAAGAAAGTTAGGATAGTTGATTGTTCCAGATCTGTTGTGAGCAGGATTGAATGTGTTCAGCCAGTCCATCAGCAGGGGCCTGTTGAGAAGGCCATTTTGTTTTGTTTCAAGTTGTCCCACTTTTGTCTCAAGTCAGGAGGGTGGGAAAGAAACTGGCCATCTTGGAATGAGGATTCACCCCCTTTATTCCCTAGCCATGGCTCTTCTCCCTATGTCTGTCTAACAGGATGTCTAACTCCTAGTCTCTTGACATCATAATACTGGAATTCATTTTGATAAAGAGAACAAAGTAACCATAAAGTCTCCAATTTTAGACAACAAATTTATTTTGGCTTTTTCTTCTAGATATGGCCGTGTGCATGTCATTGTTATAACTATACTGGCTACTGAGTGAATTCCAAGATTTTGTTTTCTCATACACCCCCATTTTTACAGTGATACATGAGTTTAGTTTTTCAGAAGATAATTCATTTACATGGCACAAAATGTAAATGTTTTTAAGAGGACATGCAGGGAAGTCTCTCCTGCTTCCCAGCATTCCCACTGTCCTTTATGATCTCACAAATAGGGTAGACCAAGTCAGATTGCTCAGGGCTGTTTATATGATACTTACATAGCAGTTCAACTGTCAGTTTTGTTTGGCCCTGACAGTTTTACTTTAAAAAAAAATGAGGTGGTCTTGCTGGTGAAAACATCCCAACCATCCATCTGTCAAAGCTGTGATTAGCAGTCTGGTATAAACCCCTGTGTTCTACATACAGAAAGGCCATCAGACGGGAACCTGATGTTGAGATGCTGGCTTTAATACAGATCTGAGGAAGCTGTCATGACTTATAACTGGCTTACTATGTGCCCCTATTATTTTTACGGCTTTACCTTTTTCAAAATGACATCCTATTAGGTATCTTCAGAAGTGTTGGGGACATATGTCCCATGTTTCACGTTTGTCTTTTGCTCTTATTCTGAGGTTAGACAATGATAGCAGAGACCCCAAAAGTAAGTGAGTGAAAAGCCGCTGTGTGATGAAGCTGTCAATGGCTCCCTCCTTCCTTTTAGAAGATGCTCAGCCTTGTTCTAAAACCAGTTGAGGGTATATTACATACAAGAAGCTCCAGTAGATGGAAGAGTCCACTGCTAGTCCAGTATATAGGAACATGGCTCAAAGCACCAAGCCCCTACTTCCTTGTCAGTTACAGGCTGTATTGCTTTATCTTGTTGCATTGGTCAAGTACGCCCCACTCCAAGCAAGTGTGCTAGCCTCTGTGTTCACATAAGTGTTGCTTTCTCTTTGGTTATGTATTTTCCTTCAGCGCAGCCTTCCCCCTGTATTTTGGTCCTGTGTCCTGGTGCCTTTTCTGCTTTCCCCCTCCCCTTGTTTCCATAGTAGCAGGAAGAGTCTACTTCTACTCCAAGAGGCTTGAGAGTTGAGACAAGACAGCCTGGCAGCAGTGTGGAAAGGGTCACTTTTAAAGTTCCTTTTTAATATTAGTGTGAACATGGACCTCCTCTAAAAATCCCAGGGAAAATTAGTTCTCCAAGATGCACGTGTATCCTGTGGCTGTGCTCCCTAAGTTAGCCTTTGCAATATTTAGTCTTCACCTGACCTTGGCCTTGCTCATATTGGCCAGTCTACCAGCTCCTGTCACCCAACCTACCTGAGGGCTACTCTAGGCAGAAAAATATCCAGGACTTACCACTCTGCAAGACTCAGGACTTAGGGGTCAGCAAATCCTCATTTCTATAGAAATGAGCAACTGATAGCCAGGTCCCCTTTATACAGCTCTCTCTCTCTCTCTCTCTCTCTCTTTCTCTCTCTCTCTCTCTCTTTCTCTCCCTCTGTCACACACACACACACCAGCCCACTTTGGAGCACGCTTGTGTGCGCATGCATGTGTGTGTGTGTGTGTGTGTGTGTGTGTGTGTGTGTGTGTGTGTATTTTTATAGTGCACCACATACAGTTTTTATGTTTGCTCCACACAAGCTAGTGTCAGGAACCTCAATTGAGTGAGTCCCCCTGCCAGATTGCTCTAAGGGAAAGCCTGGGGCATATTCTTGATTGATATAGAAGGGCTCTGTAGTCCTGGGTGTTATAAGAAAACAGACTGAACAAGCCAATTAGCAGCACTTCTTCATGGCCTCTGTATCAGCTCCTGCCTCCATGACCCTTCGCAGACTTCTGGATGATGGGCTACAAGTAAGATGAACTAAACCCTTTCTCCTCAACTAACTTTTGGTCAAGGTGTTTTATCACAGCAGTAGAAACTCTTAAGACCTTTTTGGGCATTTCTTTGTTTTTAAGACAAGATCTTAATCTGTGAGCTTAGGCTGGCCTTAGACCTCACAGCCCTCATGCCTTAGCCTCGCAATACTGAGATTTCAGACATGTGCCACCAGGTCTTGCTCCTGCTGGCACACTTTGTTAGTTGGTTTCTTGCTTTGTTGTTGTGCTGTGGTGGGTTGAACAGAGGGCCGCAGGAGGATTGTACTGAGCCACTGAGCTCTGTCTGCAGACCCCTGCTGGCGTTCCAGCTGGATTAAAGGACAGGCATTTTGAGGAAGTGATTAGACTGGGCCTGAATAGCCTGTTTGCTTTTTTGGTGGCTTGTTGAGGTGTGGTGGAATGGGACTGAGAGCTGGAGTACATGACAACTTGGGGGGACGGACCTGAGTAATCAGCCCCTGCTGTCTCAGGAGTGCCTAAAAGGGAGGCCAGGGTTGTCTTGTCTTCTGTCCAAACTAGGGAACATTAATTAGTTTTTGTTTGTGAATAAGATTTAAATTTATTGTCGAAAGCCTGTGTTGGATATTGCTGAGTAGGAATACAAACTGATGGCAGACTGTTTGGAAGTAATGTGCCAGTGTTTGTAAGAGTCTTAAAAACATTCATACGGTTTGACTTGGTACATCTACTCTTGAGAAACTCCCCCAAGGAAGGAATCTCTGAACAAATCCGTGCTCAAAAATTCTAAGTTATTTTTAATAGTATTTTATTCCTTCACTTATTATAGCAAGAAATTTGAGGTAATTTAATTGTCTGATAAAAGGAAAATGAAAATATATTCACACAAAGAAACAGTAGCACTCAAGATATTTTGAAGGATATAAGAGAAATATATGAGGGAAAAACCAATACAGAGAACACAAGCATTGGAATAAATGTGTGTTTTTAAATATGCTTAGATGGTTGTCAGGAGGTCTCAGCCTACTGGTAAAGTGCATGCGGTATCAGCCTGATGGCCTGAGTTCCATCTCCAGAACTCATATAAGTGTGGAAGGACAGAACTGACCGTAAAGTTGTCTTCTAACCTCCACACAAGTGTTGTGGCACACACATCATACCATACCATACCATACATACACACTGATAATAAATAAACTGTTTAAATAAAGACAAAGGAAAAGAATAAATCATTGTTTTTGGAGTTCAAATTTTGTTTCTAAGGAAAATGTTTCTAATATTTTTATTTAGCATTTTTGAAAGGAAAGCAAATATAAATAGTCTTATGTCTTAGAAAAGGATGCTCAATGGTAAAGAGGGGATTAAGAATCCCTTGCTGGGCCAGGCATGGTAATGCATTCACACCTCTGATTCGCCGTGAGTTTAGGGCCAATCTGATCTACATATGGAAGTCTAGGACAGCCAAAGCTACAGAGAATAACCCTGTCTTAAAAACAAACAACAAAACAAGGAATCCTTGTTGGAGACTGGAGAGTTGGCTCAGAAGTTAATAAACACTTGCTCTTGCAGAGGGCCCAGGTTCAGTTCCCCACACTCTCCCAACCATCCATAGCTCTAGTTTCAGGACTCCACCACACTTTCTTACTGCCTCAGATGCTAGGCACACATGTGGTACACATACAGGCAAAACATTCATACACATGAAATATATAAATCTTTAAAATATAAAGTCCCTTGTGGGCGTGCCATGTACCTCCGTGGTAGAATGCCTGCCTGGTCTGCACAAGGCCCTGATCCCATCATCGGCGTAGAATGGGGAAAGGGGATGCCAGTGCCCAGATAGTTCCAGTTTTCTTCCAGATCCTTTATTTAAAGTCACACTTCTAAGCATTCTGATTTTGGCAACAAATCAGAGTCTTTAAAGTCCTTGTCACTGGTTATTAGAAAGCTGTGCCACTGTTACAGATGAATAAATGGATACTTGGATTATTACGGCATCTTGGATGGCTTGATTAATATAATTCAGTTTCCCAAAGCTCATTTCTTGCTGGTGAGTGAGATGAAATTAGTTTTGAGCTTATAACTGTGACACAGCAACATCCTGGAATGTTGCTAGAAACACCAGCAGCTCAGCAGCAAAACACATTGGTTAGCGACCATACAAGAAGGGTATGAATGAAAAGGCCAAAGCCATAGTTTTATGTAGTAAGATGGTCTTTGAATAAGAGCAGGAGGAAGAGGAGCTGAAGGAAGCAGCAACAGCTAGAAACATTCGTCTCTCCTTAAGCAACAAATGCTTGCTGCTCATAAAGATGTTAATTCTCCAGCTCTTCTGTAAAACGTGCTCGAGGTGCTATCTGGCTAAGTATGTTCACTAAATACTTGGTCATTCATCTCTCCTTAAGCAACAAATGCTTGCTGCTCATAAAGATGTTAATTCTCCAGCTCTTCTGTAAAACGTGCTCGAGGTGCTATCTGGCTAAGTATGTTCACTAAATACTTGGTTCACTGATCAGCTTCTTTAGCTGGGTTACATAATTATATAACCAGGCTTTGTGCTTCACTCCTATTTATTTTTAATAACATCTCTTTATTCAGATATAATCCACCCATTAGAGTGTATAATGAGTTGTGCAACCATTACCACAGTCAATGTTAGAACATTTTCATTACCCAAAAAGGAAATCTATTAGCAGTCACTTCCTGTTTCCCCCCAGACTCCAGCCGCGGGGAACCACAGATCTCCTCTCTGTCATCCAAACTGCAGTCTTTGCCATTGACTTCTTAGAGCTCAGCACAGTCCTCCTGAAAGGCCGGCAGTGCTGTGGGCTGCACACATGAGTACTGCACTTCTGTTTGCCTCTTGTTTTACTCCTCATCTGTTCTTTGAGAATTTCAGTCATATGTGTCTCTTTATTTTTATTTTTACTTAAGTGTATGGATGTTTTGTTTGCCTGTATGTCTGTGTGTCACTTGCATGTCTGAAATGCATTTCTGCTCTCAGAAACCAGCAGAGGGTGTCAGATCCCCTAAAGCTGGAGTTACAGGGAGCTGTGAGCAGCTTTGTGGGTTCTAGGAATGGAACATGGGTCCTCTGGAGGAACAGCCAGTGTTTTACCTCATGAGCCTACTCTCAAGCCGTTTGTTTGTTTGTTTATTTATTTATTTATTTTTACTAATTTTTGTTTTTGAGAGCATAACACATTTTACTTACTCATCTGTTGACACTTAGACACTTATTGTTCCCACATAAACATGTTTTTGTGGGAACATAAGTTTGTTTGTGTGTGTGTGTGTGTGTGTGTGTGTGTATACATCTCAGCCTTGAGTTAAATTTTTTTTAGTTTTTTTTTTTAAATCTATATTGTGTCAGTGTGCTTATGCTACATGTGTGAGGGTCACCAAGGAGGCCATGAGAGGGTCTCAGGTTCTCTACAGCAAAACTTGCTGGGCAACCCACCTAACATGGGGGTTGAGAATCAAACTGGCAAAGCAGAAAATGTTCTTAACAATTGTGCCATCTCCTCAGCTCCTGAGTCAGGTTTTATATATAAGTCCTTTGTTCACCTGTGAGCACCAGTTGTCTGGTTTGTTGAAAATACACTCATTTTTCTATTGAACTGACACTCTTAATGAAAAACAAATGGCTGTAAAGGTGAAGGTTCTTGCCCAGACTCACTGTCTATTCCATTTACCTGTCTGTCTCTGCATTTGTAATTTCTTTCATTCATTCTACAAAGATTTACTGGACAGTCTATATGCTGAACATTGTATTTGACATTCCCATGCCACTTGCTTTGGGGAACCAAGCTAGCCTTCTTCAAAGCTCAGTTTTCAAAGCTTCAAAGTTTCTTTCTTAAAATCCATTGTTAGCATGATAATTACATCCCTTAAAGAGTTGAAAAGTGGTTTCCTATTGCCCTAAGCCTGTGACAGTTAGAGCTCCTTCTGACTCTGGCCTGGTCTTTGTCAAGTTGTAATTTGTCCTTCTGTAGGAAAGATTGTATTTTAGTATTTTAGGGAGCCTGAAGAGTAGAGATGATGCAGGATAGCCCAGTGACTGTGCTGAAGATGAGGTTGGTTTTAAAGCAGACACAGTGACTGGGATGAAGGCTCCAGGCAGGTACAGAATTTCTCATATTAAATCTCAGGTGTCTAGCAAGTCAGAATAGGCATTGGTAATCATGAGGTCAGGGCATCAGAAGGGCTGCTGGCTTCCAAATCTTATTTTTAGAAGCAGTTCTATGGTGGTTTAAAGTCACTAAGAGAAAAGAGTGTTTCTAGATCATGGTTTATTTGGGCTTTTAAATAGTTATAGGAGGCAAGCATGCTACACGACAGTGGTTATTTGTGTCTAGGTAAGGGTTATGGTTGTAGGTTATTTAAAGTAAAGATGTTCTGGTGTCATAAACTTAGTGAATTGGAAGAATAAGTTGAGAAAATCTGTTTTAAAGATAATAAACTTTGATTTTGCTAGGCTTATTGACAAAATACTCAAGGTTGATATCCGGGAACTTTCAACATTTGTTAAACACTAGTAGGACTGAGTTCCTGCTCACAGTTGCTTAGGGATCATGACAGCCATAGTGGAAAGTGAACCATCGGTATCTCCCAGGTTAGTGGCTTGGCTTTGTTTGTAAGTATTAAAAACACTGTAGGCTTAAGAAAGGTAACCATTCCTCAGTTGTCATTGAGGAATGTCACTGTTGGCTTTGTGCCAGGGAAAAAGGTTTTAGTGGTAAATATATTGCCAGCCTTAATCTCTAGCCGCATAGGTAAGTTTCAGTTGCTAGAGATGGTGTTGACTGTAGACATTTAAATATGAAAGTTTTGGAAAGCATATTATGTGATAAAACTTAGTCTAGTACCTCTATTTACACATCCTAAATTTCTTTCAGGGATTGTGCCATCTTCTGTTGTCCTGACTTCTTTCCAGGTGATGTCAAGAGTTTTCCTAATATGGGCAGTGACACATAGTGTCAAAGAGGTGAGTACAATTAACATGAGCAAGAGAGTTGCCAGGGAGTTTTCTCCTTCCTGTTTGCTATGGCTGAAATCACACCTTCAGATCATTCTGAAGTCCCCAAGTTAAAGCTGCTGTTAAAGTAGACACTCAACCTGTCCTACATTGTTACTCAGTAGAGAGCTAGATCAGCTGAAGACCTGTAGTCTCAGTTCCCATGGAGCTAGGGTGTGTGTGTCATCACAACTCAGTTGTATACTTGGTGACTGTCTGTAGCCAGCATGTTGGCTTCTGAATTTGGAGAGAATGGAGAGCACTGGCTCACTTTCGGAGCACTTCTGTTTTCATGGGACCATGAAAAGCAAGCTTGTTTCCAACCCACTAGTCAGGGCTAATGGTATTGCCATGTGCGTTAGGTATGGATGACTTGTACAGGGCCTGGGGTCCCAGAACACCCAGTGCTAGACAGAACCCAGAGGAGAAAGCCTTCATCCCCTCAGGTGTGAATCCAAAGGTTTGGATTCATGTTGTTCTGAGGAGGACTCTGCTGTCCCCAGTGTTCTATCCCATGTTACCTGGAGGAGAGTTTTGGCAGATACAAGATTCCTCTCTAGCTTACAGTCTCTACACCTGTCAAAGTCAGCATGGGATCCCTTGAGGCTCTAGAGACCACCTATCTATTAATATTAATCTGTGTTTCTTTGTCCTTTATTCTGAAATCCCTGTTAAAACTTGGTGTTTGTCAGGATTTATTTTGACAGTTTCATTTATATTCTAACTAATGAGGCTTTTTTCAAACTTTTTTTAAATTGGTCCATGATATACATGTAAAAATGCACATAGCTAATGAGTTCTTATGCAAGGTTTAAACAACTTGGATTAATAAGCTGTCATGTTGTTATAGTCACATGGAATTAACAGATCCATGGACTTTATTTTTTAGTCAATCTCTTGTTCCTTGAAGATGTCTGATCTTACTATGCAGGAAGAATGCAAAATAATTATGTACCTACTTTTAATAACCACATTTTAAAAAACTAAAACAAGAAAATAAATTCTAGTATTACATATAGCCTTTGTACTCATTCTTAGCTTTTACAGAGTTAGAAAAGTTGTGATACTTATAATACCACAGAGTCCTTTTTACATATATTCTATGTGTATTTCTTCCTCCTACACTTTTTTGTGTATACTATAATATTTTTCATTGTAACCAGTAACTCCTAATTTTATTTGCCAGTATTTTCAGTAACCTAAAGTCTTTCCTCGATGTCACTCAGTTATATTCTTTTGTCTCCAATGCTAGGGATTGAACCCAGAGCCTTGCACATGATAGACAAGCATTCTACCACTCAGCCACCTCACCGGCCTCATGTCACCATTGCATTCATTTATCCCACATGCCCCTTGAACGTAACTATGGTCCTGGCCCAAGCTTCCTGAGTGGTTAGAAGTACAGGCCTGTACCACCAGGCCTAGCTCCTTCCTTATATCTTAAGTGGGTAATTATGTGGATTCAGTGAGATGTAGCTGTTGAGTCACTTTGCTGATACAGGTGGATATTGATTATTTCAGCATTGATACCTCACCTGCTTCAGTGACCACTCTTCTGCTTATTACGATGGCTGCCAAAGCAGGTGGGCAAGCACCCAAAAATGTTTGCAGTTCAAACGAAGCAATTCTGTAAGATTCCCAGATTGCCTGGACAGACCATTGAAGCAGATTGTCTAGAAAGCTATTAAATGTCTCTGTAGATTACAGGTGCTAGACTTGGCCATCATCTCCAGTAACCACACTGCCTGCCAGATGTGGAGACTTGACATTTAGCAGGTGTTTCCAATATAGTATCACACTTGAGTGTTATTGTATGTACTCATTACAGATGCATATTCAAAGCGATCCAGTTTCTGCTAACATTAACATGCCATTTTCAGAAGAGCCTACTGTAGTAAATGTCACCATCTCTTTGTCACCTCTTGGGGCTTTGCATTTCAGTGTCCTTTCTTTCATCGCTGCACCCAGTTGATCAGCTTACGAGTTTCTTGAGTAAATAGAGTTGGTATTTTTGCTGACCCAGGATCTCATTTCATTTCTCGGGACAGAACTGTTCATTTGTCATTTTGTTGATTCCAGTACATTTCCTACCCTGCCCCCACTTCACCCCTAGTTTGCCTGACAGCTAAGTTGAAAAGCCTTCTTCTGTGTTTTCCGGGCCAGGCTGCTTGCTCTCTGTCACCTGTTCCTAAGCCCTGTCTTAGCCAAATGCTATGTTTCTGTCTTAAAGTTTCTTAGAAACTGTAATTCTATTTGCTGTGTCCAACATTACCTATGACTTACCTTCCATCTCCTGAAGTATCTGAAAAATAACTGTTGGTCTTCCCAGCTCTGTGTGCTGTGACTGTGTGTGTGGCAGCCATGTGACTGTTGTATCCGCTTTTGTATCTCTCAGGTTCCTTGACAACTTCTTCCCCAAAGGGGACAGCAAGTATTCTCTGTGGGTTTGATTCCTTCTCTGCCTTCTGTGCTCATTCCTCTTGGTATTTTGTTGTGTTTGTTGTTGTTTGTTTGTTGTTTTGTTTTATTTTTCAAGACAGGGTTTGTCTGTGTAGCCCTGGCTGTCCTGAACCATGCTGGCCTCAAACTCAGAGATTCACCTCCCTTTGCCTCCCAAGTGCTGGGATGAAAGGTGTGCGCCACTGCTGTCCAGCTCCTTTTGGTTTACTATTTTATTTTTGGGTTGTTATTTTTAATTGTTTGTTTGTTTCCTGTAATTTTTTGTGATGTGCTGAGGTAGAGCTTATAAACCTTTCAAGATCTTTCATATTGAAGTATGTTCTTCCCCCCCCCCCACCCCATGAACCTCTCCTTCCTTAAAAACAAAACAAAACAAAACAAAACAACAGGCTCTTATGCAACCCAGATCTTTGACCCTCCTGCTTCCACCTTCCAAGGTGCCACCATATCCAACTTGAGGGTTTTTTTCTTTTAAGAGAAGAGACCTTATAAGACACACATCATCTTTTGTCATTTTAATTCTTTACCATGGACTGCCAACCACTTTAGTGCTGTAATGTACATTGTGGAACTAAAGGTGATCAGAGAGTTTTCTCTTAAAAACAAGGACCGACTCTTCCACTTGACACCACAGTAACAAGGATATTGACATAAGTATCTTAGGTAGGCCTGGTGGAGCACCCCAATGATTAGGAGGCAGAGGCAGGCTGATATTTTTTTTTTTTGTGAGTTTTAAACCAGCCAGAGATAGGTAGAAAGGCCCTATCTATTAAAAAAAAAAATCTGATACAGAAGCTTTTCCTTTACCTAGCAAATAGTCTTCCTGCATTTCCTTTTAAAGAGATTGTACATTTGAACAAAGAAAAACTGTGGCTCAACAACCAGCTTGGAAGTGAGAGGAAAGTTAGAGGAGGCAATCCACAACTCTAGCTGACCGGTTTCCTTTCCAAAGTTTTTTCCTGTCCCAGATCTGAACTGGCTGGTTCAACGTCTGGCCTCTGCTGGTACTTGATCCCCCACTCTCTGTCTGGGTCTGAGTATGAGTCTTCTCATTGAACTGAGCCAGGACCAGCATCCTTACAGTGAATTGCAGTGGGCATGAATTATTTTTCTGTTTCTCATCAGGACTCCCTTTCAGAAACAAAAACCCACATATCCTTGCTTATTCTGAAACAGCTAAGCTTGGCCTCAGACTCCTAGAAACACAGCTAGGCCACTCTTAGGTTCTGTCCTTGACTCAGCCCTCTACAAAAGCCACCTCAAATCTTCCTGAGTCTTTACAGTAAGAGTGCCATGATGCTCTTCGAATAGAAGTCCCAGGTCTTCTGTGAGAAACAGTTGGGGAAGTTCAAGGTTGTTATTTTGGCTTCAGCCAAGGATACTCTACTGGGGGTGATCTTTGTAAAATAAAATTAAACCTCAAAGACCTCGACTCCTGTTCTTACTGTTTGCCACAACCGGAACAAGGGCTGTTGTCCCACACTCTTTGGCACCTCTGTGGCACACTGCTGGCCTTCCTGACATTTACTCTACTGTTGTTGCCAGTCATCAAGGGCCTTTCAAATACGCTGAAGTCAGTATTAAGAAATTAGTGTCTAATACCTATTATTGTATTAATTATTGTTTGAGACATTATAATTTACAGAAGCTTTATCATTTGTTCTTTGCTACTGTCTCTGGAGGTAGATTGGACTCTCCATTAGAGATTGGAAGCTAGAGAGGCAAAGTTGGACTTCTAAGTCCTGGGTCATCACATCACATCACATCACAGTTGGCTTCCTAGCATGGTTCGAAAACACTGCATGTGTTGTCCTCAGTCCTTGTGCTGACTTGTGATTGCCTGGTGGAGTGGAGGCCCTGCCTAGGATCCAGGCCTATGTGCATACTGAGGTGTGAGCCCTTCCTAGGATCTAGGGCTATGTGCATACTGAGGTGTGAGCCCTGCCTAGGATCCAGGGC
>JANHMN010000011.1:20082156-20175336 GCA_030674055.1 Rhabdomys pumilio
GAGAGAGAGAGAGAGAGAGAGAGAGAGAGAGAGAGAGAGAGAGAGAGATTGATGAGATGAAGTGCACTGCAGAGGTGCTGCAGGCTGGTCAGGACTGGAGTGCCACTGGCCATCACTTTATTAAAAGCTTGTGTTCATAGGATATTTTTATGGAGTATCAGCAGATAGATATTTTTAAATGCTATATTTGAATCATACTAGAAAAACTAATTTTTAGATCAAAACATTCCAGTAAGTTTTTCTCAAATTCTAATATGTGTAAAAATAGACTAGAAATTTTGTCAGAATCTATATGTTTATTTATAGAGAGACAGGATTTTTTTTCTGGGTGTGTATCTAACCTGCTCTCATGTGCATGGCCGTACTCTGTCCCCACTACACACACACACACACACACACACACACACACACACTATTTTTTACATTTTTAAAAAATTCATTTAGTTATTTTATGCATGTGGAGTATTTTTTCTGCATGTGTGTATGTATGTGCACCACATATGTACCTAACGCCTTACGAGGGTCAGAAAAAGGGTTGGATCCCTTAGAACTAGGATTGTGAATGTTTGGGAGCCGCCATGTGGGGTCCTGGGAACTGAACCTGAGTCTTCTGCCACAGCAAGTATTCTTAACCACAGAGCCACCTCTCTAGTCCCACATATGCACCTTTTTAAAACATAAAATACGAGCTTTCAAAGCTTTCAAAGAGAAAGCTACATACTTCTGATATGTGGTGGCACAAAAGGAAGAATTAGGGCATACAGAGGAGGTCTGGGATCAGAATGTACTGAAACTTTGCAAGGCAAACATCTGGCATATGTTAGAGCGCCTTTGAGCATCCTGCTTTGGGAGGTATCTTCCTATTTGTAGCTCATGTGTTTTATCTCTTGGGCTGGCTCCACTGGACTTCTGCACCTTTTCTGACATTCCTGGTATGTCAGTTAACTTCTGTACCACTGACAGAAATACTTAGGAAGTCGGTTCTGTATTCTCCAGTATCACATCCCTATACAAATTTCAGGCCTTCTGACTCCTTAGGAGGGAAGTCAGTGGCTGGGGCTAGGAATGTAGCTAGAGTGCTTATCTAGCATGGAATAAGTCCAGGTCACGAACTGGGTATGACACTTTATGCATGCAGAAAGACCAGAAGTTCAAAATAGTCATTAGTTATATATGAATTTGGAAGCTAACTTGGGATACTTAAGATCCTATCTCAACAATACAAGGTCATTGGTGGGCTGGAGAGACAGCTCAGCAGTTAAGAGTACTGGCTGCTCTTCCAGAGGACCTGGGTTTAATTCCCAGCACCCACATGGCTGCTTACAACTATCTGTAACTCTTGTTCCAGGGATCCAATATCCTCAAATAGATATACATGCAACACCAATGTACATAAAATAAAATTAAAAAAAAATATATGTATATACATACATACATACATACACACACACATATATAATGTGTGTGTGTGTGTGTGTGTGTATGTGTGACCTGAGTTCAGTTCCCAGTACCCACATGATGGTGATGCTCACAGCCAGTTCCAGAGCCTTCTAGTTTCCACAGGTACCACATTCACATGATTCATTCACCTCCAGGTGAGCTATAAAGTAAACATAAATAAACTTTAAAAAAAAATGTAGTCAAAGCTGGAGTGACAGCTCAGTGGTTAAGAACACTGGCTGCTTTTGCAGAGGTCTTGAGTTTAATTCCCAGCAACCACATGGTGGCTCACCATTTATAGTGTGATCTGATGCCCTCTTCTACATGCAGTATACATGGAGATAGAGCACTCATACATAAAATAAATAAGTAAATCTTAAAAAAAAAGAAGTGGTCAGTAGCCACATCTTTGAATGGCAACAGTGTTATTCCCTACTTCCAGGGTGTTCTGATGGCCTCCCTAGGGATTTCCTCCCACCCCCAATACTGATAGGTTACAGGACAGCAGCGGCTACAACAGAGCCATCTAAGATTCCTAATTGATGGACATCATGTAGAGACAATCCTAAGTTGATGGGCTCCAGAGATCCCTATTTCATAAAGAATTACAAAAATCCTTAGAATTCCTTTAAACCACTAAGTGTAATCCCTGGGTTCTGGCATTTTCTCCATCTAGTGTCTTTTGCTGCTGAACAGTTTAAAGGAAGCTGAAGGAGAAAGTTGGGGTGTCCAGAGGGGAAAGCACCCTCTCATCTGTGTGGTGGTGAAGTGTGAGAAATAGAGGTGCTTCACACTGAGTTCTAGGGTTGTAGAACACAGAGGCTCCACACATGTCATGTACATGAGGAGGTTTTGGTTTGTCCTCCCTGCCTCTGCCTCACAGTTGTGAAGTGAGAGAGTGTAAGAGCATGGTGGAGGTAGTGAGGGGTCGGTCAGCGCGGTGGGAGTGGGGCTCATCCTAGAGGCAGTTTTCTCTGCCTTCCTCCCTGGTCCCCTTCTTTTCTATTCTTCTTTGCTGGCCCTCCAGCTAGGTTCACAGAGTTCCCATCTGCCATCTTGTCGCTGGAGGGCTCGTAGCTTCTTTCCTGTGGCTACACATGTGCTTTGGTCATGTTGTGGCCTTCCTAGCAGATCCCACCCACAAGCTCAGTGAGGTAGGCAGATAGCAGTTTTGTGTTCTTACTGGTCAAGGAGATGAGATGTTGTGTCTGGAGTGTGGCACTACCTTCCTGAATGCTGCGCCTGGACTATGCCAGTCTCTCCTGTGCCCTTCCCACAGTGATAGTCCATGCATCTCATTCTGCTAAGATACAACTCCGTATCCTCTAGTTCCCTTGAAAGCTAGGCATCCAACATATCCCATCCCTTCTATCTCTTTACGTTCTATTTTAGACACTCCTGTAGGTGGGTGCACATCACCTTCACCTTTAAAATTAGCCCACTCTTAAAGGCAAAAACCTTCATTATTTGATTGTTAATCAAGCACTGTCAAGCTTTAGATGGCTCTTGGGTAAAGACAGCACACTAGAATATCATTTCCACATCTGGTAATTGTGGCCACTTAGTGATTATGCTTCTTATCTGCTTGCTAAATTGTGCTTTTGCCATTGCTTATCTTGGGTAATTGTGACAAAACCAGAATGTCTTATTTTTTCTCTCGGTTTTCTGCTCACCAATTACCAATATTGTACTTGAGAATATGGAAGATACTTAGATCCATTATGCTTGGCCTAGGTTCACTTCTGCCATTTCATGCTCTCTCTTTCTTCCATGCTAATCTTAACCTCCCTCAATTCCTGTCAGACTCCATTAGAGCACATGTCATTTAAAGTAGGATGTCCTCTGATGATAGTTCAGTCAGTTGTTTAAAACCTGCATCCATCTTTGTAAACTGTTGAAAGCTAGCCTCACTCCATGCAGAGGGCAACTCCTCATCAGCTCCTAGCTGAATAAGTTCAAGCTCACCAAGGCAGGAGAATGACTACGTTTTTGTAACATTAGTCTGTTTCTGTTCTGGAGCCCATGCTGTGCCCCACATTGTCCTCATCCCCATGAGTCCCCTACGAACATCAGCACATGAAGCTCCTCACGCCAGACTAAAATCTGACACACAGCATCCCTAGGGGTCAGGTTCAGCATGAGACCAGACAGCTACACTGGTCATTTCTCTGGAAGCCTATACAGTTGTTTTCATACTGAAATGCCATTCAGAAGAGGAAGGTCTGGGGCTGGCAGGCAGTACCCTGCCCACTTTGCTGAGGTCTCTGAGAAGCGGCCTGCTCTGGCCTACCCTGGCAGTTCAGTCTTCTGGGGATGAGCAAACCTGCTTCTTTCTCATTGCTTCTGCTCCCAGATTTTGGGGTATTGTGCATTTTGCATTTTAGTCTCTTAAATACTAGTGGTTCTTCCATATAATGAATATTATGGATGCATCTGTGCAGCACCTGCGTTTTTCCTGGTCTTGATGGTTATGGCAAAGTAGCTTATTGTTGGAACATGTTTTCTTCAAGCATACGCACTATTGGGTAGTGTCAACATATGCAGTGTGGCTATCTGTCAGTAGCAGGCAGCGTTCAGGACAAATCTGGTCCCATGTAGTCCTCAGACTACCAAAGATGTTTGCTTTTGACATCAAGGACACAAGAGTAAAAAAAGAAGTGTTACTTGGACTTAGTCTCCCAAATAAACAAATGAAACTTACTGGTTGGGGGCAACCTGAGCAATAGCCTAAGAGACAAAGCGTATGTCACAGAACTGTGCCTACAGTTGTGATGTCAGTGAGAGTTGTTAGCCGTGAACTCAGCACTCATGTTCTCATGGAAGTGGCTTAAGGTGCTGCCTTAGACTCATATGCATGCAGCAGTATGCTCTGTTCTCTTTTATTTCATCCAGTTAGACTTTCATGTGCAGTTTTCTCATGCTTTGTAAATGACTATGATACATTAAAACAAAAAGCAGTCAGAAAACACAGGGGAGTGCTCAGTAGTTATTCTCCGACTAAAGGACTGCTAATTTTAAACAAATCCCCCAATAGTGGATTTGCTTCTTTCATGGTCCTCTTCCGATCTGATGCAGAGTTAGATCTGATGGCCAGGGTGCAAGACCACATGGGCTTCATCCTTCAGAGAAGCTGTTCACTCTGACAGCATATCCCAGATTCACCCTTGTTGAGAAGCATGTCACATGCCTTTTCTCTCCGAGTTAAATGATGCCAGTGGAGTACAGTCAGCATTGTCATTATCTGCATGAATTTAGAGAGCCTTGTTTCCTACTGTAAAAGTTAGGTGATTGGCATACATCGTGAGCATTGCTAAAATATGTCAGCAAAGCCAAGAGAAGTTAAAAGGTTTGACCTATAAAGTGCTTTTAAACAGGAGTGCTCTACAGCACATTGAATAGCATTCTTAAAGCATTGATTAATATTCATTTGGAAACTTTTTATATGTGGGAAGAACTCTGTCTTCTCTGGCTGAGCAGTTCCTTATATACTGTAGCTTTTTTCAAAATGCATTTATTTTAAAGCATGAAGGGAAGCATCATAAGAATCTTGGTGCTTTCTACCTCCTGAGAGCCATCCTGCTCAGCAAACAGTCAGGTGACTGTCTGTTGGCCATTCTGCAGCCCACAGGGGAACTTGAAAAGTTACTCCTGTTCTTGTGCTTCTAGAAAAGATACACGAAGTATACTCTCACGTGTTTAGGAAAAAGGCCCAGTAGCTACTTTTTACTTTACATTATCAGAGCACCCATGTTCAAACTGTCATTATAAATGGTGATAAAAGAAGCAAGGCATGTTACTAAGTTGTCTGCATTTTCCAGAGAGGACCCTTTTCAAGTCTGGTGTGAAGCCCTGGTAAGATGGACTTGATACTTGTGTGGATGTGTGTCTGTGTGTGCGCGCATGTGCAGGGCCTGCTTTCCTAAAGTGGGGAGACTAATCACCAGTATTCTAGGCTTTATACATGGCCGAGCTTTAACTTTGTTCTTTTCACACTGCTGCCATAAATGTTTGTTTTAAACTGACACTTTCCCTGCTTTTCTCTTTTACCTTTTGCTCTGGCTCTACCAAAATAGCCTGAGTTTGAAAGTTCTGTCTTTGCCTTCCTTCTGTGCTGGTGGTTATCTTACTGGGTCAGCTGTAAAGGGTCTTCTCTTGAGTTCATGACTTCAAAGGAAAATGCACTTTGTATTTCTGGAGAGCCCAGAGCTTTTCAGATGTGTTCCGTTGCATCACCTTACCATCTGGAGTCAAGGCTCAGCTGGTGACATAGGGACTGGTGAGTACAGGCCACCTCATAAAAGCAGCCAGTGTGTGCCTCAGCTAGTCATTGCCTGCCAGATCCAATCTGAGTTTCTTAGGAAAAGGCAAAAGTCCAGAAACTAACTTTCACATTAAAATGTGAAATCTCTCAATTAAAATAAAAACAAAAAACTAGTTCAAATATTTTTAACACACTGTGTGAGTCCAAGCAGAACATCCATGGGCAGAGACCACTGGCTGCTGTTTCCATCTCTGCTCCAAGAGCTTTTATTTGTATTTCCTATCTTTTGAAACTTTTGCACTTACTACACTGCAAAGAATAAATACTGTGGCACACACAATACATGTTGCCAACGTGATGTACTCTAGTGTCCAGACGTTATGTGTCTGGCAGTGGTAAAGCCCCTTGAGTACAACTGGCAGGCTGTGGTATAAGTGTACCTCAGCTCCTTATTTAGGGTCACAGCAACCTGATGCTGGGACATTGTTCTCTGAGCTATTGTGGCTGTACTTACAGAAATATTAGTTCACAGGATACTTATATTGGATAGATGTATGGAACTACAATATGACCACATTCTGATAGAATCTCTTGCATGGGTTGTACTGAAGGTAATCACTGTATGAAAGCTTTGCAGTTAATAATACTTGTTGGAAGTAGGAGACTCAACTAGGACTAAGGAAAAATGATAGCAAAAGCCAGAAGCCAGTGAAAGCCCTACAACCACCGTATGATTCCAAAGGCAAAAGTCTTCATATGAGGAAACCAAATTCAGAGAGGGTGAGTAACTTGCTCCAAGAAGTGCATCTAAGAAGTCTGAAGGTCTTTTTCCTTCCAGAGTTGCAGTTGGACCCAGACATAGTATATTGAGATGAGGCTAGCCCACTTTAAGTACCCTCTTGGTCCTTTCATGCATTCTAGAAAATGGGCTGGATACATAGAAAGCCATAAAGCTACACAAACTGAACACATGGATATTCAGAGCTACATGCCTGGCTATGCCATAATGCAGAATTGGTTGTGAGTTGCTTGTTGAGTGCATGCCTATTATGTTTTTCTTACTGCATTTTCTGTTCAGAAAAGTTGATTTGGACCCAAGAGTGACTTAGTAGACAAGAATCATCATCCACATCAAAAGTAACCCACTGGGCTGATGATATGGCTTAGTGAGTAAAGGCTATCCACCACCCAGGCGCTATCATGGTATCTAGAGAACTGGTACATGAAAGTTCTCCTCTCACCTACACACATACACACACACACACACACACACACACACACACACACACACACACACATACACACAAATAAATAAATCTTTTCCTTGGTTTTGTTTGTTTGTTTTTAAAGTAGTCCTGGGCTGGAGAGATGGCTAGGTGGTTAAGAGTACTGGTAGCTTTTCCAGAGGGCTCAAGTTCAATGCCCAGCACCCACATGACACTCACAACTGTCACTCATAACTTCAGACTCGGGGGATCTGAAGCCCTCTTGTGCCCTCTGTAGATAGTATATACACATGGTACACAGACATACATGCAAAGCACCTACACACATACAGTAACAAATGTTGTCCTGGGCTGGGTGTGGTGGTTCATACCTATAACCGTAACCAACACTCTAGAGGCAGAGGACTCTAAGTTTGAGACTAACTTGGGCTGTATAATGAGACTGTGACTCAAATTGCTGCCAAAAAAAAAAGAAGAAGAAGAAGAAGAAGACAAGAAGAGGAAGACAGACGGAAAAACCCTTAGTTATTGCTACAATGGTAAAATGTTTTGATCAGTTTCCTTGGTCACTGTAAGTTTAAAAAAAAAATGTGTGTGGATAACAACACATTTTTCTCACCTCTAAATGGGGTAAATAGTGATTTTTTTTTTTAATTACGTAGTTCATGTTTTCCATTAAAAATAGTATTTTAGCCAGACATGCTAGCATATGCCTTTAATTCTAGCACTCAGGAGGCAGAGGCATGTAGAGCTATGCAAGTTCAAGGCCAGCCTGGTCTACATAGTGAGTTCTAGGATAACCAGGACTATGTAGAGAGACCCTCTCTCAAACAAACAAACAAAAAAGGTATGTCTGGTTTGTCATGTCTCCTGTCATGGATTTGTGGGTTGTTTTGTTTTGTTTTGTTTTGTTTTGTTCAAGACAGGGTTTCTCTGTGTAGCCCTGGCTGTCCTGGAACTCACTCTGTAGACCAGGCTGGCCTCGAACTCAGAAATCTGCCTGCCTCTGCCTCCCAAGGGCTGGGATTAAAGGCGTGCACCACCACTGCCCGGCCCTGTCATGGATTTAATCGTAAAGAGTACTTTAATATATGAAATTGTTGTGTTAAAAGATAAAGAATCCAAATGTCTGTTTTTAAACCACTTTATCAGTATTTTTATATTTTACTACACATAAATTTTAGTTAAATAAGCAGCTAAATGAGTTACTTTTTTATTTAAGTTAAAGGAAGGGCCAAGATTATCCTCACAAGGTTCTTCTGTCCAAGTCCTTCAGCTGTGTAACTGGCTAGGGTCAGTACAGGGCTTTGTCCTCAGGCTAAGAGCTGGAATGCTGGAGAAAAGGAGAAATGCAGTCACTGTCCTCATAAGGACTTGCAGTGTAGCACAGGCTAGGCCACATCAAGCAGACTGCAACACCACCTGGCATGAATCGTTCGTTGATGCAGCAGAGGGAGGATGAGGTGCTCTGACCACTCATCCTGCCTCAGTTGCCCCAACTGAATGATTGCATGGGTCTGTTCTAGTCCTAAGGAGCCACGCCCATCTCCCAAACTTGTTTCCTGGCCTTCACAGAGCACACTGGGAGCTAACAGATACAAAGTACTCAGAGCAGCCCTGCCACTGAGAAGGACCCAGTGAACGAGTGTGGTGACTACATACCTGCCATTATGTAGCCCCATCCCTTCAAGATAGTGTAGTGATGACAGCCCATGTAACTGTTTTGAAGCCTTTTCTATGTCCTGAGGTTTCTAGCAGAAATATAATTGACTTTTCACATAGAAAGTAATATGTTCTTTATACTTATTAAAATAGTTTCACAGTAACTGGTGAAATTTTCTACATAATTACTTTTATTCTGCTTAAGGAATAATTATCCCTGCTAATGGGAACTATCATTATCATAATCATGATTATTATCCTAATCTAAAGCATCTATTAAGAATTTGATTTTGGCTTCTAACTAGGCTAGCCCTTCTTCAGAGCAAGTTTGTGGCCTGCCCTTGGGGTTTTTATCCTCTAAGACAATAAAAATGCTAGCACCGCTCAGGGCCAGCCTTCAACCTGTTAGTCTTTCTCAAAGACCCTTGTTGGTAAGTTTTCTATAACACATGTTCTTGTCTTTCCTAAGACTGTCTCATAACCGACTTCTCCAGCACATCCGGAGGCCTTATCTCTAAACAGTATACAAGCCTGGTAGTAATTATACTTCTAAATTGACTCCCAGGGTGCTTGCTTCTTATTTTGGTGGGTTTTGTTTTGTTTTGTTTTTTGTCTTTATTCAGTTATCTCTTGAGTATGTGGATGCAAGCAAAGCTTGGAGGACAACTTGGGGATGTCAGTTCTTTTCTTCCACTCTGTAGGGTTCCAGATGTCACACTTAGGTCTTCAGCCATGGTGGCAAGCGCCTTTACCTGCTGAGCCATCTCACTGGACCTTTCTTGCAGTTTTTAAGACAAGGTCTCACCATGTAGTTCTAGACTGGTCTAGAACTTACTAAAGACCAGACTGGACTCAAACTTGTAGCAATCTTCCTGATTCTACCCCACAACAGCTATAAGAATTGTTTTCCATTTTTTCTTATGTGTGTGGTGTCTGTGTGCTTGCAATATGTGTATACATGTGAGTGTGCCAGTATGTGTGCATGTGTTTCCAGGTGCTCGTACAAGTGGAGGCCTCAGATTGACATGTCTTTCTCAATCTTTGTCTACCTTACTCCCTTGAGGGAACTTCTCAGTCAACTCAGAGCTCTCTAATACAGCTAGTCTCACTAGCCAGCTTGCTCTAGGAATCCTATTGGTCTTTTTGTCCTTTTCCTTGTGTGAGCCACCCACACACAAGGCTTGCAGCTAGATGGATTTTATATTTTGTTTATTTTATTTTATTTTATTTTATTTTATTTTATTTCTTGGAGATAGTCTCACTATGTATCCTTGACTGCCCTGGAGCTCACTCTGTAGCCCCTGGTATCCTCAAACTCACAGAGCTCTACCTGCCTCTGCCTCTGCCTCTGCCTCTGCCTCCTGAGTGCTGGAATTAGAGGTGTGCACCACCATGCCCCACCCCAGGTGTTTTTCAGAGAATGTTTATGCTGGGGATGTGCTCAGCAATACAGTGCTTGCCTAGCATGCACGAGGCCCTCAGTTCAATCCTAATGTTTGTAGTTAATGTTTTACATAGAAATTAATATGTTCTTTATGCTTATTAAAAATAATTTCCCAGGACAGCCAGGACTACACAGAGGAACCCTGTCTTGAAAAAGAAAAAAAAAACCAGAAAAAAAAACCAAAAAGATAATTTCATGTTAGCTGATGAAAATTTTTACCAAAGAAAAAAGAAAATTTTATTTTGAAATCATTTCAAACTTACAGAAATTTGCCACAACAATCCAGTGAGCTGCATAGCTGTAGCTCAGATGTGTCACCCATTGGCATTCTACTACATCTACTCTGTTTATATGTGTGCATATGTGCATCGTTGTTTTCCTTCTTCTGAACCTCGAGAGTAAGATGTGCATAGTATCCTCTTGCCTCCAAATGCCTAGGCGTGGGAGTCATGTACTTAGTACCTGTATGTAACCCTCCAGATAAGGAAGTCAACTTGGTTTAGCCCTGTTCCGTGGGGCCCATGCACACTTCACTAACTTTCCAAACAATGTATGTATGTACAACAATATAGTTATTTACATACTCTAGATGTATATGCATATGCATGCACACATGTGTATATACAGCGAGATGTGCTGTCTGCCTCAGGTACTATGTATGCCAAGCACAACACGGAAGGGAAGGAGGTAAAGTGACAGGTGTTCATGTCACCTGTCAGGCCTCAGTCTAGAAAGCCTCTCCATCTTTCACATGTGTACACTTGTGCTCACATCCTTGACAGTTTTAAAGCATATAAGCATACTTTATAGTGATCTCCAACCTAGATCCATCCAGAGTTTCCTCATAACCATTCAAGCCATGCATTCTTGACAGGAAACCCACAGAAATGGCCCCTGTGCTCCTGGGAGGTAGTATGGCAGCCTCCCTGGTTCTTTCATCTTCCATCCTTCAGTGATGCCTTACCTTTTGCAGGGAAAAGTTCCCCAGCCTTATCTTACACTTCCCCTGCCCTTGCCCAAGGGCCACTTACTAAGGAGTCCAGGTTCCTTCTGGTGGAGAGTTGTATTAAGAATCATGGTCTGAAAATCCCCACATGCAGGACATTGAGCACAAAGCCCACCCCTAACCAGGAAGCTATTTACAGTTGATATCTGCTGGGAAAGGGAAAATCAGTTTAGCCAATGAAATGACACACTCCAGGCTGGGGGCCATGCTCAGAAATGCCTGACCAGTATAAATCAGACCATGGGGTTTTGGTTGCTTTTTTTCTTTTGGGTTGAGGTTTGGAGGTGTTGTTTGTTTTGTTTGTCTTTGAGAGAGAAAGAACATAAGGTTGTGTAGGTAGGAGAGGAGTATCTGGGAGGAGAAATATGATCAAAACATAGGAATTTTTTTTAATTTAAAATTGCACTTTAAAAAGAATTGGAGTTTGAGCAGTTGAAGAGCTTACAGCTCCAGAGATGCTGTTGATTGCTTATGGGTTCTTTTGAGTATAGAGAACTAAGGCATAGTTTGTGTATATATGCATACACACACTCACATGTAAAAGTACTTCTATAGCTAACTTGTATGTGTGTGTGAATATATGTATATGTTATGAGGTTAGATTGATTCCTCCAATACTTGAGTCTAGTGCTCTCATTTCATGTTTGCAAATATCTCCACCAAGAGCAGGAAGCCTAAAGTATGTGTGCGTGCATGTGCGTGTGCGCTTAGCTGAGATCATATTGAGTGCACTCTTGTCCTTCAAATTCAGCCTTTAAAAGGAATGCTGGGGGAAAGATACCATTTGCAAGGTCAGGAAGGGTCATAGGAAAGGCAAAGTTGAGAAGTTAAATGAACCTTTTATAGGGTTAGCTGATTGGTCAAATTGAGCCCGCAGGGGTTTTGGTGGGGCCGGTTTGAGTTAAGTTGCTGTTTTGTTTTGTTTTGGGGTTTTTTGAGACAGGGTTTCTCTGTGTTATAGCCCTGACTATCCTGGAATTCACTGTAGACCAGGCTGGATTAAAGATATGTGTCACTACTCCCCACTCCTTTTTCTTTCTTTTCTTTTCTTCTCTTTTCTCTTCTTCTTCTTCTTCTTCTTTTTTTTTTTTTTTTTTTTTTTTTTTTTTTTTTTTTGGAGACAGCCTCACTACATAGTCTTTTTTGGCCTGGAACTTACTTTGTAAACCAGGTTAGCCTTGAAAGTCACAAGAGATACATCTACCTCTGCCTCTGGGTACTGGGATTAAAGACATGTTTCACCATACCTGGCCATTTTACATTTTTTTAAAGTAGTATAAAAAGCAACCAAGATTTTTTTTTTTTTTAAGTTTTTGTTCATGCACAACCCAAATTATTTACTCTATAAGGCCTCTTTCAGAGAAATACTTGGCTTAGAACATTGCTTTGCATCACATAGTGTCCCTGTCTGCACAGGTGCCAAATGCATTGTCCAGATGCTGTGTTGAAGACATGATCCTAGTGTTGATGGTATCTGGACAGGAGCCTTTGGAGGACAGTTGCATTTGGCTAAAGTCATAAAGAATTAGTTTTCTTACAGGATACTGAAAAGCTCCCTTCTCCACCCTCATGTAAGGCTGCATCAGGAAGGTAGGTAGCTACCAGCAAGTCACAGCCAGCCATTCTGCCACCCTGGTCCAGCCTCCAGCCTTTGGAGCTGTGAGAGAACTGACTTCCATTGTCTAGGGCACGCAGTCTGCTGGGGCACACGAAGAAGAGACAGACACTCTCCATGCATGGTGTCCTAAGAACAGCCTCTAGTCCCTGCCCATATTTTACTGTGACCTTATCACATCACTTCCTCCCCTCCTGTCTTCTCTCTTCCCAGCCAAAGGGGTATTAGAAGAGGAAAGAAGGCTTGCCATAAAGCTTGGTCTCAGAAGTTCTTTGAAATAAATGGAGTGATAAACAGCAGGTTTCAAAGTACTAAGAAGAATGGGGTTTCTATAAAAGTGACTTTCTTGTGTGCACCATCTGTTTTTCTTTGAATGTAACAAAAGTGACAGCTTTCCATGCGCTGATACTCCCTGTGCCTTTTAAAGTCAAACATATGATGCTATTTGTGCATAAAGGTTTTTCTCTTGTGCCCATTTGTTTTTCCAGCTTGGATTTCTGTGTAAACTCCCTTGGCTAAACCACACAAGCCACCTACACGCTACCTCCTTCCTGGCTTCAGATCAGGGATAGGAACCAGTGCCTGTGGTGTGCAGTGGGATCTAGCACACTGCACCAGTGAGGTACCTCTGCTAACCCTTTGTGTGCCTTCATTATGAACATGCATCTCTGACAAACAGCTGCCTGCAAGACACTTGGGGGACATGGAAGTGGCTCAATTAACATATTGTTTGCTTAGCATGTACAAAGCCCTCAATTTAAACCCTACCTCCATATAAACCAGTATAGTGGTGCATGCCTGTAATCCAGCATCCAAGAGGTGCAGACAAAAGGATCAGAAATTTAAGGTCATCTTCAGCCACATAGGAAGTCTGAGGCCTAGGCTAGAGACCCTGTGGGTGACTGCCTTATCCTGCTCTCTGTGTTTCCTAAGCCTTAATCCCAGTTATCACCCTTTCCCCCTTTTACCTCATGTGACCCCTTTCCCCCTTAAAAATCAGTATTATTTATTTATAGAAAATTTTGTTTTTTAAAAGCAACTTTATGAATTTTTAAAATTAATTGTAATTTTTAAAAATTCACCATTTTAGGTATCCCACTACTTTTTGACAAACTTAGCAAGTTGTACAAGCAACATACCTTAATCTAGTTTAGAACATTCTATCACCATAATAATGATGCTTTGTGCCCTCTTATAGTTCAGTGGTGTTTCCAGCCTCAGCCATCATTTTTTGTCTCCAAATTCTAGACACTGGCCACTGACAAATGACTTCTTTTATACACCGTGACGAGTGTTTTTGTTGGTTTATTTAACTCCTATGTGTCGTAGCACATTCCTTCCCTCACGTTGCTGAATCATATTCTGTTGTATGAATATATTATCTCCCCTGGTTAGTGGATATTTCAGCTGTTTAAACTTATTTCACAATTATGAATTATGACACTTCCATGAATATTTGCATGCACCCCCCCCCTTTTTTTTTTTAAATTTTGCTATGTAACTTAGGCTGACTTCAAATAGGATCCTCTTGCCTCAGCCTTCTGAGTGCTAGGATTATAAGTGTATACTCAGCTTTAAATCTCTTAATCTTTTTTCTTTTCCCCTTTTTTTTTTAAGAAAAAGATTCTTTTCTCTCATACAATGCATCCTGGCCACAGTTTTCCCTCCCTCCAGTCCTCCCATCTCCCCTTAAACTCCCCTGACCCCCACATCCACTCCCCCTTGGTTTCCCTTCAGAAAGGACAAGCCTCCAGGAGACAAACATGACAAAACAAGAAAAAAATAAGACAAGACCAAAGCCCTCATACTGAAACTGGACAAGGCAATCTAACAAGTAGAAGAGTCCTGAGAGAAGCGAGAGTCAGGCTATACCCTCTCCCACTGAAGTAGAAGTCACACAAAGACCCCAACTAGCAGCCGTAACATACACACAGCGGACCTGCTGCAGACTCTTAGAACAGGCCCTGTGCTGCTTCAGTCTCTGAGCTCATATGGTCCCGACTTAGGTGATTCATTGGGCCATGTCCTCCTGGTATCCTCTGTCCCCTCTGACTCCTGCAGCCCTTCCTCCCCCTCTCCGTGGGATTCCTCAAGCCCCAAAGAGAGGGACTAGACAGAGACCTCCAATAAGACTCTCTCGGAATAATGTCTGGCTTTGGGTCTTTGCACCCACTTCCATCTGCTGCCAGAGGAAGCCTCTCTGATGGCAACTGGCCGAGGCACTGATCTGTGAGTGTAGAGAATGTCACTAGAAATCATCTCACTGCTGTGGTTTTGTTTGGCCCGTTGTGTTTGTTCTACCCTAGGTGTCTGGGCTATCCAGTTTCTAGTTCCGGGCATTCCAGGCAGTGGGTTCTCTCCAGTAACATAGACTCAAGTTAAACCAAACACTGCTTAGCCTCTCCCGCAAGTTCTGTGCTACCACTGCCCTGGTGCATGCTGTAGGCAGAACAGATTATAAGTTGAAGGCTTGGTGTCTGAGTTTCTCTTTTGGCAGCCTGTAATATACCTTCCCACACCACTAGAATGTAGGGATGAAGGCTCCATCTCTACAGACACCAGCTTGACCTCTGTATATTCCATGAACTCCTCTTATTCTTGATAATAAAGTTGTATATCTCTATTTCTTAATTTGAAATAGCTGAGTTGCTGATTGTGTCTCTCCCCACCCTCAGCACATAGGGAAAGGCAGGAAAACATCAGCCTGGCTGTCTCCAAAACAAATAAAGAGAACTGAGATTGATTCTTTAAAATACTTGTCCTTTGCCTTCTCAAAATGCCTTCCTAAGCCGCACTAGCCTAAATGAGCACCGTGAGGCTATTAGTCCTCTCTGTGACTTGCTACCCTGAGAGATGGGAGGCTCTCCACTTGTTGGATAATAGTCCAGCTCTTGCTTTCAAAAATAAAAGGTTAGTTTTCATCCAATGTAAGAGACATTAATTCCACACAGCCCTAGGACAGACCTATATTGGAACTGAAAAAGCTGAATCATGGGACATGGTCTGTGGAGGACATTACCATCAAGGGAGAATAAAATACTCTGTTTCTGTAAACTCTCCTCTCCCACAAAGGGAGCTGCAGTATTCACTGAGAATCTTTTTATTTTATTTTTTATGTGCAATGGCAATTTGGCTGCATATCTGTGGGAAGGTGTACAGGAGTTACAGATAGTTGTAAGCGTCCATGTGGGTGCTGGGAGTTGAACCTGGGTCCTCTAGAAGAACAGCCAGCTAGTGCTTTTAACTGCTGAGCCATCTCTCCAGCAGAATAAAATATTCTGATCCCACCTACCCAGCAACCAGTTCTCTTCTCTCCTGCCTCCTCCCCATAGCCTTGACCCGCTTGCTGGGACTGGATCTCATAATGTTAGTTCATCTAGTGACTTTCCAGGCCAAGGCTATCTCATTCCTTTCCAAGGCACTGCACAGGATACCCTTGCCAGCTCCCAGTCAGCTCACCCATTCTCTGTAGGATTCTTCCTTGATCCTGGACTCCCGACTGTGTGGATTTAAGTACAAGGCCCAGAATTTAGAAGGTAGCAGGTATTCTTGGCCAGCTGCTTTGTTAGGTTGGTTTTCTGATCTCAGACTAATACCTTATTCCTTTTGCTTTTAACCATTAGCTCATAGTAATAGTGTCCTTCTTACATACTTTAAAGTACATGCCCTCTGTTTCCTGTTCCAGGCTAGCTCTGCTAGTTAGCACAAGTATTCTTTTGACAGACTCTGCTTCCTCCCTGGGGTCTGATCTACTTAGAATGTAGTCATGGGGACAGGACTGTAGTGGTCAGTGGCTGAGTGCTGAGCGTTTTTATGCCCTCGTACCCTACTGGCTCCCATCTCTTGGGTTCATGAGCCAGAGTATTTTTCAGACTATACTGAAGTCATTTTGCTGTTGAATTATAGAAGACTTTACATTTCTTTATGTTGACTTTGACATAATTAGGTTTTTTATCTTATTTTTATTGTGGTGAAATATGTATGACATTTACCATTTTGGTTATTTTTGTGTGTGTAATACAGTTACTTTAAGTGCATTCCCATGATTGGCTTCCATCTGCAGAATTTTCTTCAACTTCCCAAACTGAGACTCTACTAGTTAAACAGTAATCTTTCCCCTTCCTGCCCAGCTCCTAGCAACGTTCTGTTTTTACTTTTCTTATCTCAGAATTGACCGCTCACATGTTGCTTGTAAATGGGATCAAATAGTGTTTGTCCCTTTGCAAATGACATGTTTAACTGATAATAATCTTCAGGGTTCATTTATCCATGTTGTAACATCATGTGTAAAAGATTTCTTAAAGCTTAATAATATTTTGTATTATGTGTGTGCACATACATGCATGCAGTCGTTGATACATTCACCAGTGATGGACTCTTGGCTTCATCCACCTTTTGACTGTTATGACATGACTTATAAATAGCAATTCAAGTCTTGTTGGTTTTAACCCATTAAATTTTGTCCTTATTCTTTGTTATTGAGTAATTTCTACAAATCAGAAAGATTTATCTCTGACTTTATCCAAATCTCTTCTTGTTTTAATTTTAATTTTTATGTATTTGGGTGTTTTGCCTGTATGTATGTTTGTGTACCATGTGTGTCCCTGGTGACAACAGAGGACAAAAAAAATGGCATCGGATCTTCTGAAACTGGAATTAAGGACAATTGTGAGCCACAATGTAGGTGCTTGGAGTTGAGCCTCGGTCCTCTGGAAATGCCCCTAATCTCTACCTCTCCAAATCCCATCTTGTTATTGATCTGCAGTTAGAATTGTTAGTGTAAAAGCTGCCTGTTCCTTCAGACTCGCTGCTCGGCTAGATCAAAGGAGAGGTTTGAGGTTTATCTGCTTCTGTATTACCTGTCTGTGTGCAGGCCACTAAGATGACACAAACCAGTATTAGGTATTCAAAAGACGGGAACTGGGTCTTAGCGTGAGCTGAGTAGGTTGGATCCCTTTGCTTCAGATAGTTGTAAAGCTTTTTCCTGTGAAAAGCATCAAGTGCTGTGGAGAACAAAAGATGAGTCAAGGCACACACTTCCAAGATGAGGCAGAACAGAGCACAGGAGGAGCTACCTGCCGGCAGTCTTTAAGCAGACTTTAGCCATAGTTGTAAAAATAATACTAATAAAATAAATCTATAAAACATCCATCACTTTCAGATAATGAGGGTTACAGAGTTCATGAAAAACAATACATCCTATAAACTTAGATTTTGGTATCCATAGGCTTTAAGCAAAGCTTCATAGGCAGACTTGGGCCCTCAGTGTGAGCTTTAAAGGTACTTAGCTCTGGCCTTACTGTGGCTAATAGAAAAGCACCAGGAAAGCAAAAAGTACTTCTGCTCTTGACAATATGAAATTCTCAGTATTTTTAGAGAATAGTAACCATGCATTTATGAAGTTCTTTGTCAGGGCAATTTAGTTAATAGCTATGTAAATGACTACTTATTTCCCTGTGTAGGTGGATCGCTTCATGTACACTTTGTGAGAAAGAATGGAAGTGCTAAAAACTGTTGGCTCTTCAGATGAGAAAAGCAAAAGTGAAGGCAGGGTCGCTGCACCCTTGTCACTAGGGATTTGGATTAGACAGAGAAATCAGCACATAGTGGTCTGCTTAGTTCACTAAGTAGGACTTCTCACTCACCAACCATGTAGGACATGGGAAATCAAAGTAAATCGCAGTGCAAGCTTGTCTGTTGGGTTTTGCTCACAAAGGATCATTATAAACTCAGAGTGGGATGGAAGGGTGCTGGAGTCTATTACAGCCATAAATTCCCCTGGGACAGCACCTATCACACATGTAAGGGGACTTCACTTTTTTTCATCATTTTTCCAACATAAGAACAGACAATGTGAGCTCTTCTGGTTCTAGCCGCCTCCTGCGAGCGACCAGGCAGCTTGTCTCCTCATGGAGTGTATAAGCCTGGGCTTGGGGAAGCTGTCATCAGTGCCCAGCATTAGTGCCTGCCTGGTAGATGGTCTGTACCTCTTCTTCCCGTGAGTTCATCCCACCCACCTGTGCTTTAATCCTCACATTTGCGTCTGGAAATGTCCTCAGATTCCTAGCTGTCACACTAATTGCAGTCAAATTCTTGGTGATGGATCCCAAACTCCCCACCCACTTGTCCTCCTCGCCTCCTCTCCCTACCTACTTCTGACTCCTACCACCTCACTTTCCCCTTATCAGCATAGCAAAGAAGCTTGCTGTATTTCTCTCTTCCTGAGGGCTCCTGCTCATCCAGTTCCCTTCCCAGCAGCTCCTGCTGATCACGCGCCTCCACAGAACCGTTGTGGGTACTGTGTCTTTGATAAGCAAGCCCGTTCTAAGCTGTCCTACAGCCATTGAGGACAGATGGGTGGCTGTGGCCGGGCAGCCCTGCAGGCTGCGCACATTATAAAACGCCTTTCCTCACCTTCCTTTGTTTGTTCTTACATCTCTTTTCTTTTCCTCCAGGTGCAGAGTGAAGACAGTGTACTTCTGTTTGTTATTGCCTGGACCATCACAGAAATTATCCGTTACTCCTTTTACACATTCAGTCTGTTAAACCATTTGCCTTACATCATCAAGTGGGCCAGGTAAAGAAGTACATGCAGCGTGTACTAACTTTGTGAGAACCCACACCGCATTTGCCTTTTATTGCCTGAATATTGCCTCCAACTTCCCAAAACTAAAATTGGATGAGATGGATGGATTTCACCAGAAGGGTCTTGACTTGATTCTCTCTCTCTCTTCTGGTGTGTCTGAAGACAACAACAGTGTACTTAACGTTAAAGAAAGAAACAAAGAATGAATTCAGGCATGGTGATTCATCCCTTTGTAATCTCAGAACTTGAGAGGCTGAGGCAGGAAAATTGCCACAAATTCTGGCCACGGAATGAGACTGTGGTCTCAACAACAGTAACAAAATTGAATTATGACTTGGACAAAAGGCTGATGCACATCTGTTTATCCAGCTGTGATTTTGTGCATGAAGGCCTGTGGGGTGAGGAGGACAGAGCAGAAAGGTCCGGGCTGACTCTAGAGCTAAGACACCTCATTTCCTAAAAAGAAAACAGTTATTACTACACAGTTTATGAGCTTAGTGATTGGATTAGGAACAGAATCCAGTTTCCAACATTTCAGGGATATGAGTCTTTTGCTGCTGCTGCTTGCTTGCTTTCTTCTTCTTCTTCTTCTTCTTCTTCTTCTTCTTCTTCTTCTTCTTCTCTTCCCCTCTTCCTCTTCCTCCTCCTCCTTCTTCTTCAATAGACTATATTTGGGTGGAAAAAAGAAGGGAAAACTAACAGCTACCAACCAACCAACCTGCACCACCATCATGAAGGCTGTTTGTGGGGACACTTGTTGGCTGAGCTTTGACTTTGTTCTCAGAGAAATCTTTGGCTTATTTTTCTCTGTGGTCTATGGGCAGTTCTTTCCCACTGCCTAATAATCTAGGTTGGCAACAGGGAATATGACTTTTTTCTCGGCAGATTCTTGTGCCTGGAAGCTTAATCCAGGTTAATCTTGAGCCATAAACAGGTACAGTTTTCTTCAATCTGAGCTGATGGTTTCCACAGGGAAAATGATGCCTCAGATGTATATGAGTGTTTTGTCTGCGGGTGTGTTTGTGTGCCTCGTGCATGCCTGCTGCCTACAGAGGTCACAAAAGGCTTTGGATCTCTTGGAACCTGAATTATGGATGACTGTGAGCCACCACATTTGTGCTTAGGAATTGAACCCTGGTCCTCTGCAAGAGCAACAAGTACTCTTCTCTCCGGCTCCTTCTGAATTCTTTTAAAAGAGATAAAACTTTTTAAAATGAAAATAATTGTGTGAACCTCTCATGTAATAGTAATTTATTTGTGTGGGTTTATTTGTAAAATTTAAAGCTAGTAGGCATTTTCTAACGTTAAATTAGTCAAGATTTTATTTTCACAATAGCTTGTATGGACATTTGGGAAATAGCAGAATGTAGTTGTGTGATGTGCTGTTTTCTTCAGTCCACATGCAGCTTGGCATGTCTTAGGCAATTCCTGGATGGCTGCTCCATCTCCCTCCTCTCTGGCCCCACAGGGAAGGCCCTTGTTAGAGTTTAAGCCCTTTCTCTACCTCCGTTGTTCTAAAGCTGCATGTTCTGAAGGAGCCAAGTTCCGAGGCTGGCTGACACTCACTTTGCTTTAGAGCATTTGGAGACATGTGGGAACCTACAATAGCCCCTTTCAAAAACTGCTGAATAAAGGCTGAGCATGAACGGTGATGGGGAGCTGCAGATACTAGCCTTCTGAGAGGGCGGTGCTTGTAAACATGCCTCTGGACACCAAGTGAGGGCTCTGCTCTGTTTCAGGTACACACTGTTCATCGTGCTGTACCCAATGGGAGTGACAGGAGAGCTGCTCACAATCTATGCAGCGCTGCCCTTCGTCCGACAGGCCGGCCTGTACTCCATCAGCTTGCCTAACAACTACAACTTCTCCTTTGACTACCATGCATTCCTGATCCTCATCATGATCTCCTACATTCCACGTAAGTGTATCTGTGTGGCACAGGTCAGCTCCACAGTCACTAGAGTTACGGCTTTGTCTATACGTACTATAAATCACATTTATATGTAAATCACATTTATGGGGATGCGGGTTTTTGTTGACCACTGATTTTCAGAGGGAATCTTCTCTGGCAGTGATTGGATAAAGATGAGCCTTCTCTGTAGAGCTGCAGCATGTATCCCTTCTCAGTGTGTAGGTCACCCCTGTGTTAAGCCAAGCACTAAGGAGGGAGCAGAAATCCAGTGATGGCCTTACCTTAGCTTCATCTTCCTGTCTCTTCAGAATTGCTTTATTGTGGTTTGTGAAAAACATTGTAAAAAGATGTTTGCATTGCTCAGTGTATCAGAATAGGCAGTTTCACTTCACTTCAAGAGATCAGTAGCTGACCAGAAACAAATAACAAAATAAAAACAGATGTATCGTTTTTTTTCTACATTTCTCATTTTCTTGTTGAGTACAAAACTCTCAGAATAGGACACAGTGTTCCCTTCAGTGTGGCTTCCAGTTATTCTAATAGAACCTCTGATGGCTTAAATGTACGGAAAATCAAATGTCCCTCTGAGCGCACGGGCAGAGCAGAAAGGGCACATGTGACAGTGCTGTCAGGGAGTGGTGGCTGCTGACCATGAGGAGTGTGTCCTTTTCTCCGGTTCTGCTCGGTTGCAGCTCCTCTAGTTGGTTTCTAGACTCCAAAGGGACCTTGTTACATCCAAGGACAGACCAAGTCACTACTGCTCATCGCAGTATACTGCTGCCTCTGTGATTCTTAGTCTCCCCGAAGTCCCACTAAGTTCAAACAGGGATAAATTTTATTTCTTTAGCCCCCAGCATTATCTCAGTGAGTCACTCTAACCATCATAAATGACATGTTTGTGTCCCTCTGTAGAAAACTGCATTTTATGCATTGTGAAGAAAAAAATTCCATCCAGATTTTATCTGAACATTTATCTATTTATTTTTCTTGGACACAGCCCTGCTTCATGATTCAGTTTCCACTCTACTCATTACCAAAACCTTCCTTTAATGCTGAAACCTTGGTGACTAACAGCCATTTCTCTTCAGAAAACGTGCTGGATGTTGAAACAAAAGGCAAATCTGGAATAGTAAAAATGTACGTGACAGGCAAATGCGTGTATTTTCACCTTTCAAGGTTTGCTCCCTAAAGCTTTGCTTTTTTCAGCTCCAGAGCAGCAAGGCAGCAATGATTTGACCACTCTGAGAATAGCACCTCCATGGCTACCTCAGTATTTGCTTCTATCCTGATAAGCAGAAGATACGTCCCACTCTGAATGACTAGAAAGGGCAGGGAAGGCACCACACACTCACACCTCTGTGGGGACTTCACACTGATGACACTCCAGAGTCCGACTGCTGGCTAGGCCTTTATTCCAGGAGCAGTTCCCAAGGTGTCCTCCCTCCTCTCTCCCTAGCAACCAGCCTTGCCAAGACTTCCTGCTGTTGATTGTCAGGTCAGACCCAGCAGCCCTCCATGACACTGGGGCCCCTGCTGGAAAACACAGCCAACCCTGTGGGGTTTTCCATCTTGACCTTCAGGGAGAGAGAATCAAGCACAGGCCTAGGTCAGAAGTCTGCCTTCGTTCTTTTTTGAATGGTGGGATTACTAGAAATTTACACAGGGCTTTGGACATGCCCTCTAACCTGTGTCTGCAGCCCCAGAAACCTGATTGACGTTGTTTTCATATGCTTATTTATCTGTTAGGAGAATATGTGTGGGTGCACACATGTGGAGGTCAGAGGACAAGTCTAGAGTAGTTCTCTTTCTATATGATCTAGAGATCAAACCCATGTTGTCAGACTTGATTGCAAGCGCCTCTACCCACTAAGTCAGCTAAGGTTTATTTTTAATTATGGGTGGGATGTGTGTTCACGTAAGTACATAAGTTCAGATCCTTGAGAAGGCCAGAGGCATCTGATCCTCTGAAACTAAAATTAGTTAAAGATGCTTTTAGCTGCCCTATGTGATGCTGGGAAGCAAACCTGGGTACTGTGCAAGAGAAGCATGTGCTGTGTACAGCTGACCTGTGTCTAAAGCTCTGCCTTCCTAGCCTAGGCTCTTTCCTGCTTTCTGCTTTCTAGTTCAGGCCCAACACAAGATGATAGATTCTCAGCTGCCTAACATTGTCAAGGCTTTCATCAGCATGACTGGATATAATTACATATGTCAGGAATTGTTTGTCCTGAGCACAGTGGTCATTCTGATAAAGAAGTCACCACTGGAACTAAAACACAGTCCAAGAGCATACATCCATGTACTGGAGCACTAGAGGCCTCTGCAGACTGTACTAGAATGAAAAGGGCTACACTTGGGCCAGCAAGGTGTCTCAGCAGGTAAAGGTGCCAAGCCTGGACACCTGGGCAGCATCTCTGGAACCCAAATGGTTGATGAAAGACAACTCCTGCAGTTTGTCCTCTGTCCTCTACACATGTACCACAGCACATGTGCGCGCGCGCGCGCACACACACACACACACACACACACACACACACACCTGCCTTCATTTCTGTAGTGTGACTCTGCTGATAGACTCTGCTGAAAAACTCCTAAGTTTTTTCCCTTAGGACTGAGGGGCCTACTGAATGGCCCTCAGTCCCACCCTCTTAAGTAGCCACTGGAACATCACCACCCTCTAGGTAAAGCAGGCACACATGCAGCCAGGGAAGGGAAGGTGTCTTCAACATGCTTAACTCAGAGTCCCTTTCCTAAGGGAAAGCTAGCAGTGTGACTGGCCCTGCATTTTTAAATGATTACAATTAGCACTCCTTATGGCTTAATTATATCCTTACTTCCAGTTTCTAGATTATAGAGCTTGTCAAATTTTCTGGCTTTCATACCAAAATAGTTCTGTCACTGTTGAATTCTCTGCATAAGCTGAGCTTTTCTGTGAGTAACATCCTCACAGTAACTGTGAGTGCACATGGCAGCGGCCTTGGGGCTGTTGGCTACATCTCTGGTTACCTCCTGACAGCTTGGTGTTCTGTGAGGAGACACTGGAATTTTAATCAGCTTGGAGCTACGTATGGTGGTGCATATCTTTAATTCCAGCACTTGGGAGACAGAGACAGGCAGATCTCCGTTCAAGGCCAGCCTGAGTTCCAGGACAGCCAGGGCTACAAAGAGAAATCCTGCCTCAAGAAAGAAAGAAAGAGAGGGGAGGGAAGGGAGGGGGGAAGGAAGGAAGGAAGAGGGGGAAGGGAAGAAAGAGAGAGAGAGAGAAAGAGAGAGAGAGAGAGAGAGAGAGAGAGAGAGAGAGAGAGAGAGAGAGAGAGAGAGAAAGAAAAAAGAAAAGTGATCAGGCTGGAATCCATTTGAAAAGTAAGGAAGAGACTATCCCAGGAGAGCTGGCAATAATAGAAACCACCTGCCCTCAGATACAGACTACTCTTGAAAAACAGATGTCACCACTGAGAAGAGGAAGGATGAGGAAGGGACTGAACAGGAGCCATGTGGTGACTGAATGTCCATTTTGCAGGAGCCATGTGAATGCCAGGTTGCTCAAACCAGCACTTCTCACTGGGCATTTGTGGTGAACTGGTGTTAGTTGTGGGTATTTCAACATCCCTGGTTTCATATGCCTAATGCCAATAGCTCCAACCCACTTGCCAAATACTCTCTAGGGAGGCAGTCCCTCTTTTAAGAACCAATACCAAGAACAGGAGACTGTCCCATACCTGATGTCCAGGATACTGGCTTCCCTTCTATAATGACTTCCTCTGCATCCCAACCCTGCTTTGTTATGTTTTAAGTCCGAGTTTGTAGCCCTCCGCTCCCTCCTCATTCTTGCCATCCACGGAGCAACCTTTCTCAGGAAGTGCCATGAGGTGATTACTACCTCCCTCCATGCTCCTACCTCCACCCCAAGACAGACTAAACAGTGAGAGCCCAGAGCCTGATCCTCCCAGGTTCTCTATGAGACCCTAGGTGTGTTGTTTACCCTCTCTGGGCCTATAATTCCTCCTCTGAAGTAGGAATGACTTTATCAGAAGTCTCTCTCTGGTTGTTCTGAAATTAACTAGAATAAATGTGAAGGTAAGCAAAGCAGCAACAAGGTGGGACATTGCTCAGTGGTAGAAACTCTGTTCTCAATCTCCAGCACAAACGATAATTTTGTTTGGTGGCTTGTGTCCCTTGACTGTTATGACAGTGAAGATAGTGTCTGCCATTGCATTACATACGGCTTCCCTCAGTTGAAGGGAGCAGTGTACCCCTCCCTCTCCGGTTGTTTTGCTGTTGTATTGCTGCCATTGGTCACTGGACGAGAAAGCAGTCAGTATCAGGAACGCACACTTGGAGTGAGCAGAGCTTTCAGAGGCCCCGCTAATCACTGTTCTTTCTTGTCTTCCAGTTTTCCCCCAGTTGTACTTCCACATGATACACCAGAGAAGAAAGGTCCTTTCTCACACCGAAGAACACAAGAAGTTTGAGTAGTTCTCCACACCACCCCAAACCAAACTTTTCAGTGATCAAAAAATGCTGCAGACTTTTTGAGTTCCCAGTAAGAACTATTTTTAAAATATTAAATACAAAATAAAAACCAAAATCCAGTGTCACACGGGCCTGGGATTTTATAAAAAATAAAAAGATTAAAAATGCAAAAGGCTGTTACATAAAGCATCCTAGCTGGTCCTTTCAGCATGCTCTGACCAGAAGTTGCCAGTTCCTATGATGGCGCTAGAAGGGGGTTAGCCTTTATCTCCTCCGTCCTCCATTCATCTGGCAGTGCAGAGAGCTACAGTCTGAGGGGCAGTGCTCTGACTGACTGCCCGGCTTGCCCAGAAGTTAGGTTGAATCTGCAGTGTGGTTGCCTTCCCCTTCTCAAAGTGCTTGACTGCATGCTGGAAACTGCTCTGGAATGCTCTGAATTTCTGGCTAGGACCTAGCCCCACATAGCTAGTGGATGAGTTATGAGACATTGTGGCTATGAAGCTTTGGGTAGTGCCTGTAACCAGAAAACCACTAGAAGCCTTTCATTTGTTTTCGATTGAGTTGTTACTGCCTGCTGCTGAGAGCCGTGCTTGAGCTTAGTCTGTGTAAACGGTAAAGACTCCTGCATGGGACTCTACTCTAGTCGGATTCTAACAAGCCATGGTGCGAGGGGAAGGCTCGTTGTCTGGGAGGTGCTGAGTACCTTCCATGGACTTTTGCTCAGAGCACAGATGTGTATTGGCCAGCAAGATTCTTCCTGACAGACTCAAAGCCCATCTCATCACACAGAAGGAGGAAATCTGTAATTAAGGGCACTCGGAAAGTGCTGCTGTACCACCATGGTCCACAGAAGGCATTCAGAACTAGATTTATACTTAGTTTTTATTTTAATTTTTTACTCTTCTGTTTAGGTACCTTTCCTGATTGTTTTCCTGTGTAATTCTCATCCACATTGTAAGTCCAGAGACAACACATGTCTAGGAGAAGCGGAAGGTGGTACTGTCTCCTCCATGTGTCAGAGCAGCCACCAGCTGCTGGTGACTGGCCCCTGTCTGAGTGTCTTCACAGCACTTCCTTGCTCACCTGTGTGTTTTAAGTCCCCTGAGGAAAGGTTTGGAGGAGACGGGCAAAGCTGAGTCCTGCCCAGCCCACTGCTCTCATAGTGCGCCCAGAAAACTCCTCTTTAAAAATAGAAAGCAAGGTTCGGATGAATGCCAGGCCCAAGTTTAGATGTGCCCTCAGTTTTAAACAGTACCTTCTTAATAAGATCTCCACTTGCTTGCTTTCCTTTTCTTTCCTTTTTTTTGTTTATCTTTAAGACTTTAAAAATCTTGCCATTGTCATTTAGAATATAATTGTTCCAATCAGAATAACATAATGAAAACTACATTTTCAAATGCATATTTTCATAGGAGCTTGAAAAGCTAATGCAGGCAGGTGTGTAGTACGTTATTGTCAAACTGAATATTAGAATTCTGTTTCAAGTCAGCTCTCTTGACTTGGCTGTGTCATAATCAGAATCTATTCTGGTATTTAATAGACAAATATGTAGGAAATATTTTTTCAGTGCTTTTTTTCCCTTTTTATTTCTCCAAACTGCATTTCTTCTGTGAAACAGAATCAACTTGGGTTCCACCAGCTGTTTACTGTATCTGAGATTGTTACCGTTGTGTTGGAATGCCCGCAGAAGGTGGTATGAGAGGCAGGCCGTCCAGCCCAAGGGACGCCTGGGCCTGCCTTCCTCATTGTACATTTGCTTCCCTGAATTGCGTCAGACTGAGCTGCAGCAGTGAGAATACAGTCATCCAGTTCCCTCTCAAAGGGTCTCAGTCCAGCGTCTACTTGACATGTGCTGTAAGATGCAGCAGACAGCAGGGTGTCCTTCCGACACCTCTCAAGTTGCTGACTTTTAGGTCTTTTTCCTTTTTCGTTCCTAACATGAATTAATTTTTCCTTGAGGTAACGACGCTCTTTAATAAACTGAGAACATCCAGCTTCCTCGGGTGTGACATCTAATTGGGTGTGAGTGAGGAAGGTACTTTTCAGTGGCTCTTTTGTCAGAATTAGTCAGTCCAGCACCCACCTGACTGCAGGTCATATCCCCAGGGGCCTGCTGTGGAAGGGACGGAGTCTTTGAGGAGCACAGCAGCCTTCTGTAGACTGGGGTTGTTAATCTGCATCATGCTGAGGCAGGGACCACAATCATCAAAGGCCCCATGGAGTCAGTCATGGAGTAAAGCACTGTCCTCCCGGACAGGAAAAGTCTCTAAAGCAAACTGAACAAGAGGATGGCGTGGACCATGCCGGCCAGAGAGGCAGATGAGGCAATCGTGCCTTGCTTTCCACGTGTGTTGGCTTTACATTCTGTTAAAAGCCTGGCCTTGCTGAGGTCCAACCTGAAAAACATACTCAGTTCTGAGTTTCAGATAAACCGTTATAAGACATCAAAGTCGGTACACACTGCTCCTTTGAATTTGGGTAAAAAAATTATACAACCATATATATATATATATATATATATATATATATATATATATATAGTCATTTTGTATTTTTTCTATGTTGTGAAAACCAAAATTGTAATTTTATAAGTCTTTGATTCACTAAAATTATATAATTTAAATGTATTTTTTTGTATATTTAGAAATAAGGAGCTCAGAAACTTATGCTAACTTTCTATGCATGCACTTGAAAGCTGTTTTTATCTGATGTTAATGTAGTAGTAAGCTATACTCATAAAACACTGATATATGTTGCATTCCAAAATAAATTGGTGTGTGCTCTGCCTGGGTCTGATCTGGAGCCATGGTGCAAGGATGTGGAAACTCCATTCCATTATAGACTCAGCTTGTTCTTTGATGATTTTCAAGCCTGTTTCTGATATTACTGGTTCTGAACTTAAAGGTGACGTAGACTTTATTAAAATGTTTTTCTCTGCCAGTTAGACTTCACACTCACCAAGGCAGGCTGCTGGCCTGCCAACGCGCTTACAACTCGAGCAACCCCTGCCCCTCAAGGAACCAAGAAATCTAAACCATTAGTCAGAAGAAGTTAAGAACCTTGGTCCCACAATGAGGTTTTTGTTTTGTTTGCTCTGGGCGGTTTCTTGGGGGCATTTCCTTTTCAGCTTCCTAACATTGCACTGAGCTCCAACTCAGCAGATAACTGTTTCCCAGCAGTGTCTGTCTTTCATGAAAACTACACGTGGTGAAGTTCAAGTGCCTCGCTCTAAAAATGGCTCCAATTCCAGAACATTCCTGGGAGTTTTTCACAGTGTCAAACTTAAACGTAAGTGTTGGAGGGACCTGGGTTAGAATGTCCCCAGCAGGGTCCCTTTGACCCTCCCACTCTGGATCCCAGTTTCTTTTCCTAGAGAGGTCTCCATGGACAGGCTCAAGTCCCCTGTCTGCTTCCTTTCCTGTGCTTGCAGCAATACCTTGCTCCTGCCTAAATCTGTAGTCTTTCTCAGAGTTAACCACTGTAATTTCCCAAGAGTTCGGTAACATCCCGAAGGAGCCAGTCATCTCTCCCTGTCCCCAGCATGGCCGTTTGACTACACAAGACCCTTTGTTCTCACTTAGGAAGACTCTGACTCTGAGCAGCAAGTGGGAAAGCCAGTGGTCAAGGCTGCCTATGTACACAGCCCTTACAGTTTTAGCATGGTGGTGGGAGCTGGGTCTTTCTGGTGGCCACTGTCTACTTTGTGGCAATTGTGTGTATTTTACTGACATGAGCCTTGTCGTGGGAGAATTGTCTGGTGTAATCAGGAAGCCACCTGTTCACACAGTGTTCCAGAAATTCCGCTGGGTTCTGTTCCTTTAACAAGAGTAAAAACCAGCATTGCAATTCATCATATTGTTATTTTTTTAATCCCAGCCTTACAAGTAACCTGGCTCATTGTCAAACCATTTGCTGGTGAAGAAACTGTTGTAAGTAACTATTACCAAAAATAGCCATACCTATTAGCATTCCTCTCTGAGAGCCCTGAAGTTCTTCTGGTTTTTTAACCAACACTTTCTTTGAAAAAATATGAAGGACTACTTCTTTTTTCTTTTTTTTTTTTTTTTTTTTTCCTATTTAGCTTGACACCCATGGTGTTACGTAGGAAAACTCTCCATACCAAAACTAACGTGTCCCACAAAAGGTACATCTCCCCAGTGGCTCCCAGTGAGAGGTTTTGTGTTGAAGCACCTGGTGTCCGATTCATAAAACACCCTGTTCTCTGGAAGCTCCCTAATTCTAGAGCATGGTCTCCTTTCCACAGCAGGACCTTCATTCACATCTGTATGGCAGTAGGTGGCTGGAATCCAGATGTTCTGCAGTTGCAGCCTGGTTGAACATTCTGGAACGCCATTTCCGCCTCCGCGTTGTGCTGGCCAGTCCTTCCCACTAGGGGGCAGCACCTCCCAAGCAATGTGGGCTTCAGGAACATTGGAAAACAGCTTCAGCCCAAGGATAGGACAGGGCAGAAAGGCACACGATGAAAATTAGTCACACATCTATTGTCCATATAAAGCAAAGACATGTTTGGAGCACATTCTGGAGGCATACAGAGAGAAAGCAGCTTGGGTGTACGCATTGAGGGTCGTGTTCTCTCCTTAGTGCCCTCCTGTCAAGGACTCTGCTGCCCAGAGCTTTGATGGGGGTAGAGGGGCTGCAAGCAGGTGTTTGCACCACTCAGCAGCAGAGGCTGCATGTGATTATTTGAAATGCCCTGGGAGAGCCTTTCCCACTCTTGCTGTCTCTGGATATTTTTGGAGGGCAGTCTGGGCCATGAGAAAATGTCAGACCACCTTATAAGGCGGTGTCTGGACCCGAGAGTGCTGTCTGCAGCTTTGTTGGGTACACTGTGGACTTGAGTTAACTCGACTCTTGGACTGTGGGTTTTCTCACAGATACTCTTTCTATGCCGTGGATTATTCTCTTTAACAGACTGTAGATCTGCCTCCAGAGAGAGCTGTTTAAATGGTGACCATATTGAAGGTACCAAGCAGATCACCGGGAGCTCCCGCAACCAGCTGTGTCTGTCATCCACAACAGTCCTGAGTGGCAAGAGTGTGTGTGTGTGTGGGGGGGGTTGTCTGTGGTTTCAAACACTGAGACAAAACAAAAGTTTTCTCCTGTTTGGCTTCCACTCTATGAATGTAGAGTCTCCAAGAGGGGGTGCTGTGCCAGACTTTCCAAACCCGTTTTTCCTCCAAGGCTTCCTTGAATACACCTTGAAAATCATGACTGGATGGCAACTTTCCCCAACCAGTGGGTAGCCACCCCTTCTGGGGTATGCTGAGAGTGGGGCTCAGCCTGAAATCCAGGAAGCTTACTGCTTTGGTTTCTATGTGGATTGATGTTTTAGAGAAACCACCCTCATTGAAATAAGTAAATGGATCCTCAGGTTAGTGACGCTTGTGTGCTCAGCCCCAGATGGAGTGTGTCAGTTGCTGTTTTCCAGTGGGTGTAAAAGGCATCACACACGTGAATCTGTTTCAGAGACAGGTAGGGATCAGCAGCCCCAAGCCAAGTTCAGTCCCCCGTGCCTCAGTATCCTCAGGACTGGCTGCCTGCCCAGCGTGTGCTTAAAAACTCCATCTTCTTAAATCCTTGGGATATTATCTCTGATGCCAGGTAGGCCAGGCATGATGCTCACACCTGTAAGCCCAGTATTTAGGAGGCTGAAGCAGTGGATTCCTTTGATGAGGATAACCTGAGCTATAGAATGAGACCTTGCCTGAGGGCAGGGATGGGTGAGGGAGGAAGCTATCAGCAGCAAACCCTCCAGGTTTTGGTACAAAATTTTAAAGCTGATTGGAGAACATGCCTTTGCTTCTGTTGGCCTTTACCCAGGGCTCATCCCTTGTGCTTTAGATAGTCCAAGTCACTCAAGACTTGCTCTGAGCTCTGGCCTCCCCAGCTCTCCCCGTCCCCTGCTTCTCTTCCTCTCCTGTCATGCTGTGCCACAGGCAGGATTCTCTCAAGATTACTAGTGGTCTTTGGGTTACGAGACACAGGGCACACTCTTTAGCCTTTGTCTTAGGGCTGACCACCCCACAGTCTTGACCCTAGAAACTATGATAGGTTTTGGAGTAGACAGGGAGGTTCAACAATGGCCGATGCTAGCCCAGAACACTTGGTTTCTCCTCAGTGCATTTCCCAAAGAACCCATGGAGAGTAAACCAAAAAGTGTCATGGCTAATCTTTCCAGGGCAGAGTCCCTCTAGGATGCAGGGAGGGGAGAGGGGGAGGAAGCCTCAAAGCATTCCTTCTTAAGCCAATGAGAAGTGACCACATAGACTAAAGGAAATTATGAGACCTTCCAGACTTACCTTAAATCTCATTCCTCTCTTCCCTCTAGCACTAGCACTGTGAGGGGAAAACAGATGGAGCACCTGTGCCCCCATGCCTGGCACCAGCCTGGTCTTAGCAGGTGGAGGGCTAGGTCAGGAAGGACAAGGCAGTTTCCAAGGAGAGCTAGAGAGAGCGAGCCCTTCTCTCTCCACTTAAGCCTGGAAGAGTCCACAGAGATCCCTGTGCACCGGCCTCTTAAGGCCCATCAACTCCACTCGCTCCCATAGCAAATCTAACTCCATCAGAACCATGAGACTCGGCATTAAGATCAGCATCCCTCTTCCTTGGGGAAGGGCAAAGATGTGATGTAGGAGACTAAAAGGAATCTTCCTGGGAACCAGCATCCTCCCTTCCACTGGCAGTCATTTTGTGGCACTGTTTACTCTTGTGCTTTAGCCTGGGCTGTTTTTCTCCTGTTTTCTAGGCCATTGTTTTCTGCCTTCTTCCTAACTCAGTTTCTCATACACTTGGGCATGCCTCAAGAATAATTCACAGCACTTAATAGGATCCACCCTGGGCTGCCCCTAGATCCATTGAACAATGGTCTGCAATGCTGATGCCTGGGGTCCATTTTTTACCTCACTCCCATATTCGGTTGTATTTGTAGGGCCAAATGGAGAAGTCTTACAGTGTGTATCCACAACCTGCTTGTGGAATTTAGGACAGTTAGGGTAATCATTCCTTTCCTTGCCCCATGTGGGTTCTGGGGATTGAACTCAGGCTGTCCTGATTGGCAGCCAGTGCCTTTGCCTGATACGCCATCTCCCTGGCCGTCTTATGGAGAATTTTTGAAGAACTCCTGGGCTTGGAGGATCTGTCTCAGCTTCACTTCTCACTCTAACCCAAGGACCCTGGCCTGTGGACATGTTCTGTTGGACACTTGCCATCTTTTGGCTTTTTTTTTTTTTTAATTGAATCAATTGCCAACAACTTAAAACTGAAAGACACCGTTTAGTCTTCTTAAAAAAAAAAAAAAGGCATGGCATCGGTTGTGGACATTCCCCATGAGGCCTTGGGACACCCAGGGAGGACTTCCCCTGATGAATCTGATGCTAGGGAAGGGAGCAAGCTCACAATCCAGTGTTGTCTGTGTAAAGCCTGCAGCTTACCCTGGCCGCCAGGTCCTGGAGCACAGTGGAGCCAGTACTAAGACTGAGAACATCTCAGCCTTTGAGCTCTGTCTGTATGATGCTCTAATCCCCACCAGGAATCCATAACCATTCTTGCCCTTCCAAACTGAAATTCTTCTTTTTTCCCTCACCTGACACAAACCTTCATCCTCTACAGCCCTCCTCTCTGGCTGTCCTTCCTGCCTCTGAATGACCTCTGTCAACCACACACAAGGCAGACCCTAGAACCATCTCTCTTCTGGGTTCTCACCCATGCTTACTTTACTCAGTTGTTAAATCCTATTGATGTTACCTCCTGTGGATCCACTGAGTCTGTGTGCTTCCCTCCTTCCTCCTCCCTGTCTAAGCCACCACCGATGCTGTCCGAACCACTCCCTCAATAAGAAGAGAGTAGAGGCCTCAGAGCTGCCACTCTGTTCCCCGCCACCACCATTTCCCACTCGGCTTCTTAAAATGCAGGTATGTCCCTATGGCTGATGCTGATAAGGTGAAGAGCAGACCCCTGAACACAGCCAGGAACCTCCTATGACCTGTGCCCCGTTCTGTCCCCAGCACCTCTGTTTCCTACAATCCAGAAGCCTAGCACTGGTCCCATGTTCCGTTCTCACCTGGCCTGTTATCCCACAATCCCTCCACTGGGATGATGTTCACTCTCTCTCCACCTAGATAACCCCTTCCCATCCTCAGCTGTTGGCTATGGCCTTGCCCCTTGAAGTACCTTCCCAGGTCCAAGACCAGTGCTGGCATGTCTCCCAGGCACCCCACAATGGCAAAGTTGCCAGGATAAAACACAAAACCAAAGATCCAGTCTAATTTGAAATCAGATAAACGGTGGGTGTTCTGGCGTGTATCCTGCAGGGTGTTTACTTTGTAAATTACACGAGCATGCCTGTCTCAGATCACTGACCCCACCACTGTCTCTCCTCATCTTCCTGTGCAGACTTCGGGCTGTCTGATGGAGGACCCTCCCTGGCCTGTGTTGCATTGTCATTGTCCACCAGCTTGGCAAACAGGCAGATGTAAAGATGTTTTGACTGAAATCAGGTTCCAGATTCTGGGACGAAACTGAGAAAGTCAATGTGTTGCAGACCCCCAGGCCCCAACGCTCACAGTTCTTTCTCTCCACCTCGACCCTGTACCTGGGTTGAAGGGGGAATCTTCATTCTACATGAATGACGTGGGCAGCCTCTCAGAGGTCCAGAAGCCTAATTGGTGACTTGTACCCATAGTCCCAGGTCTTTTTAGCCTAGGAGTTCAACAGCCTGGGCATATAGTACAATGTTGTCTCAGAGAAATAGAGAAAAGCTGGAGAGATGGAACCCACACACGGCAGCTAACAACCTAATGTGACCCTAGTCACACAATGCAGTGTCCTCTTCTGGCCCCTGCTAGCACCAGGCACACATGTATTGCCCACACATATGTGCATGCAAATACATACAAATGAACATTGTTTTACAATTTAAAGAAAGGTGTAGGGAGGTGATTCAGTTGGTGAAGTGTTTGCCATACAAGGATGGGGATGGGAACTCCAGCACCCACCTTCAAAACAAAACAACAACAACAAATCAGGCCCAGTGGAGTTCCCTATAATCTCAGTTCAGGGGAGGCAGAGACAGGCTCCCTAGGCTGCACTGGCGCTGAATTAGACAGCTCCTGGTTCAATGAAAGACCTCATCTCAAAAGAAAAAAGAAAAGAAAGTGAAGGGCAGTTGAGGAGAACACCCCATGTTAGCCTCTGGCCATGCAACATGTATATACAAAATTAATTAAGATGTGAAATCAATTCATGGAAGCTGGCTGCTGAGAGACCAGCGCTGCCCCTCTTCTCCCCACCCCCATGCCAAAGGCTCCTTTCAATGAACTCCCTGAGAGGCTCAGTGAAAGCCTTGGAGGGTGGAGGTCCTGAGAGGGTGGAACCTCCTGGATCCTGGACTACAGTGCCCTGCTTGACTCTCTTCAGGCTAAGCTTAAAGCTTTCCCCAACTTGGGGGAGCGGGGAGGTAGGAAGGAGGTTTGTTCCTTGGGCATTCACCAATAGCAAGCTGCTAGCAGCTGGGAGTCTCCCAACAGGATTCCCTAAGGCCCAGGGTCACTTCTCTGCAGCACTGAGAAGCAGCGCCTGTCCCCAGGGCTGGGCCTAGCCGACTAGAATGCTCAGAGGTACAGAGGTATGCACCCCCAGGAGGACCTCATAGCACCATGGAAGCCTACATTGCTTTGGCATGGTTCTGTGTCAAAGCAGTTTCCCTGGCTCCAGGCAAAGTATGGATGGAGATTGCCTGCCAGTGACTTGGGCATTTCACCTTATAGATGCAGACAAGAGTCCCTCCCATCCACTCCATGGAAGGCTGCTCCCTAAGCCCCTAGCCCTCTGCAAACCTGAGGGAACTGTGATGTCAGAGCTGGAAGATGCCTCAGTCTGCTTTGTCACCTCTAGCTTCTACTTACATAGAGATGGGAATGGTGCCAAGAAGAGAAAGGAGTGTGGCTCATTTAGTGACAAAATTGCTTCCACACCCCCACTCTGCTTGCCACAGCCTGTAGGACAGTGGGCACATCTGGGTATGCCAAGCAGAGGTGTCCGGCTTCTCAGGGACCCAAGGCTGAGCAAGGCAGGAGACTCACAGCTGCCTGGGGGCTGGGGGAGGGGGTGCGGGGAGGGGAGTCCACATGTGCTCCTTTCTGAAGTGTGTAGAATGTGTGGGTCACAACCACTATAGGTGGTCAAGTGATCCTTTCACAGGGGTCGCCCAAGATCATTGGAAAACACAGATATTTGCAGTTCATAACTATCAAAATTACAGTTATGAAGAAGCTGTAAAAAAATAATTTTACGGTTGGGGTTCACCACAACATGAACTACATTAAAGAGTCACACCATTAGGAAGACTGAGAACCACTGTTGTAGAAAGAGACCACCCTTTCAGACCCTGGGGAGAGCATTGTGTGCCTCTCAGGCCTTGTTGGGGCTCTGGTCACTTTATTCTGTCTATAAGGTGAAATGCCCAAGCCACTGGCAGGTAATGCCCCTCCATACCCTTGCTGGAAGGCAGAGTGGCTTTGGGGGCCTGATTAGAACACCACCCACATCTGGAAGCTCAGGAGATGCAGCCATCTCTGTGCCCACCAGCCCCAGAAAAGCTGCAGGCGACAAGAAGAGCGATGTCTGCTGTGACCCCTTACAGACCTTCCTAGGAGTTTCATGGTTGTACATCTTCCCCTGAACCTATGAGATTCTCCAGAGGCCCAATCAGCACTCAGTCAGGAAAAGAGGTCTCTAGTCTTCTTCCGGAGTCAGCCTCAGAACCTCACCCCCTCCCCCACTGGAGAATCGGAACATGGGGTACTCAGACTCTTGTCAGAAATCTCCATCCCAAGCCAGGCAGCTGTTTGGCTTGGCTGATATATTTAGAAAAGTCAGACTCTGGTCGCTCCCTGCTCTCTTCCAAAGTGTGAACTGCACCCATCACATGGAAATGTGATTCACTTCTGAGCTGCTTCCCACCACCTCCGAGCATCCTCCTCTCCCTGCCGCTCAACCCCACTGCGTCCTCATCTCCTCCCTCTGCTCCTCGCTCAGCGTCTGAAGTCTCTGGCTGATGGAAAGCGTCCTTGGCCAGCATCCCTCTTGTATTTGGAGGTGCCTAGGCATTGTTTTAACTCTGAAAAATATCATTTTTCTATACACACACGTGCACGCGCACACATACACACATGTACACACACATGTGCGCGCACACACACACACACACACACACACACGGTGCTCTCCTATGTTCTTTACGAGCCCTGCATTAACTCCCCAGCGAGGCTGAGACCCTCATATGAACAAGTACGTCAAAGCTTGAAAGACCCTTCTGCCTACCAGCAGCTTTTATTTTCCCCCTAAAATATTTTAGTTGTCTTTTTTTTTTTTCATTTTAAAATTATGAGAGATCTCCTTTTAAAAATTAATTTCCTGCTTCTCTTGAAGAAAGATGTGGGGTTCCTGTCACTCCAGGCCCTGCTCCTTCACTTCATGGTGCCTCCCTGGGGAATGGGTTAGAGACCTGTCATTTTGAGAGAAGGGTCCCTCGGTCACCTCATCATACCTCCATGCTCATGTGTCTCCTGGCTGGCTCTGGGGGTTTGGGGGACAGAAAACCCACACATCCTGGGCCTTTTATGGCAGCAGGTAATGAGCACAGCACATAGGAACCTGAGGGCCGGCCTGCTTTCCTCGTGGCTTGTTTCTCATTCTCTATGTCCCTCAGTCTCCTCTATCTCCCCCTTTCTGCTCCTCACACCCCTCTCCAGCACACTGTATTATTGCTGTTCTATTTTAGCCCAGAGCCAACCTCCCCAACCCAGCCTGGTTCCTTGGAGAGCGCGGTGTGCTACCTTGGAGTCAGGCCTGGGTTTGATTTCCTCTCTTGCCACTTTCTTCAATCTCTTTTACACATAAAATGGAGACAAAAAAAAATGCTGGCTATCTTGAAGTTAGTTAGCTCACTGATAGCCAAGGATGTTTGCACTTACCTCAGGGAATTGCTGAGCGGAGTCCATGGTCTCTCATGCAGGCCCTGAGGAAGCTCGATGCTTCCTAACCCAGGTTCCAGGAAACAGCTCCTATACACAGGCTTGCTCTCGGAAGAGCCAAGAAGTGACACTGTGTCTTAGCTACCGTTCTGTTGTTGTGAAGAGACACCATGACCGAGGCAACTCTTAGGAGAGGAGACATTTCATCGGGGTTTGCTTACAGTTCCAGAGGCTTAGACCATTATTGTGACAGGGAGCACAGTGACAGAAAAGCATGGAGAAGTACCTAAGAGCTGTTCTTAGCAGTAGGCCGAGAGTGCTGCATCCAGCTCTGCAGGCAGCCAGAAGAGACACTGGCCTGGCATGGGTTTTTGAAACCTCAAAGCCCAGCCCCACTGACACAGGTCATACAAGGCTATACCACCTAATCCTTTTCATAGTGCCACTCCCTGATGTCTAAACATTCAAATATTTGAGCCCATGGGGCCATTCTTATTCAAACCACCACACCATGCCTCTGACTGACTCTTGAGAGCAAAAAACCTCATTTTGTGAGAAGTTTCCCTGGAGGCTGAAAGAGGTTGGTTGGTCAGGCCTAGGGAGCCATCCATCAAAAGGCCAGACCAATTCCCCTAGCCCTAAAGGGCCTTCTCAGACTCCCCTGGCCAGAGGAGGACACAGATGGACCTGGCCTGAGAGAAAGGAAAGCCATGCTACCAGGCTGAAGAGATGGACTGGCAGTTAAGTATTTACTCCTCTTGCAGGATTCAATTCCCAGCGCCCATATGGCAGCTCACAATTGGAACTCCAGTTTAAGGGGATCTGACACCCTCTGCTGGCCTTCACTGGTACCAGATACACACATGGTGCACAGACATACATGCAGGAAGGGCACCCACAAACGCAAAATAAAAAATAAGTAAGACTATCACCAGGTCCCTCAAGGTGGGCTAGATTGAGCAAGACTCTGGTTCAAGGGGCCTCTTCCCAACCACAAACTATAATCTTAGTGTCAACATGAGAAGGCCAGGAACAAAGCATCTTACAGGATCCCAAGTATAAGGATATGGGTGAGGGCTGGGGATGTATCTCCATGTGCAGACTGCTTGCCTAGCATGCACAAGGCCCCAGGTTTGACCCTCAGCATAAACTAGTCATGATAGCACATGCCTGTAGTCAATACTACACTCCAGGAATAGAAACACAAGAGTCGGAAGTTCAAGAGCATCCTAGCTATATGGCAAGTTTGAAGCTAGCCTGGGCTATCTGAGACCCTATCCCAGAAAATAAACAAAAAGCTCTCCTTCCCCAGAAAGGCCTTGGTCTCCTCATTAAAGCTTGTTTTGTGGGTCAAAGGAAGACCTAAGAGCCTCTTCCATGGGCTCCCATTCCAAATACAGAGAGATTCCCCATGTACAGCCCTCAGGCATGGAGAAGCCCAAGGAGCGCCATGCTACTGTCTAGCGCTTGCTATGTCAAGCTCTGTATGTGTTCCTCATGAATATTAATAGTGTCCATGTCAGTTGACACAAGACAACTCCCACAGGCAGGCCCAGTAGCTAATCTTCCAGGTGATTCTAGATTCTGTAAGTCTAGCTTGACTAGAATGATTCAGCTAGCTCTCCCAACATCCTACAAAGTCAGTTCTGTCAGACCCCCATTCTACAGATGAGGACACTGAGGCACAGAAAGGTTAGAACCTACCCAAAGTTGGGAGTTTTGTGAGTGGCAGAGCCAAGTCTTCTAGAACCTGTGTCTTTTGTGAGTTCACTAATGGGGGCTGTGTTTACACATGGCTGCAAACCCCAAAGTGAGCTCCCAGACCAGAAATTGAATGATTTCTGGCTACAGTGGTCACCAATACCTATCAGTGATAGCACGGCCCAAACAACAAAGGCATCAGTAAGCGCTTGAGCAGGAGGAGGCTGCCCCTTTGATAACACAGAGAAGGCAAAAATTTCAAAAACAAACCTTCCTGTGTTACCCGTGAGAACCATGGAGCCCCCACGTCAGCTCCACAAGGCATCCAAGTTCCCTGGCTCATCCCTGTTTGATTTTCTTGTTTAGCCCTACCCCAGAGGAAGGAACTTGAGTTCTGGACGTAGCTGCTCTTGTATTTGTAGCTGGAGTACCTGTTGCGTGGGGGGCGGGGGAGGCTCACGGGGTCACTGCACACTCCATATTTTAAGATGCAAAAATACATTTTCAGTCATTAATGATAATTATAGACTTCTGTGGTAGCTAGTGTTCATTGTTGAGTTAACAGAATCTAGACTCACCTGGGAGATTAGCTACTGGGTCTGCCTGTGGGAGTTGTCTTGTGTCAACTGACATAGGAAGACCCATCTTAATTATAGGCGGAACCATTGGGAAATCTGGACTGCATGAAGTGGGGAAGGCAAGCTGAGCTCTAGCACACGCACGCACACACACACACACACACACCACACACACACACACTCTGCCCTCTGCTCCCTGACCCTGGAAGTGATATGGCCGACCGCTTCCGGCTCCTGCTGCCTGACTTCCCCTCCATGATGAACTGCACCTTGAACTGTGAACCCAAATTAGCCCTTTCTCCCCTAAGTTGCTTTTGTCAGAGAACTTTGTAACAGCAACAGAGACAAAGGTTAAACCACCCTGTTCCCAAACATAGTTACCCCCCTTTTTTGTGAAAGATACATTTGAGATCCCTGCCCATAGTCACCTGACATTGTGACCTTATATATGCTATTTTTTTCCCTCTAAATACATACCTGTAATGGAAGTTAATTTATAAATCAGACACAGTAAGAGTTCAACAAAAGTAACCTAGTAATAAAGAAATGCTGTGACAATGTAACTGTAATAAAAGTGCCAGTGTCCTTGCTCTTATGCCCTGGAGCCACTGCTAAATAAAATAAGTGCTACTTTAGTTCGGCTTCTTGAAAGTCTATCTGATTAGTTAGATGCCTATGGACACATTATGGGAGGGTAGTACAGACAGGGGGGATACACTGCTCAAAGGGAACAGAACTCATAATCTGAGGAAGACGGAAAGAGGGGGCACAAGATTTCAACTTGCTATCATGAATAAATACAATTTAAAAAGCAGCTAGACCTGGAGGCACCAGCCTGTAATCCCAGTTCTTCAGAACTCAGAGGCAGGAGGATCAAAATTTCAAAGTATGCCTGGCCTATTTCCTTCTCAAAATAGAAAGTGAAAGGGACCAGAAGTATCTCAGTGGTAGAGCACTTGCCTAATATACGGAAGGCTCTGCGTTCTATCCCCCAGAGTGATACCAAGCTGCATGTGCGCGCGTGTGTGTGTGTGTGTGTGTGTGTGTGTGTGTGTGTGTGTGTGTCACACACACGCACGTGCACACACACACAACCAAACTCACGAAGTATTTGTTTCTATAATTTCTATTTATTATTTTTAGATTGCTGTTGACCACAGGTCAATGAAACCACAGAGGAAACACAAACATGGGGAAGCATGGAAGTCGCAGCTACAGATACTGATACTTAAGTCTTGGACATATCTCTTGGCATAGGACACAGTATAGACTCTCTCCTCAATTTATTCTTCTACAAACTTGGGACCAGAACACCTGTCGCGCCGTGTCCACACACAGCCCTCAGTACCTGCCATATAAGAACTCAACAAATGTTATTTCTTGTTTCCTCACCTCAAAAGGTGTAACTAACTAAAAGCTGGTCCCAGTGGTCTCTGCATGCCTTCTCTCCCACAAGCAAGAGAGACTGTCTACACATCCCCAACTATCCACGCACTTACTCAGTGCCGTAGAAGACTTCCAGCATTATCTGGTGCTGTTGCAATGAACTGGGACCCAGCTGTTTTCTTCTGTCAGCCTGCAGGCTCCTGTAGATCAACAACAAAACCGTATTTGTATTTTTTTTTCTTTTTAAAAATGCTTCTAAAAATATGTATTTTGTTTTGATTTATATGTATGTGTCTGTGTGCCACATGTATGCAGGTGCCCGAAGAGCTCAGAAGAGGTGTCGGATTCACCAAATGCGTTACAGGCAGCTGTAGAGTAGATGCTGGGAACCAAACTCCCATCCTTGACGAGAGCAGCTGTGCTGTTAAGTCCTGGGCCATCTCTCTAGACCTCAAATGATTTCTGTGCCCTACAAAGGTATCTTGGTTATGACACCATGGAGATTTTCCTATCCTAAGGGAAGGTTTTGGGTTGCTCTTGACAGTTTAGCTGCCCACTGCCTCGCTCTCTCTGGCACCTGGTATAGGGCTACTTTATGGGGGAGGGGGCACACATACTAATTGATATGTTGAGTGCAGAAGGCACCCTGGAGGACAAAGGAAACCTGATAGAATAGCTGAAAGTCTCCTTGGCGGGGGTGGGGAGGCAGGGACAGATCCTGGGCTTCTCAGGGACACAGGACAGCTGAGACAGGAGAGGTAAGTGTGAGAAGTGCCTAAGAGTCACTACTATCTGCTGATACTCTGGCAAGTGCTCACCCCAGGCCCCAGCATCCTAGACCAGGAGGTACCAAGACCAGGAGGTACCTGGTTATAGTCTCTCAGCTGGGCTGAGTGAGAAGTGCCTGTCACCTTGTTTAATATAAACTGTTTGTTCTTCATGGTCAGTTACCACACAGCAGAACAGCAGGTATGTCTATAATTACTTCCTATAATTCCCTTCATTTAGTGGTGCTGCCCAACTCTCCACTACCCCAAAACAAGAACAAGGTGAAAAAACCCCGGTCCCACTGCTGGCCTCTCCTCTCACAGTAGAGAAGGAGGTGGGATCCTGGCTTCACTCCCACTAGAGGAAAAACTCCCATGACCAAAGCAGCTCTTTCCTCTGCTGCTGGTAAGAGACATATTGTCCCCAGCACCTGCTGGCCTGGGCTCAATGTCTTACCATCTCCAGGCTCACACAAAGACTCAGCTGAATGCCTTTTAACAGGCTATGGACACACTTCTAGCAGCCTCCCCAAGGATCATCCCCTCTCATTTCCTGGCCTGGGGCAGGAGTCACCTGGCTCTACTTCTGGGGCTTGGCTGGAAGGCTCTCAGAGCCCCACCCATATGTCTGGATGCAGTGCTGTGGGCTGGTGTATCCTGCATCCCCTCCCCCTTGCCTTTCCATCTCATACTCATTAGCTCCTCTTGTTCTTCACCTCACCTTCCTCCTCTCCTGTTTCATCTCACTTGTCCTTGGTTTCTACAGTGACAAACACCACAGAGATGCTCCACGGATCCTCCAGGTTCTAGCCAGCAGGGAGCTGAGAGGAAGGAGAAGCTGCAAAGAGCACAGCCAGGCAAGCTCGGCTGCCATACTGTGAGGCTGACTTTGCCAGGAAGCAGAGACGAGCCTTGGGCTTCTGGAGATCCAGCCTTGTGCTAACTGGGTTTCGTTACTTTGACACAAGCGAGAGTTATCTTGGAAGAGGGAACCTCAGTTGAAAAAGGCCTCCATCAGATTGGCCTGTAGGCAAGTGGATAGGAGCATTTTTTTGATTAGCGATTGATGTGGGAGGACCCAGGCCACTGTGGGAGGTGTCACCGCTGGACGGGTGGTCTTAGGGTATCTAAGACAGTGAGCTGAGCAAGCCAGTGAGAGGGCTCCCCCATGGCCTCTAACTCAGCTTCTGCCTCTACTTTCCATCATGACTTCCCGTCTCTTCCTCCTCCTCCTCCTCGCCATCGTCGTAATGGACTGTAAGCTGTACAATGAAATAAATAAGCCCTTTCCTCCCTAAGTTGCTTCAGGTCATGGTGTTTATCAGGGCAATAGAGATGTAAGCAGAACAAGCCTCAAGCTTCCAATACACCCTCATCCTGTTGCGTGTCTCACCTGAGTTCCGGGATCCGGCTGCGCTGCCAGCTCCCTCCCAGCTTCCCTTGAATCCAGGAATAAAAAAACACAGACATATACAATTGTTCACTTTCAATTTGCCTTCTTCAGCCAATTGCTGGGCGGAAGGTACAGGAGGAAAAGGGAGACACAAGGGAGGAGAGTTTCGCCAAGCTTCTGATGGAGAAGGGTTGAAGAGCCATGTGAGATCTCAAAAGGGAGTGGCCATGCAGGCCGCTCCTACAGGCGGGTCGTCAGGGGCATTTAGCAGGGGCTAGATGGGACTAGTTACTAAGGTTTAGGGCAGGTGGGAGTAGCAGAGCTAAGAGTATTAATAAGGGTACATTTTCCAAATAGAAGATAGTAGCACCTAGCAATTGTGCCAAGAAGGCGAGTTGAAAATGAACAACTTTTGTGTGTCTTTTTTTTGTGTGTGTCTTTTATCCACGGATTCAAGGGAAGCTGGGCGGGGGCTGGTAGCGCGGCTCATTCCCGGAGCAGAGGTGGGTAGCGCGAAAGCTACTTGCAACATCGTCTCCAATGCATCCTTACCCAGCACATCACTCTGGGTGTTTTCTTCGCTTATCTGCTAGCCTCCCTCCTTAGGAGGGTCACTCCACAGTGGTCAGTCTCTACAAGAAAGCAGCCCTTTGGAGACCTGGAGTCATTGACTCGTTTTTTCCTGTTACCCACTCAGTTCCCCACAACCCTAAATTATCTCCAGGCGGCATCTCTTGGACCCTTCGGTGATAACACTGTTATCACCGGACAGTTCACCTGCAGGGACTTCCGCCAATCTCCGCTCACCCCAGTTCCAGCCATGGCCTCTGGCAGCCGCCATCCTGAGGCATGAGCATCCATCTTGATCTATCCCTCAAGTGGAAAGAGCCTGATACTGTGGCAGGGGATTTGGGAAGACTAGCAGTCCCAGTCTGAAGCCTGCACTATCCTGCCAGAGCCTGTGTGCAACTTCCTGCCTTGTCAGCTAACAAAAGGACTCCATGAGTTTCACCTTGAAGCTCGTTTTTTTTTTTTTTTGCATTGGGTGCTGAGCACCAACTCATGGCAAGGAGCCCAGGAGACATTCCAAGGTCCGCAGTCAGGAGTGCAGGCCTGGCAGGGTTTGTGCACTCTGTTTTCCTCTGGGACTTTTGGTGGAGAGGACCAAGCATACTCTATTCCTGTCCAAGAGGCACATTGTCCGTGATACCCTGTGCTCACCATACTTCAGTGACAGCTTCAGGTGAGATGCTGGGGCTGGGCCTCAGAGGAGTGTTCCTTCCGTCTCTCACACCCTGAGCTTAACCTTGGCCTGGCCTCTCTGTCCCTTGTGCCTTCCTCTCTCCTCGTTAACTCTCTCTTCCAGGTTTTCTCAAGCCCCACATCTCATGGAATCCCAACTCAGTACCATATCAGTTTATCTCCAGGTAGTCACCCCTGTGTCTCTGTAACTTTTTCCATCAAAGCTCATGCAATGCAATTGAAGGGACCTGTGAGATTTGAGGTCTTTCTCACCTGTGTAGGGGCTTGCCTCGCATGCCTCTGTCTTCCAACTGGGTTTGATGTACAGGAGACAGAACCCTCAGTAAACAGCAAGGGTTAGAAGGCTTCGAGGGGTGCATGCCAGGGGAAGGGGTCTGTGCCAGGGGAAGGAAGAAGCTGAGGAACAGCCAGGCTTGAGGTTTGCAAGGCCTTTCCCCATTTAGGAATTGCTCAGCTCTTGTAGGAATTTCACAGGCCTGTGGAATCCTCCAGCCGTGGAACCCACCCATCTGCCCCAGCCCGGGCACTGACAGTGTCTCCCTCATCCAAACTCTTCTGCTATTCTTCTTAAAGGTCCCCACAAAACAGAATTCCACAGCTTCCCTTCCTTTTGGGTGGTCGTAGTGAATTTTTTACGTTCTTTGTGGTCAGGGAAGCTCTTGAAGCCTGGATCCTACATTTCAGATGCCATTTTAACCCCCACTCTCCTCTGAGTTAGTAAACCTGAGCTAGCACTATCAGGACTCGACAAGATCAGCCAGTAAAGTGACTTTCAAAGCCAGGTGTCGTAGCACACACCTGTAAACCCAGCATTTCCAAGGCTGAGGTAGGAGGCTGTCTTGAGTCAGTGAATCTGAGGTAAGTAGCAAAAGCCAGGTCGGCTGAGGCCACATAGTAATCTGTCTCAAAAAACCAGAGGCTGGGCAGTGGAGGAAGGGGAGAGGGGTGAGAGAACACTGTCAAGTTGTTACTGTTTTCTAAGTAGCAAAATCCCTTTTCCAGAAAGTAGAGACTCTGAACTCTAAAATGTAAGACTGGCAAAACCCGAGCAGCTCTGATTGCCATAAAAGGAGGGTGTTCCCACCCACTAGGGCACAAGGATCCCAGATTGAAAACCCCTAATCAGGTCAAATGGAACACTTTTTGGATAAAAAGTCTGCAGCCAAGGGAAATGTCCCCTAGACAGGACTTCAGCCCGTATCTTTCCTGATGTGACATCTACTTGGCAACCTTGTTGGACCTCAATGAAAACTGCTAAAGTTTATGTTCTGAAGATATTCTGTTAATTGATTGATTTAAAGACAGAGGGCTCACTATGTTACTCAGGCTAGTCTTGAACTCGTGAACACAACCCTCATACTTCAGCCTCTAAAATAGCCAAGACCTCCTCCAATGGTGTCACCATGTCTGATTCAAAGATGTATTTTTGTGAGTGTGTTCCAGTCTCCTTGGTGGCTATGTGGTTCTCGTTTTCTTCTTTATGATATCTGGTACTTCAAATGCCAAAAAATCTCAACGAGAAGTTGGCAAAGGGATTGTACAAACATGTTTCGCAAATCTCCAGATCTTTGAGCTAAGATGGCCATCACATTTTCCCAAACATCCCCACGTAGAGCCATGGAGTACGGCCCATCTTTCTTGTGTTATTTACTCATTTGTTTCTTTTGGAGTGCAGTTGGAGCACACACAGTGCGATTGCAAGAAAGATCCAACTGGAATGAGAAATGGCAGTGCCCTTTGTGCTGGGACTCATTAAGCCTCCTGCCCCAGGGATCTGGGAGGCCCAGGGAAGGAGAATTTCCTTCTTGGGATTTTTAACATAATCCTCTCTTCGGAGGGTTGAAGCTCCTGCTAGTTGCCAGTGCAGGGGCCTGGGTGGGTTCTGCAGGAGCACATTCCCCAGCACCAGGACCAGGCCTCCTCTCAGATCTCCCATGAACTCCCCTACCTTCCCCACCCACAATTTCTAACTGGTTCCCACACCCCAGACCAGGGGATTGAGGGGTGACTTTAGGAAGTAGGTTCAACAGAGTTTGCTGGGCCAGCACCTCCTGGCTATTCACTCTCCACCTGCCTCCTTGAGGGCATTAGCCAATACATACATGCATACATACATACATACATACATACATACCTGTGTGTAGGTGTATGTATGTATATGTGTATGTATGTATATATGTATATATGTTGAATGAAGTGTGCCATATATGCACATATATATGTGTGTAGGTGTTGTATGTGTGTGTATGTATATGTATATGTATATGTATATGTGTATGTGTGTATATATATATGTGTGTGTGTACATATACATACACATACACATACACATACACATACACATACACATACATATACATATACACATATACATATATACATATATGTCAGATATGTATGTATGTATGTATGTATGTATGCTGGTATGTATGTATGTATGTGTGTATGTATGTTGAGTGGAGTGTGCCAGGTATATATGTATGTATGTATATATGTATGCTCATATGTATGTATGTATGTATGTATGTATGTGTGTGTGTGTGTGTATGTATGTTGATTGGAGTGTGCCAGGTATGTATGTATGTATGTATGTATGTATGTATGTATGTATGTATATGTGTAGGTATGTGTATGTATGTATGTTGATTGGAGTGTGCCAGGTATGTATGAATGTGTCTAGGTGTGTGTGTATATATGCTGAACGGAGTGTGACAAGTATGCATATATAAATGTATGTGTGTGTATGTATGTATGTATGTATGTATGTATGTATGATGAGTGTGGAGTGTGCCAGGCACTGAGCATTCATTTGCAAAGGTTCAGTATGAGCTGGGAACCGTGCGGTCCATTTAGTCCTGTCCATGGTGACAGGAGCAGCATTGAACTCAGCATTGCATAGATGAAAGCACTGGTCTCTCACAGGGGCTTGGTGCTTAAGAATACTGACTGCTCTTGCAGGGACCTGGGCTTGGTTCCCAGCTCCCACATAACAGGTCACAAATGTCTGTAACTCTAGTTCCAGGGGATCTGATAGCCTCCTCTTCTGGCCTCTGTGGGCATCAGGCATACACATGGTGCTTGTGTGTGAGTGTGTGTGTGTGTGTGTGTGTGTGGTGTGTGTGCGCGCGCACACATGCACATGCATATATATGCAGGCAAACACCCATACATACAACATAGAGATAAATAAATCTTTAAAAATTAAACCAAACAATAATGAATTCTCTTTCCCCCCTATTTATCCGGGGTTTCACTGTGTCTGTCTCAGCTGCAGTCAAGCAGCTGAGATTACAGGCATCGCCACTGTGTCCAGCAAATAGTTAATTCTTACTGAATATCCAGTGTTTGCCAAGATCTCCATGTGACTACATGAATGAACCTTATGAACTGGTTACGATCAGCATCAGCCAACTTAACATATGAGGAAACAGAAACACCGAGCTGGTCATGCTCTTTGTTGTGTCTTCAGTTAGGCTGGGATGTCGTTCTTCCACATTTCAGGTATGGTGTGATCGGGTACCTAAGGTGTGGGCTTTGAAGAGCTGCAGTGTAGCTGCATAGATGCTTAGCATTGTTCTGGGGTTTGAGTTCAGCACCGCAGAATACACATCATCCTGAACTCTGAAGTCAGTCTCACCTGAGCCTGCCTTACCATAGACAGGGTGCTTGGGCAGAGGCAGACATGTTAGCTGTCTCTTGCTACCTAGCACCTTAGCTCAGCATCATCTCAGGAAATCTGAGAGAAGCTTAGCAGGGATGGGGGACAGGGGAAGTCTCACAAGACCATGGTCACCTCAGAGCTCAGCTGGGAAACTAATTCCAAGCTCTGTCACCTGGACATCTCTCCACAAGCTGGCACTGTAATATGGCAGCTGGTTTCCCCAACCCAAAGGGCCAAGGGGACACCCATGAGCAGGTCACTGTCTCTTTGTAACTAACCAACTCTCCACAGCGATAGTCCATACTTCTGCCCCATTCTACCCATTCCAAGCCAATCAAAACCTCCAGCCTGCACAGACATAACAAAGGGTTCCGTAAGCCTGTGACAACAAAGCCAGATGTGGCACACACCTGCAATCCCAGCATTTAGGAGGCAGAGGCAGGAGGACTGGTGCAATTTTGAAGCCAATCTTGTCTCTATAGTGAGCTCCAGGCCATTCAGGGCTATGTAGCAAAACCCCATCTCAAATGTGCACAAAGACAAGGAGGTGGCTACCCACAAGTCCCTTTAACTTCTGGACTTCCTTTCCCTTGTATGTAAAATGGGAGGGGGGTTAATGTCCTCAGCTCAGAGTTCATCTAAGGCCTCAATGAGACAATGCCATGAAGCCAGAACAGAGTCTGCAAACACTGAGCCCTCGGTGAATACCAGTCAATGTATCATGCTGCCCGAAGCTACTCCGGCACGGATCCCGTCTTTCTTGTTACCGTCTGTCCCTCCATTGCCTGTCTAGCACAATGCCTAGCATTTCCTCTCCCTACAGTGTATGTCATCACGTACTGTCGGTGTCAGGCTGCGGGTGGGGAAGAGACATTGCCTGCTTTTACAGTACATGCCTGATACAGTCATGACGTGCCCTGCAGGGGCATATCCAGAATACAGGGTCTGGAGTACCCATAGGCACTGGCTCCTGCTGCCACCAGCCTGCTCTGCCGACATGGTCTAGAACCATGAACAACTTCAGGCCACTAACACTCTCCTCTCACACTGCTTCTACGGGTCTTAGATTGCCAGGTTCTCCCCCCACCCCAAATATTTCCCTGTTGTTCCCCAGAGAGGCTTGCCCAAGGGCAAGCACAAGTTTCAGAATTTTTCAGCCACCTCCCTGTGGCCAATAATAACTGTGACTTCCTGAGGCTTGTTATCAAGGTACAGCATGTTGCCCTTGAGGGTGCTTGGCTGCACTGGCCGCTGCTTGGCATTAAGGAGAATGGCACAGTGGACCATAGACGGGTTGTGGACCAGAAAAGGATGGAATGCCACAGAGGAGCAGTGAGTGGTCTTAAAAGCGCCTGCTTACCATATCCAGATCTGGGCTTGAGCTGGGATTTAGAACTTGCCTCATTCTCATTGTTTGTGAATGGAGTCTTATCTGTTCAGTCGGGTAGGCACCCCACTACCTGCCAGCTTTCTGGCTGCAACCTTTAGAAACTTAAATCAAAAGAAACATTTACAGGGCTGGAAGATGGCTCAGAGGCTAAGAGCACTGGCTGCTGGGGACCTGGCTTTGGTTCCTGTCACCCACATAGTCCCGTCACAACAGTCTGTGACCCCAGTTCTGACCTTTGTCAGTACCAGGTACTTATAAAATGTATATGCATACATACATGCAAGTAAGACATTCATATACATAAAATAAAAATAAGTAAATCCTTTAAAAAAAACATTTTCCCATATGCAAGTTAATTAACTGGAGTATTTTGTTATAGTGATGGCAAGATGACAAATATAGGAGATATCCCAGGGGCCCAGCCTACGTGGGTACCCCAGCTCTCCCAGTGACTGTCTAAAGTTCTGAGTCCCTGTTTTAAATTAGGTTCTGCTAAAATAACTCATGCGGTTGTCGTGCCCGCACTGGAGCCTCAGCTGATAATACTGTGCTGTGCTGACCTCATCACTTCACAACAGAAAATCTCCTTTAACAAAACATAGGAAAACATAATCCGAAAATAAAAAGATGCTTTGTGAATTTTATTAAATCAGTCTCACTGGAAACTTCAAAATGGAGGAGAAGAGAGTTCCTAAGAGAAAGAACACAGGAAGAAATAAAGAGCAGCCCTGAACTGGGGCAAGAAGATGCTGAGAAGGACATGGCTTCCACTGACAACATGTTTAACCACAGCACCAGGAGGGCTGCCAGCCTGGTGCCCACCATATGCAAAGCCTCTGTCAGATGCCATAGATCATGTGACTTCTACCCTAGCCCAGACTGGGAAACAGTGAAAGTTCTGACAGACTGAGGGTTTGTCTCAGAGAAGTAGCCTGTGTGATCTGTAGTAAACATTTGTCTGCATGTATGTATCCATGTGTGTCTGTATGTACATGCATGTGTCTGTGTGTCTGAGTGTGTATATGTGTATCCATGCGTGTATGTTCATGTGTGCATTGTGTACTTGTGGTTTTTGTGTGTTTCTCTGTGTATACATGTGTGTATCTGTGTATGTACATGTGAGTGCATTTGTGCATGTATATCATTGTGTGTTTGTATGTGCATGTGTACATTTGTATGTGTACATGTGTGTATCTCTGTGTGTGTCCATGTCTGCATGTGTATGCATGTGTGTATCTGTGTATATATATATATATATATCCATGCATGTATGTGTGTGTGCATGTGCATATGCATGTGTGTATCTGTATGTGTATGTGTGTGTGCATATGTATATCTATGTCCTCATGTGTGTGCATGAGTGTACATGTGTGTAAATATCTGTGTGTCTGCACGTGTGCATCTACTTGTGTGTAGTATGTGTGTGTGAGTGTGTCTGTGTGTTTTATTGAGACTAAAACACAGGGCCTTCTTCTACATGCCTGATGTATGATTTGAAGTGGAAACAGGTCTCAGAGGGAACAACTGAGAGGAGAGCAGGGGGAGCTGGGAAAGGAGTCATCTGAGGGGCTGCAGCAAAGCAGCCATGATGTATTAAGGCTTGTTGGGAAGTCTGGCTTGATGTTTGGGACCGTGGAATGTCAGCCAGCCACCCTTGGTCTGCAGGCTGTGGCTCTATTAGTGATGTGGAGGCTTCAGTGCTTGGAGCTGGGCCTGACTGAGGAAGGCACAGGCTCAGGGCTGGGAAAGGGGTGGTGGAAATAATTCTTAATAGGCTAGCAGTCTGGCTGATCAGGCCTTGAGAGTTCCTACCTAAAGCCACAGGTATGAACTCTAGAGATAGGAATCTCTTCAGTAGTGAGAGATATGTTTTCCATTTCCCCTCCAAAGTTTATGATGGGGGCTGGAGAGATGGCACAGCTGTTAAAGTCTAGGCTCATAACCGGAAGTTTATAATGGAAAATTTCAACATATACAAAACCAGAGAGAATGGCACCATGATCTCCTGAAGACCACCCATCACCCAGTAACAGTGGTCACCAGTGTCTCGATGTCTAGAGCAGTCTTCGACTCTGACCTTCTGCATGTGTGACTGAATGAGACTGGAGGTGGGATATTAAGTTTAGTTCCTTTCCTTTCGTTTGTCCAACAGCAGCTGGGGAGTTGGCCAGCAATCCCTAGAAGAACTCGAAGGGTTCTCCTGGGAGCTAATGAAAGAAAAAGAATCCTTGTAGTTGATCAGAGCTGTTAAACGAAGGTAGTTGAGGTTGGGTGACCAAGGATACAAAACCTCATGTCCAACACCCGAGGAGCTCAGATGTCTGGGATCAAATGTGGACACACTGGGCGGAGTTCATGCTAGCCCTCTCCTTGACTTATAGAGACCATCTTCTTCTTATCCTTTATATCGTCTTTCCTCTGTGCTGTGTCCATATTTCCTCTTCTTAGAAAAGGCACTTCATATCGAGGGAAGGCAGATCCTAATGACCTCATTATAGCTTGATTGTCTCTTAAGATCCTTTCTCTGAAAAAGTCCTGTTCTAAGGTGCTGGTGGTGAAGACTTGGCATGTGAAACTTGGGGAGACAGGAAGAAATGCTGAATGAATGCCTTGGAGAAACACAAACCCTCCAAAGGGTTTCCTTAGGTGGGAGACAGGCTGGGGAGAAAGGTCTTAGGGTGAGGAGAGGCATGTTAGCCAGCTCCTAACAGACACTGGTGTTCCAGGGAAGGCATGAAATCTGAGACAGTAGGTCCACAGGGGCCTCTGGGAAGAGATGTGACTTGTTGCTGGACATCTGAGTCCCAGAAGTTAAGCACTACTTGAGAAAAGAACCCCCAAAGGATTTGAGGTGAATATTTTATTCAGCTTCTAGTAATGGATCTTGGGAGTTCAGAATTATTTTGGAAAATTAGAGAAGTAAAAATTTGATATTTCTGGGCTAGAAAGATGGCTCAGTGGTTAAGAACACTGACTGTTCTTCCAGAGGTCCTGAGTTCAATTCCCAGCACCACATGGTGGCTCACAACCATCTGTAACGGGATCTGATGCTCTCTTATGGTGTGTCTGAAGACAGTGACAGTATACTCACATATATAAAATAAATAAATTTTTTAAAATTGATATTTCTACATCCCTTCAGTTAACAGAATATACTCTCGAAACATAAGGTGGAGAGGCTGGATTCCTCTACAAGAGCACACACACCCAGCCTGGGCCCTTGACATCCCAGAGACAATTTCAAGGACTCAAGATACACACATGCAAACAGACACACACAAATATATAATTTCAAGGGAGCTCAGTCTGAAGCATTTACAGCCCACGCCTGCCCCTTATGTAATATATCATGCCCCTGAGGTTCAGAAGAGAGAAGTTGCCCTTAGACAGACACGGGTATGTCAGCAGTATAGAATTCTCAAGCCAATGGGAGCCTCTCCTGGTGGCTTTCTCAAAAGTTTCCCAGAGAAATGGATATGCATTTGTGCCCCACAATGAGGTCCTCTGTGAGCTGTGTCTTGCAGCACCGCCAACAGCTGCTCCCTGAGCTGGCTCAGAGGGAGCCAGCAGCCAGTTTGGGGGACCTTGTGTTTTGTTGTCTTAACATGTCAGCCATTCTAATAGATGAGTAGTGTCCTGGATTCTTCCAGCATGTCCTCATGCATTTTATAAGAATATCTTTGCTTTCTATCCCAAGAGGGCATTCCAAATTCACCTTGTTTTTTTTTTTTTTTTTTCCAGTCTGGAATAAGCGATTCATCAAAAGAGTCCCAGAGTTTTAGAAGTAGTTTGACAAAAAAGAGAAGAAGGAAGGAAGGAAGGAAGGAAGGAAGGAAGGAAGGAAGGAAGGATGGACTTAAGGAGCAATGATGTGTTATAAAGAAACCATCACAAAATATGTGCTTCTTTTCATAAGATTTCACATTGTATGGTGAGATCATTCTCCCATGCTGGAGAAATTCCTGTATATAGAAACAGCTGAGACCTTCCACGTCAAATCCATCTCCAGAATTATCTCTCGCATCCCTTTCTGAGTCACCTGGAGAGATTGGCTTTCATTCTTTGAAACTAACTCTCACCTACAGAGAGACTGAGACCAAGACTGAGCCAAGCAGCTCAGGAAAGTGAGACGCTGACATGGTGTCTTTCTCCTCTCTGCATGGGAGGGCAGTCGTGACCTGCTGGCAGTGGGAGACCTCATCCTGGTCCTTCACACCACACAATGGCAACATGACAATCACCTGTGGTTAGCTAGAATGAAGATAAGTCTTTAGAAGATAGAGAGCAGCTGCCACAGCCTATTGTGTAAGAATAAGAGATATAAAACTTAGGTGTAAGCTGGCTGCTTCCAGCAACACAGAATGTCTAAAGACATTAAGAACTCAGGGGTTTTTTTCTTCCTTTAAAAAAAAATTAGATTTATTATCAGGCTGGGAGAATGGCATAGCTTTATTGAGCTATAATTGGCACACATAAAATACCCATACTTAAAGTGAATGATTTGATCATTTTTTAAAAAAGATTTACTTATTTGTTTTATGTATATGAGTACACTGTAGCTGTCGTCAGACACACCAGAGGACGGTGTCAGATCCCATTACTGATGGTTGTGAGTCACTATGTGGTTGCTGAGAATTGAACTCAGGACCTCTGGAAGAGCAGTCAGCAGTGTTAACCGCTGAGCCATCTCTCCAGCCCCCAGTTTGATCAATTTTTAACATGTTTTATACAATTGTCCTTCAATATTCATGGAGTTTTAAATCCAAGACCCTCTATAGACACTCAAATCTATAGATGTTAAAAGTCGTACAAGTAGGGATTTCTTGATTACATTTTCATGCATACACAGAGTATCCTTTGACCGTATTTGCCCCCTCCTCCCCCCATCCCCTTCCCTTTCACATCCCCGATGCTTTCACTCCCGTATCCTCTTCTCCTACCCACCCAGATTCCATGTTGGAGAGCCAACACCGGCTGCTACTTGTCTTTCTGAGTCTGTGTTATTTCATTAACAATGATCATGTCTAGTTCCGACCTTTTTTCTCTAAACAACATAATTTCACTCTCACTTATGATTGCCCAAAGCTTCACTGGGCGTGTATCCCACAATGTCTTTATCTTTATCTGATCCCTTGGTGGGTACTGGTATGGTTTGTATATGCTTGGCCCGGGGAGTGGCACTATTAGAAGGTGTGTGGTCTTGTTGGTGTGTCACTGTGGGTGTGAGCTTTAATACTCTCATCCTAGCTGCCCGGAAGCCAGTATTCTGCTCCAGCCTTCAGATGAAGACCTAGAAGAACTCTCAGCTCCTCCTGCACCATGCCTGCCTGGATGATAATGGAATGAACGCTCTGAATCTGTAAGCAGCCCCAATTAAATGTCCTTACAAGAGTTGCCTTGGTATGGTGTCTTCTCACAGCAGTAAAACAGTAACTGAGACAGGTACCCAGGCTGGTTTCATATCCTGCCTGTTGTGTAGAATGTGGTAGTGACCATGGATAGGCAGGTGTCCCTATAGTAAGGTGATTCCCATCTTTGAGGTGTATACAGAGAAAATACAGCTGGACCATGGATTATTTGCCATGGAGGACTAATTTAGATGTCTACTACAGTGTGTTAGAATTCCTTTTTCCCCAACCTTCGTTATTCATGCATTTGTCCCTCCCTCCCTCCTATCCCTTCTTGTATAATAACCATCCTGACTGAGGAGAGATGGACATTTTTAATTTTAAAAACATTTTTAATTTAATTACTTTATTTTATAGATGTGGGTGACTTGCCTGAATGTATGTCCATGTACCCCATGCAAGCCTGGTGCCAAGGAAGCCTGAATAGGGCACTGGATCCCCTGGAATTGGAATTTTAAATGGACTTGAGCTATCATGAGGTTGCTGGGAATTGTACCCAGGTCCTCTGGAAGAGCAGCCACTGGTCCTAACTGCTGAGCCACCTCTCCACCCCAGATCTTAACACATTTTGGTGTACAATTCACTGATAGCTAAGGCTTTATTATATATTTATTACATTTCTTTCTTTTTGAGATAAGATACTGGCTGGCCTGGAATTCCTTCTATAGACTAGCTTGGCCTCAAACTCACAAGGATTCTCCTGCCTCAGCCTCCCATGAGATGAGATTAAAGATGTGTACCACCACTGCTGGCTCGCTCTTTCTTTCTGTCTTTCTGTCTTCTTTCTTTCTTTCTCTCTCTCTCTTTCTTTCTTTCTTTTTCTCCTTCCTTTCTTTATCTTTTTTAAAATGTTTATTTTTAATGAACTTAAAACACTCTGTCTCTCTCCCCTCTATCTCTCTCCTCTCTCTGTTTCTGTCTCTGTCTCTCTCTGTCTCCCTGTCTCTCTTCACTCTTTCTATTGCTCTCCTCTCTCTGTCTCTGTCTCTCTCTGTCTTTCTCTGTCTCTGTGTCTCTGTCTCTCTCTGTTTCTGTGTCTCTGTCTGCCTGTCTGTCTGTCTCTGTCTCCTTGTCTCTCTGTCTCTCTGTCTCTCTCTCTCTGTCTCTCTCTCTCTCTCTCTCTTTCTCTCTAAGGATTGAACCCAGGGCCTTGTGTCCCATTGAGTTTACACCCTCAGACCCCACCATTTGTATTTCTTTGAAAAATTATCAATTCTGTTGCCTGTTTATCCATCGGATCATTTTTGCTTTTGATATTTACTCTTTGGAGTTCTTAATATATGGTGGATATTAATGCCCTGTCAGATGAAGAGTGGGCACAGGTTCTCTCCCAGGCTGTCTCTTCATTCTGTTGCTCGTTTCTTTTGCTGTATTAAAACCTTTTAATTTAACAGACACAATCTTTATAGAAAAACATTTTTATTGTTTTCTTTTTGCATTTTTGTTTAGGTGTGGGGAGAATAAGCAGTATTACAAAGCACTTGTGACAGTCGGAAGACATTTTTGTGTAGTTGTCCCTGTGCAGGTTGTGGGAATTTACCTGAAGTCACCAGGTACACAAGGCAAGTACCTTTGTCCACGGAGTCATCTTGCCTACCCTCAAAAATATTTTCTAAGGGACCAGTGAGATGGCTCATAGTGTTAAGGCTTTTGTCATCCAGCTTGACAACCTGAGTTTGAGATACATACATACATACATACACACATACATACACACATACATACACACATACATACATACATACACACATACATACATGGTAGAAGGCTCTAAGGATCAGAACTTAGGACATCAAGCAAGTGGTTCAGCCACTGAGCCATCTTCCCAGCTCAGTTTGCTGTTCACTTGTTTATGGATGGTTGGCTCATTTCTAGTTGTAAACAGAACTGCTATAAATATCATCTCAGAGGTCTTTGGAAGGCAGCCATGCTCACCAGGACAGGTCTTTGTGTGGCTATACACTTACACATTTTCGTTTTTCTTAGCTAAACACCTGATCTGGATTGGATGGTGTCCTGGCTAGTTTTATGTCAACTCGAGACAAGCTAGAGACATCAGAGAGGAGGGAACCTCAACAGAGAAAATGCCTCTATAAGGTCAGGCACGACTGTAGGTCATTTTCTTAATTACTGATTGATGTGGGAGGGACTAGTCCATTGTGGGTGGGGTTACCCCTGGGCTGGTGGTCCTGGAATGGTATAAGAAAGTAGACTGAGCAAGCCATCAAAGTGCAACTCCTCCATGGCCTCTGCATCAGCTTCTTCCTCCAGGTTCCTGTCCTGACTTCCTGTGATGCTGAACTGTGAGGTGGAAGTGTAAGCTGAGAAAACCCTTTCTTCCCCAAGTTGCTTTGGTCATGGGGTTTTATCATAGCAACAGTAACCCTAACTAAGATGAGTAGATTGCATCATATGTGTATGCTTAACTTTTTAAGAAACTGATACTGTATCCTAAAGTGGTTGTATCGTATCACTTTCCATTCCTGTCAGTGATGGATAAGCATTCTAGTGGCTCATGCCCTGTCTAGCCCTTGGATGCTCCCTCTTGGATTCTAATAAGTGCATGGGGTCTCATGCGTGATTTGCTTTGCTTTTCCCTTGTGACAGATGATGTCGAATAGTTTTGTATGACTTCATTTTATCTATATGATCTATATGTCTCTGTCTATCTTGTTGACTTGTTTCTCTCTGTCTGTCTGTCTCTGTCTCTGTCTCTCTGTCTCTCTGTCTCTCTGTCTCTCTCTCTCTCTCTCTCTCTCTCTCTCTCTGTCTCTCTTACTGAGTTTAGCAAGTTCTTTGTGGGTCCTGCAAACCCTTGTCACACATGTGACTTGCTCATAACAATCTGACTGTCCATTTAACAGTCTTTATACATGTTCAAGAGTGTATGTTCAGGTGCATGTGCAGAGGTCAAAAAGTCACCTCAGAAGTAGTTCCTCAGGAGCTGTGCAGCTTGGTGGGGTTTTTTGTTTTGTTTTTTTTGGTTTTTTGTTTTGTTTTGTTTGTTTTTTCACAGGCTCTCTTACTGGGGCTGACTGACTAGCTTACGCTGGCTGGCCAGTGAACTTCATGATCAGCCTGTCTCTGTCTCCCTAGAGCTGGATTTACAAATATGTGTCACTGTGTCTACTTTTTGTGTGGGTACTGGAGAAATCATACACAGAAAACATGGAGTTATCTCTCGAGCCCCTCATTTAAACCATCTGACATGAGTGCTGGGAATCCAGTTCAGGTCTTCAAGAAGAGAAGCAAGAGGCCAGGCATGGTGATGAATTCCTCTGATCTGTGCAGGCAGAGAGCAAAGTGAATCTGAGGTCAGCCAGGGCTGCATAGAGCAAAGGGTCTCAACCTGGGACTCATGACCCCCTTGGGAGTCAAGTGACCCTTTCATAGGGGTTGCCTAAGGTCATCCCAAAACACAGACAGTTAATTACAATTCATAACAGTAGCAAAATTACAGTTATGAAGTAGCAACAAAAATAACTTCAGGATTGGGGTTACCACAGCATGTGGAGCTGTGTTAAAGGGTCGTAGCATTAGGAAGGTGAGAACCACTGACACAGAGTGACCATGACTCAAGAGACACAAACAACAAAAATAAGAGCAGCTACTGCTCTGACTGCAGACATCTCTCCTGTCCTAAAAATGTCTTCTGAAAGGAAACTTTGGGGTGTGTGTGTGTGTGTGTGTGTGTGTGTGTGTGTGTAGGTGTGTGTGGTGATGTGTGTGGTATGTGTGTTTATGGTATGTGTGCATGTGTGTGTGTGGTGTGTGTGTGATATGTGTGTAGTGTATGTGTGTATGGTGTGTGTGGTGTGTGTATGCATGTGTGGTGTGTGTGTGTGTTTGGTGTGTGTATGTATGTGTGCATGTGTGTTTATGTGTGCATGTGTGTGGTATGTGTGCATGTGTGTGGTGTGTGGCATGTGTGTGGTTTGTGGGGTGTGTGTGGTATGTGGGGTGTGGTATGTATATGTATGCCTGTGTGTATATGTGTGCATGTGTGTGTATGTGTGCATGTGTGCTTATGTGTGCATGTGTGTGTGTGTGGCATGTGTGCATGTGTGTGGTATATATGTGGTGTGTGTGTGGTTTGTATGTGGTGCATATGTGTGTGCGGTGTGTGTATGTATGTATGTGTGTATGGTATGTATGTGGGGTGTGTGTGTGGTATTTTTGTCGCTTTAGATAGAGTCTTACTTTGCAGTTCTAGACCTCCCTGTTTTCCCCTCAGTTCCAAGATCACACCAGTGGACCACTGTCTTAGGTTTTCTATTGCTTTGCTGAATCACGATGAAAAGCAGGTTGGAGAGGAAAGGGTTTATTTGACTTACCCTTCCACATCACTGCTCATCATCAAGGAAGTCAGGACAAGAACTCACACAGGGCAGGAACCTGAGGCAGGAGCTGATGCAGAGCCCATGGAGGGGTGCTGCTTCCTGGTTTGCTCAGCCTGCTTTCTTATAGAACCCAGGAACACTTGGCCAGAGATGGCACCACCCAACAATGGACTGGGCCCTTCCACATAAATCACTAATTAATAAAATGCCCTTTGGAATTGCCTAAAAACCAATCTTATGGAGACATTTTCTCACCTGAGACCTCCTCTCTAATGTCTTTCGCTTGTGTCAACTTGACATAAGACTAGCGAGTACAACCACTGGATCTGGCTGCCAAGCATTTTATATTAATAAAGTCTAACCCATCAACAAAATGTGAAGGACCCTGGAGAGATGGCTCAGCAGTTGAGAACACGCTTTGCTCTTCCCAGGTTAAACTCCCAGCACCCCCATGGCATCTCATAACCATGTGTAACTTGGGGATCTGACACGCTCTTCTAACATCTGTGTGCACATGATACACAGACATACAGTCAGGCAATATTGAGGGCCAGCAAGATGTCTCAGCAAGTAAGGTAGATGCCACCAAGCTTGACCACCTGAGTGTGCTCCCTGGGACTCACATGACAGACTCCTTCAAGTTGACCTCTGACCCCCATGTGTTCCAAGGCACGTGTGCCCCCTACACTAAACAAATAAAACTTGGAAGCGTTTAATAATATTGAATAGTTAGAAAAGATAATAAGTCGTGGTTTTAGTGTTTTGTTAAGGAAATTTTTGCTGAACTCAAAGATGTGCTTTGTCTGTTCTAGAAGTTTTACATTTCACATTTAGGTCTAACGAAAATTTTAAGGATTGTTTGTTTGTTTGTTTTGTTTGTTTGTTTATGGTGCTAGGCAAAGTTCAGAACTCCCCCCCCCCCCCACCGCCCGAACCATCAGATACTAAAGACTTTGATCTTTATGGGTTATGAGCTCTCACAGATGTTCAGATCTGTCATTGCAGTGCAAAAGCTGCCGAGACAGTAAGTAATGTGCCTGTTTCAATAAAACTTTATAGTAACAGCCAATGGGTTGCAGGCAGTCCCTCCAGGCTGTGTTAATGACTCTGTCTTTGAAAATCTAAATCCTGCTGAGCCTTTCCTGGCATCAGATGCTGTCCCCATCCACACCAGTCTCTTGAATTTACTCATTTGTTCAAAGATCCTTAACAAAAAGAACCTTTCTAAAGGACGCTTATTTTTCTCATGGCTTGTGCTTCTTCCTCCTCTTCCTCCTTATTGTTTCCAATATGCAAATGAGAGCATCTTCTCATATGTGCACTGAGACTGAGAATCCAATGTGTCTCCATGCCAGGGTCTCAGGTTCACGCGGCAAACCTTCAGGCCCCTCACCCTCATTCTCTCCCTACTTTGCAATGATCAAGTTGAAAAGAAAAAATTCTGGTCAAATTCTTCTCTCGCTTCTGTGTACTCTTAAGATGGAGCTCTTCTTTCTCTTACACCAGTAAGGGGGATTACTTCTACTAATCTTCTCCATGTTACTGAGCAAACAAGCAGAGGTCTCTCCTCATGCACCTGGCTCAGTCTCCATCAAGCAATCCCAGACTTACCCCTTCCTTGGACAGTTTTTAAGCTCTGCTTTCTTTCAAAAAAAAAAAAAAAAAAAAAAACAAACCCAAAACAAAAAACCCACGGTGCAAATGTGAGGAATCAATATTATTCTCTCTTTGAAAGTAATTCTAGAAAGCCCAGCCCCAGGATTTTGCAATCTGTCACAGTCCCTCAGTGGCCCAGCCTGTTGCCAGGGAGAGAGATTACCTAGGTTTGGGGAAGGTCAGCCAGCCCCAGCAGTCTCTCGACCAGCCTGGCTTGCCAGTGCTCATCACGGAGGCAGAGTCATCTGTGCTCAGCCTGGGCAGGACCACTCCAAGGCTAAGCAGAGAGGCCATCGAGAGGAGAAAGAACACTTAGCACCACTCTGGCCCCTCCAGGTCCTCTAATCACCACCCACGCTTGCAGGAGGACACAGCACAGCTCGCCAGTAGGCATAGCAGGCAGGCTGCAGGCTGTCAGCATCCTGGAAGCAGGAAGGTCTTTTAGAACCAGAGACTTCATCTGCAAGGCCCTGGGGGCCCTGCTTTGAACACAGAAGATGAAAGGGCAGATCTCTAGGCTACTAGAGGGGTGGCTACACTCGCAGCACAGACATGAAAATATTTATCACAATCCTCTATAAATGTATGCAAGAGCTGGGGATCCAGAACTGCACCTCATTCCAACCTAGATAACAAACATTCCCATCTGTCAAGAGTGGATTTATTTGTTCGTTATTATTAAGAACGTTTCCCACTTGACATCATTTGAAAGGACTTTCTGTTGTTATACTCTTCCTGGTAACGAGTCATCACGGGAGGAGGCATCCTTGGTTCTGAGGCAGCACAGCTGGAATTAGGGAGAGCTGTGTTGTACAGGATTATCCTCTAAGACAAACAACCACAATCTTGGGGGTAGTCAGCTGTGCCCCGCTTGCAAAACATCATCCCAGCTGGGCTTGTTGACAGTTCACACCTTTCGCAGAGAAATGGGGAGGGGCATGAGACCCTCCCCCCTCTCGGCTTCCTGCTGTTCCTCACTACCTGTGTGTCCATGGGGCCTTGAGGAGGGGCCGTCGTGTATAACTCAGGGAAGCCTACAGGAGTGGGGTTTCCATCTATGTGGCTATGAGAAAATCATTCCCACTGGGTAAGGACTTTCCAGTATAGGCTTTGGTGGGGAAGCACGCACACTTTAGTACGTAACACCCTCACCTATGCTCTGTAAGGAAGCCAATAAACACACTGTTTTTACCCAATGAACTTTGAAGGAATCGTGTCTCAGTTTGTCACCGAGACCTTAATGAGGAGGGTGAGATGTTTTTATTTCCCCTAGGGAAGAGAATTCAGCAAGCTGGATTTTCCAGTTGTTCTGACTCCTAGTTTAGAGCTCATCCCCGAAGTCATCTCTGTGTGGATACACGTGTTGATAGCCGCAGTGTCAGCCCCACAGGAGCTAGCCGTAGCGCCAAAGCCGCCCCCTCCCCCCAATTCCGCTCCACTTCTCTCGTAATATGTCCCCCAAACTCCCATCTTAAGGAGTAGGCTCTGTTGAGAGCTTTTAATGGCACCCTGCCCCTCCCAATATCTAAAATAGGGCTCAAACTATAAAGTGATATGTAAGCATAATTTAAGAAGACAAAGCCTAGGGTGCTGATATCCGGTACCAGGTGCACACGATAATCATTGAAATAAATGGACACAGGAAGCAGAATAGAAAGACCTCTGAAGAGGTCAGGATCCTGGCTTCGGATTCTTAGCGTTCTGTGCTTACTAAGGAAGTTGTGGGCTCTCGGTGTGAGTGTAGGTGTGTACTTTCGGAGCGGGCACTTCCACAATGGGGAAACCCAGTCTTTTACCACCAAACCTGAAGTTCCATGTTGCTATCTTCCAAGAAGGTTGCCTTTGACTTTTCTAATGAAAAATTAATAGGCACTTACTTGCTGCTGCCTTTAATTACATTTGTCTGAGACGAGTGTCTGCCAACTAGCAAGGCTCTGGCTGGCTTCCGCGCTGTGTCCACTCTCAGCAAAGCTCATTTGGTTTGGGAAGAGGAAAGGTGCCATTTTGGCTGAGCAGCCTGAAGAGGCAGCAATATCCTGGGATGGGCACGGTATCAGATTTTCTGATAATGAGTTTTTATGCATTAGCCTGGCTAGGGAGCCCAACCAGACAGGTCTGAGTGGAGCACGGCAGGCTTCTAAACCTGGGACTGGGGACCTCAAGACCCCAAGAAAACTTTAAAAGAGAATTACAGTGCCCAGAATGTAGGCCTAGTGAACAAACTGCCCCACTGATACAAAACCACTCTTCTTATTGAGATTGGCAAATTATAGTCATTTAGCTTAATTAGTAAATTCATAACAACTTTCACAAATTATGTATTTTTAAGTTAAAAGAATGTATATAGAGTCATGTTCATACGCCTATAGTCTCAGCACTCAGGAGGCTGGGGAAGTAGAATAGAGAGATTGTAGTTAGCCTGGGTGATTGTAACAGGACACCCGGGGATGGGGTGGGGAGGAAAGAGAGAGAGGAAGAGAGAGAGAGGTAGGGTAGTACATATATACTGCTATGGCTTGATTATGTCTCCGCAAAATTCACACGCTAAAATACTAATCCCTAAACAGCAGTATTGGGAGGTATGGGAGTTATTTTGCTCAAAGGGAGAATGAATGAATGAATGAATGAATGCCTTTTTGTATGAATGAAAGGCACATGGCAAATGTGCCTCCTTGCACTTGAGTTAAAGGGGCATAGGCCCTCACCAGATGTGTCAGCCATTTTGATTTCCAGCTTCCAAAACTGTGGGGGAAATAAATCTCTTTTCTGTGTCAATGCAAAGCATGGCTCTTGCTCCAGAAGGAACAATATGTAGTTTATTCTGAGGCGAATCTGAGTAACCAAGCGGTGTGAGAATGGACCCAGACTGCTCGGAATGGCATCATGAAAAGGTTATCTGATGGTCACAGAATAAAAGAAAGCCAGAAATCAAAGCGCTCACCACATAGTGGGAAAGAAATAGGCAAGGACATCAAGCAGATGCTGAATAGAAGATCCGGATGGAGGTGAGGGGGGATGGGTGAGGGCTTGGGAGGGTCTCTTCTGTAGGTTTCAGATGTTGTAGCGTTCTTAGTGTTAGGGTATTGATAAGGGCCCATTATGAGATGAAAAACAAAACAAAACAAATAAACACCCCCAAACAACAGCAACAACAACAAAAACTCCAAGAGGGGACCCCAGTTTTCCCTGTATCATCTGGCAACCATGAAGAGACACCTCCTATCTGGTCATTATCTTCAAGGTCGGTGGGAGTTAGCTAACTACTAACACATCTCAAAAGGTTTATCTAATGGTCACAAAAATGTGAGGTCCGAGTCAAAGGTGGGTGAGAAATGGCTAGTAAAGGGATAAAAACCAGTCCAACAGAGTTGAGTCCTCATCTGGGGCAGGCCACCTTTCCCAGTCACGAAGTTCTAATCAGCCTGAAGATTCTTCCAACACAGGTGTGGCTTTGTTAGTTGATATATGGTTGATATCTTCACAGATCCCTCAGCCTCAGGGATTCTGTTCCATAGAGCAAACAGACTAAAGCATGTCAGAGGCTTTGACAGTAAAAACAAACAAACAAACAAATTTTAAAAAATGGATCTCTGGGCAGGAAAAGACTAAGAACTCAGGATATCCCTTCTATAATTGTGAAGAAGGACTTTGGAAGTATTTTAAAATCCCCCACTTTCCCTCCCCTATTTTAAATGGCTTTAATGAGAAGTTTTTACACAGCATAATCTAGGCCCAATTAATGTATGTTGATTAATTTTATTAAGCATATTTATGGAGTTGTGGAGCTATCATCATAATCTTAAAACAATTTTCAGCAGCACTCCATTGTACTCATAGTGATGGACTCCCTGTCTTCCAGCCTGAAGTAACTACCTACTGGTCTACTTTGTTTCCATGGATTGGCTTCTCTGTAACCTCTGGTCTACTTTGTTTCCATGGATCTGGTTCTTTTGGTTATTTTATACAAGTGGGATCATATCATTTCTGGTCCTTGTGATTAGTGAAATGTTATGAATTAGGCTTGTGAACAAAGATTCCTGAACAGAAGCTGTGTCTGGCTATGAACAAAAGACTTGTAGGACGAGTCTGTGTGTCTGCAGAGACTGACGGACTGCTTGGAACTTCAGTACTGTGGAGAGATTAGAATTTTGCAGGTTCAGAGGCTAATTACTTTATCTTGGACTAGTTTTAGCTTCTGGGACAGCCATACCTTGCCCCACTCTGTGTTGGATTTAACATCTTGTGATAATTAAATAAAAACCTCCTAGAGGCTATTAACTTAGCAGAACACTAGCTTTGGCTAACCCAAGAGCTAAGAATAATATCATGTTATCTGAAAAACATTTTGGGCCTATAAAGTAGCTCCTCCTGTCTTGTTGTTTCTGCCTTACTTAGCATTCCAATGTTGTGAAGAGACACCATGACCAAGGCAACTCTTATAAAAGGAAGTATTTAACTGGGTTACAGTTTCAGGGGCTTAGTTCATTACCATCACTGTTGGTAACATTGGGATATGCAGGCAGGTGCTTGGGCGGTAGCTTAGAGTTCTACAACCTGATCTAAAATAAGAGAGAGAGAAAGAGAGAGGGAGAGGGAGAGATAGAGACAGAGACAGAGAGAGATAGGGCCTGACTCGGGCTTTTGAAACCTCAAAACCCACCCCTAGAGACTTCCTCCAATGAGGCCACGCCTCTTAATCCTTCTAATCCTTTCAAACAGTTCTACTTCCTGGTGACCAAGCATTCAAATATATGGCCTATGGGGACCATCCTCATTCAAAATATCACATGTAACCAGCAATGCATTTTAAACTTGCCTTGTTTTATGACTTTCTTTGTTCTGTAAAACTATAAAAAACACTGTGAAACTACTTCCATGTTGGAACATGAAATTTGGTGTAACCTAAATAAATGTTTCTGGATTGGGAGGTCACTCAAAATGGCTCCATAATAAACTATCTCTTTCTTAGTCCCTTTAAGATGAGAACTGTGTTTTTTACCTCAACAGCCTCTATACCTAACTCCTGTGAACACTTTCAGGCTCCCACATATGCCCCTTGTTGGCATTAGGAACTAGCTTTAGAGTCAGGAACCAGCTTTATATTTGCAGGTTATCTCTGAATCCAGCAATGGCGACAGGGATCCGCACATCTGTTGCCATGGCAATTGCCATTTATTCCCAGTATTCACCTGGTTCACCTTCCACCTTTACCTGCACAGCCCAAATAAAAAGCAGACCCTCCTGAACTTCGTTTTCTCTTTGCTCCTCTTCATCGCCCCCTTCTCCCCCACCCCCCAATAAACCTCTCCCATCGAACCGACTGGTCTGGTGTGATCTGGCTGGATAAGCCGAGATTCTAACACAACACCCTTTCTAAGCTTTTCTAGAGCACCCTGACACATAGGAGCATTTTTCCTATTAATTTGCTACCCCTTTTCTGAATTGCTCTAGAAAAGCTGGGCCTACGTGGCATAGCCCATTTGTGATCAAGAAACAAATGCTCTTTATCTCCAGTTTTCCCTCAGCTCTGACTTCTTGGGAAGGCATCTTCTGATGCTTCTTGGGCTCCCCCAAGTCCGTGGTACCTAGCAGTCTTCTCTTCTCATGGGTAACCAGCTCTCCTTAAAAGAATCAATGACTCATCACGTGGATGTTTCCAGGTTTTTAGGAAGAAGAGGTTTAGGGGGAAGCAAAGCCAAGGCAGGAATGTGGTGGGCTCTGGAGTTCAAGGGCAGACCTTGATTGCTGGCCTTGTGCGGAGATGCAGGGTCTTGTATAGATCCTGGGAGACAAAGGGTCTTCCACCTACCTCCAGTAGCAATTTGGAACAACCTATTAGTCACTCCTTTTGCTGGAGGCATTATCCGCCTCCATTAAAATGCAAATGTCAACACCTGGGAGCGTGCAGAATCTCGCTGTTATCAGGCTTTTCCAAGCTCTGCTCGGAGCTCTGCAGGGTTTCTGCTCTCTTTAGGCCTACCAGTTTAAAGGTGAGGCTGGAGTTTGGGAAAATCTAGGTTCTCTCTTGACTTCTTGAGTTCATGCTGCCCACAGGCTGGAAAATGAGGATGGCTTCAAGGGACCTAAAGCATTTGTGGCCATGGACTAAGACACTAGGTACACACAAAGATAACCTGCCCTTCAGACATTTAGTTCTCTAACTGTTACCCGAACATGGGGGGTGCGGGGGTGGGGGCAGGGAGGAGGGGGAAAATGGATCCCTCTACCAGCCAGTTTGAAGCACAGGGCTTGCTCTGAAAACGTGGCTGTCATTTCTATTTAACTAGGCATGGGGTAATAATCTTTAAGATCCTTTGCATCCTGGTTGTGCTCAGAAAATAATTCCTTAAAGTATGATGCTCCAGGGAGAGGAAAGTTCTGAACTAACTCAGACCTCAGGTCTCCCTGGCATTCTGTCCCCAGTCATTACCACTTCCCTTCTAACATGGAGCGGGAGCTTTCCCCGTAGTTCCTAGGCTACCTTGAGACAGTCTCCTTGGCAGAAAAACTAGAGTAGCAGCCAGAAGAATTTGGTCCTGGACATTGTTCTCACTCCTAAAAGTCGGGTCCCGGTCCCTCTTCTTTATGAAGAGATTGTTTAACCCCTTGTGTGCATTTCATACTATGAACGAATGTTTTCTTACTAAGTGTGTATCCAGAAGGGCTGAGAGACTAGCACAGAGGTATAGAGCCCTTATCTACCATGCTCTAGGCTCAGGGTTTGGTCCTGAAACAGAAAAGAAAAAAAAAGACAGGCAGGAATAGCAGGTCAAGTCTACAATCTCAGCACTTGGAAGGTTGAGGCAGGAGGATCAGGGGTTTAAAGCCACTCTATTCCATAAAGAGTTTGGGGCCAGCCTGGGCTACATGAGAACCCTGTCTCCAATAAATAAATGAATGAATAAAAAATGTGTGCCTTGTTCTCCTATTCATCTGCTTGTTCTATTTTTATTTTTCAAAGTGTTAATTTTATGTATAGGGGTGCTTTGCCTGGGAATGACAAAAGAGGGCATCAAATCCCTTGGAACTGGAGTTACAGATAGTTGTTAGTTCCCCATGTGAGTGCTGGGAATCAAATCCAGGTCCTATGCACGAGTAGCCAGTTCTACTAATCACTGAACCATCACTCCTATCCCTGCCCCCTTTTTTCTTTTCTTTTCCCTCCTTCCCTCCCCTCCTCCCTCCCTCCCTTCTTTCCTTTCTTCTTCCTCCCCTCCCCCAAGACAAGGTTCTCTGTGTAGCCCTGACTGTCCTGGAACTGACTCTGTAGACTAGGCTGGCTCAGAGATCTGCCTGCTTCTGCTTCCTGGGTGCTGGGATTGAAAGCATATGTTACCACCTTTAACTTTAGCCCTTAGTTTTCATTTTGAGACAAAGTTTCACTATCTTCTTTAGGCTGGTCTGGAATTCATTGTGTAGCTCAGACTAGCCTTGAACTTACTGCAAACCTCCTATCTCAGTCTCCTGAGTGCTAGGGTTATAGGCCTGAAACACTACACTCAGCTTGTCAGTTTCTTTTACAGATTCAATTTTCAAACCCTTAGGAGGTGGTAAGTTCCTTCTGCCCTACATGCTTAAAAGAGCCCTGGGTTCTTAGAATTTCTAAATCTTTTTGAAGAACCCAATCTGAGGCAGGTCTCCTGAAAACCTGCAGAAGAGAACATTCTCTTTTATTTTCAGACAGGATCTCTAGCCCATGCTGGTCTTAAACTTCTTGTGAGCTGGGGATGAGCTTGAATTTTGATCTTCCTGTCTCTATCTCTCCAATACTGAAGATTACAAGTATGTTGGATCATGTCAGGTTCATGCAGCACTCAGGTAGAATTCAGAGCTTCAGGCATGCTAGGCATCTTAGAGTTTCTATTGCTATGATATAAATACTATGGACCCAAAGCAACGTGGGCAGGAAAGGGTTTATTTCACCTTGCCCATTCCACATCACAATCCATCGCTGAGGGAAATCAGGGAAGGAACCTAGAGGCAGGAGCTGATGCACAGCCGATGGAAGAATGCTGCTTACTGGCTTGCTCCTCATGGCTTGCTCAGCCTGCTTTCTAATAGCACTCAGGACCACCAGCCCAGTGATGGCACTGCTCACAGTGGGTTAGGCCCTTCCACATCAATCACTAATCCAGAGAATGAATGCTCACAGACTTTCCTACAGGTAAACCTGGTAGGAATATATTCTCAACTGATGTTCTTTCTTCCTAAATGACACTAGCCTGGGAAAATTCAGCTTAGACTCTGAGTTCTTTCCTAACGGCTTTTTATTCCTGCACTTGACTACCCATTGCTCTCCCAATACTGTGGTTTTGCTTGGCCCTGAGCCTTCTCTTCTTCCTTTTCCTCACAGATCCCTGCTCCTAAGTATTAAGGGCATTTGAGGGCAGGGCGTATGCTGATAACAGGCATTCACAAGCTTGCTTACACTTTTTCAGCCCCACAGTCCTGCCCAAACCCTTCAACAGATTAAGAACACTTGCACTTATTTTTTTTTAACTACTGTATTGAGATAGAACTTTCAAGAGGTAGTTTATTGTATGTGTGAGTGTGCCTATGTGCATGTGTGTGCATATACACTTGTGTACAAATGCCCTGAGAGGCCAGAGGTGGATATTGGATCTCCTGATGTTACAGGTCATTTATGAGCTGTCTGATGTGGATGCTGGGAAGCAAATACCAGCCCTCTGGAAGAGCAGCCAGTGCCCTTTAGTGTTGACCATCTCTCCAGGCCCTGAGACAGAGTTTTGGCACCATGACGTGCACCCCAGTCACTGAGTTGTGCACTGCCACATCCAGCATTTATGTGAGTGCTGGAAATCAAATGCTCACACTCATGTTTGAGAAACAAGAATTTTATCCACTGGGCCATCTCCTCAGAGATTCCATTCTGAAATCATTGGTTTCTAGTATATTTACAGAGTTATACAATCATCACCATAATCTAATTTTAAAACATGTTCATCACCCTAAATCTGCCCATGAGCTGTCACTACCCAGCCCTCTTCTCCCCTAGGCCTCAAAACCCACTAATCTATGTTCTGTCTCTGGATTTTCTGCATTCTTGTGTGTGTGTGTGTGTGTGTGTGTGTTAGCCCAAAGTCTGACCCTCTACTAATGGGATTTTAAGCTGAGTGGGTAAAAGAGTTTGTAAGTAAGAGAATGCTAACAGCTGACTTCTCTAGAAACTGCATATTCTAAAACACTTACATTCTAATATTGTGATTCTAATGTAGATATATTCTTTGAGAAAGAGAAGTCCGGTGTAGTGTAGAATGAAGTCCTGAAGGGTAACAGAGACATAAGGGGTAGATGGCCAGAGTAGATGTGGTGGTTTGTATATGCTTGGCCCAGGGAGTGACACTATTAGGAGGTGTGGCTTTGTTGGAGTAGGTGTGTCACTGTGGGCATGGGCTTTAATATCCTTGTCCAAGTTGCTTGGAAGCCGGTCTCCTCCTGTTTGCCTTCAGATGAAGATGTAGAACTCTCAGCTCCTCCTGCACCATGCCTGCTTGGATGCTGCCATGTTTCTGCCTTGATGATAATGAACTGAACCTCTGAGCCTGTAAGCCAGCCCCAATTAAATGTTGTCCTTATAAGAGTTGCCTTGGTCATGGTGTCTGTTCACAGCAGTAAACCCTTAACTAAGACAGTGGATCTGACTACAAACATGGATCTGACTACAGAGAGGCTTCTCAAAGGCCCTTGGTGCATTGGCAAACAAGTGCTGAGATCCCCAATGGCAAAGAGGCCTTAGGCTAGTGTCCTCTACCTCAGCCTGGACATAGTACATCCTGGACATTCTTTTTTTTTTTTTTTTTGGTTTGTTTATATGAGTACACTGTCGATGCCTTCAGACATACCAGAAGAGGGCTTCAGATCCCATTACAGATGGTTGTGAGCCACCATGTGGTTGCTGGGAATTGAACTCAGGACCTCTGGAAGAGCTGTCAGTGCTCTTAACCACTGAGTCATGTCTCAAGCCCCCAGCCTGAGCATTCTTAGGAACTGCTTTTCCACCCTGTGGTCCTGGCTTTTCTGAATAATCTCTTGATCTATAGGACTCCTCCCTTACACAGGGAACACTGCCTCAGACTGTTCCAGGCAGTTATCCAAAATAGCTTTCTGATTTGCCTATGGTCTTGAGATGTCCTTTTTCAGTGCCAGAGGTTGCCTCTTAACACCAGGGCACTCCTGTCTTCAAATGCTTGTGTGTGCTTTACCAGTGCATGCATCTGTAGAGGCCAGAGGGTGACCTCCATGTCTGTTTCTATGTTCTGCATCTTTTTTTTTGACAGGACCTCTTAAGGAACCTGGAACTTGGTGGTGTGCCTAAGCTGGCTGGTGTTACAGATTGGCTTTTCTATGGGTGTTCGGGATCTGAACTCATGTCCTCATGCTTGGGCAGTAAGACTCTCTGTAGCCCCAATTCCTTATTTTGTAGGTTTATTACTTTATGTTTTGAGTATTGTGCTTACATGTATAAAATGTACACACGTGAGTTGGTGATTGAAGAGATTACAGAAGAAGGTGTCAGACCCCTGGGACTGAAGTTACATTGACTTGTGAGCCACATTGTAGGTGATAGGAATTGATTCTGGGTTCTCTGCATGGGCAACAAATGCTGTTGACTGCTGGGCTAGCTCTCTGCTTGCCCTCCCCTTTGTCTTCAAAACCACTTCTCTGTACTGTGTTGAAGCATCCAATCCAACTGTCCATCTCCATTTACCATAGCAAGCCCCCTCCACACTCATACTTGAGGCCCCTGCCTTCTCATTAGTGGACAACTATGTGTCAGGAACAAGACTTAGCACTGGGTACAGAATAAACAATACTAATTTTGCGGATTGTGCAGGCAGGTCTGTAAAGATGTCCAAACCATGTGCTGATGTAAGCAAGGTACCCTGGGAGCAGAGGAGGTAGGAGTACTTACCAGCCCCAGGGCAGGTACAGGAGTCTTAAAAGGTGATTCCCTCAGGTGTCGATAACTTGCAGAGGAAAGGGATAGTGTCTATATCATCTTATGGGGCAGTCCAGGGGCCAAGTAATATGGGAAGTGGTCAGGGATGAAAGCTACTGTGTGGACAGTTTCAGAGGGGATACAATGAGATAAAGTGGGTCAGAAATTGTCTAGGCAAGGAGGGGACCATCTGGACAAAGGTGGTAAAGAGGCTGTGGAGGAAGAGACAGATATGAACAGATCACCACTCACAACAAATTCGAGTATAGTCATTCCACTGCCTGTGAGAAAACACAAGGAGCATCAAGCTACTTGGAAGATGACCTAAGTTTTAGATAAAAGGAATCAGATATGGGTATGCCCCAAGAGCATCCAAGGGCAAGGAAAAGCTGGTACCTCATGAGTCAAGGGCTGGTGGCAGATTTCTGAAATATCATAAGGATATTATGCTCATCTTTTGATTGAGCAAATTTACTTGTAGGAATTTCTCCCAAGGCTGCAACTAAGGATACATATAAGGATTTATCTATCAACATGCTTATTACACCTAACAGTAAAAGAATGAGAATATTATAAATGACCACACAAGTGAGTAACGGTTAACAGAAGAGTATTGCTTAGGCCAGTTCCAATATACTCATACAATGGAGTTTACTTCAACAAGAAGAGGGATATTAGCTCAATGTAGTGGTGTGCACTGGTAACCCCAGTGCTCAGGAAGCTGAGGCAGGGGGATTACAAGTTCAAGGCCAGCCTGATTTACATAGCGAGAATGTGTTTAAATTGAATATCGTAAATGAACTGTTTATTGACACAAAAAACCATGAACACTATTATGACACAAACACAGCTTTTGTTGTAAAAATGATTATTGTAATTGAAGAGAACTGAAAGATGTCAGAGAGTGCTTGCTACTATGTTACAAGTCCTAGTTTCAATTAGCAGGACTGGAAGAGTGGGGGAGGGGAGGGAGGAGAGAGGGGAGAAGGAAAGGGAGGAGGGAGAGGAGAGGGAAGGAGGAGAAGGAGGAGGAATGAGAACAGGTTCAAGGACGCAAGGCTGCCCAGTAGTCTCACTGTCTACCTGCCTTCTGTGCATGCAGTTGCCTATGTCCCAAGTGTCTCTTAAACATCATATCTGCTACAATGGCTGAATTCTGGAAACGTGTTCATCTTTATGCTGGAGTAATTCTTCCCTAAAGACTGTTGAACAAAATTTACCAGAGGTCACTGATTCAGACTGAGACCCTTCACCAGACCCAACAGACCCAACCAAAATGGAAGCACTCCTGCCCAAGTCCCAGCCCAGGACACACTGTTATTCATCTGACCTTCCAGGAAATTAGGGGGCAGAGAGAGAGAGTATGCAGGTGTGAACTTCCCAGACATACTAGCCTTGACAAGACAAGGAAGTCCGGCTCTGGTTTCACCTTCTTTGAAATGAGTTACGTTCTCTTTGTTCTGATTCTGCCTCTTCAGCCATTTTCTGTCTAGAAAGCCAAAGCGCTTCTGCGTAGCTCATCAGATCATTCAGTCTATTACACAGAATGAGCTGTTGCTTGATTCCCAAATCACAAAGAAAAGCCAATTAAGATCACAACTAAATCTCTTCTCTTATTGGCTTTTGACACTGACAATAGCATATCCCTACAGTACCAAGAAGCTTAATAAATATTGTCCATCGTCCTTCCCTGCTGGATCCAGATTGCACCCCCAGAATCTTTTTGGCACTCACAGTGGGAAATGACCGTTTTTTCTGTACACTGATAAGCTCTTGGAATCTTGTTGAATAGTGAAAGTGGTTGAGCTGGAGAGGCTGGCTAGCTCTGTTCCCTCCCCCGATTATGAGTTCCAGGCCCAGTCTGCTCATCTTTTCCTGGTAGCATCCAGCACAGTACAGTGCTTTGCAAATTTCCAACGTGATAGGGTTTTGCTGGCTAGGTTTGTGTTGCTTTTTACCACTTAGCTAATCATAGATTACTCAAAGGCTGGATGATTACTCAAGATCCCATTTTCTCAGATCCCTTGGAATTTTTTTTTTCTCCTCCCGATTTGCAGCTCTGGTAAGGTTTAGCTTCAGTCGCCAAGGAGATGACCAGTAGAGGAGGATCTGGACTCTAGGCTTCTTGTCAACTTTGGAGGAGGGTAGAAGGCTGAAGGGGCTGATGTCGCATGCATCACCCTCCCCAAGCAAAACTGTCATAACTCCGGTAGGACAGCTTAGGGCTCCAGGGAGCTGAAGATGCACATTTCCAGACAGACCCAGGTCTTCTACTCAGCTGTCTACTCTTGTCCACCCTTGCCTTTATTCAGGGTTTCCTGAATAGAGTCATTTTTGCTGCTCTGACCGACAAGGAGACTCTAACTTGGCCGTGGGAGCATCTGGGTAGGTGTGGGAGTCAGCCTAGCATTGAAGAATTGTGGGTTAGGAGACCTGTGCGGTGTATTCCAAGTTGGCTAAGTTCTTAGAGCCTCAGTTTCCACATTTACAAACGGGAAATAACTATGCAGGGCCTGTCCCCATCATAGCCCATTGTTGTTACTAGAACCAAATGGGCTTTAAGACAGGAACAGGCAAAGGGCTCCTTATAAACGCCAGGTGTTCCCACAGCTGTCGGTGGTGTTTCCTCTTAGTAACTACGCTCCAAAGCGGTCCTGCTCGCCCCACCCTGGCTGCATCGGCCTCACCCACTGCTAGCAACTCCATCTTTTCCATCGCTGTCTTTCTGTGCCCAGACATCCTCGGTCTCTGCATTTCCCTAGTTCATTTCCGGGTCTGGCTCTGGGTCCCTCCGTCCTCTCCAGAGACTCTGTCTCCAGTTCCCTGCGGCAGTAGCGGCCCGGGCGCCCCCCACCCGGCGCGCCCTCCGTTGGCACCGTCGCCGGGCCACAGAATCGCCCAATAAGAGCGCCGGACTCGAGTCTGACAGCTCTGGAAGCGGCCAATAGAGCCGGACCAGAGAAGGGGGGCGCAGCACCGTAGCTGAAGTTGGGCTGAATGGGGGTGGGGGAGAAAAGGGTAATAAAAAGAGGGGAGATAGGACTGGGGTCGCAGGACCCGGCCGGGGATGGATCGCCCGCTACCCAGGTCCAACGAGAGATCTGCGGGTTGACCCGGCTCCAAGGACCAGGGAGGGAGGGGCGCAGTGAAAATTTTAGGTGAGGAAGGGGAGCGGGGGTCCCTGCGTCCCCCGGGCTGGGCTTGAGTATGCTCGCGGGGCGCCGGGGCCAGGACTCGGGCGGCGACAGGGCAGAGGGCGGAGGCGGCCGCACGCCGCTGTGAGCCGAGGCCCGAGCGGCGTGGGGGGCGGGGAGGCGACGGGAGGAGGGGATGCGGAGGGCGCTCCGGCGGCGGCGGCGGCGGCGAGCGGGCGAGAAGGGAGGAGCGGCGCGAGCGGCCGGAGCGGCGCAGGGCCCGAGGCGTGCATGGCGCGCCCGGAGCCGGGCTCCCGCGGGCCCCTCGGGAGCGCCCCCGGGGCGCCGCGGCTCTTCGGCCGGCCCTTGTCGGCCGGCTGCTGTTGAGCCGCAGCCTTCCATCGCTGGATGCCGTGGTCCCACGGAGAAGCCCGCCTGCGTTGGGGCAGAACGGCGGCGGCGGCGCTGCGCCGGATTCCGCCCTCCGCGTAGTGGTTCTGCGCCCGGCCACGGTGGGCCAGCCGCCGGCAGCGAAGAGCCCAGGGCTTGCGGAGCCAGCGACTCAGCCCTCGGGACCTACGGGCGCGGGCCAGCCTGCTGGGTCTGGGGGACAGGAGGAGACGAGAGGGGAAGGGCCGCACCGCAGGAGCCGGTCCTCGCCCCCGCCCCCTGCGCGGACGCGCCGGAGGCTCTGTTCGCCTTTCGCGGGGGCCACGCTCCCACTCGCGACTCCGGAGGTGGGGGATGCGGGCGACGGCCCCCCCGGGCTCCAGGACCCTCCTCCCCAGGGCTCCGGAGCTCTTGCTCCGCCCGCCGCCCCCTCCCCCGTCCTCTCCACCCCCCATCCCACCTCCCCACCCCTCGTAAGAAAATAATGCTGGCAGGAGCCTGCACCTCCCAGTCGCTCCCAGTGCGCTGCGAGCAAAGGGCACCCGCTGCGTCTCCGTGCCGGGACCCCTGCCGAGCCGCCCTCGCCGCCACCTTGCTGGGAGAGTCGCTGCGCTCCGCTTAGGCAGAAGCCGCGAGCGCCGCGCCGGGGAACTGCCAGCTTCGGAGAGGCGCCGCCCGCAAGGACACCTCTCCGTCCCGCCTGCTCCTCAACTCCTGGCCCGAGCTCGACGCGAGCCAGGAGTCTGGACATCTCTGCGCGCGGCGCAGCAGCCAGAGCTGTCCCCACTGTCCCCGCTCGGAGCCAACTCAGTCTCGGACCTGGGACTCTGGACTCTTGATTCGTAGCTACTTCTCACCTCGGGGCTGCGCTGTCTCCCCGCTAGCCTTCCCGTTGTCCTCCACCGCTCAGGACGGGGGTGCCACGATGTCCCGCTGCTGCGCAGGGCCCCGGGCCTCCCTCGACGTGTGACCCTAGCCTGGTCCCCCTGCTTGGCCGTCCGCCCTCTCCTTGGAGACCCCCGGCCCGGCCCCCGGGGGAAGAGGAAGAAGACGACGAGGCCGAGGGGGGGATGTCCGGCTCCAAAAGCGTGAGCCCCCCGGGCTACGCTGCACAGACAGCGGCATCGCCGGCGCCCCGGGGAGGCCCGGAGCATCGCGCCGCGTGGGGAGAAGCCGATTCCCGCGCCAATGGCTACCCCCACGCCCCCGGGGGATCGACCCGCGGCTCCACCAAGAGATCTGGGGGAGCGGTGACCCCACAACAGCAGCAGCGTCTGGCCAGCCGTTGGCGCGGTGACGACGACGACGAAGACCCTCCACTAAGTGGTGATGACCCTCTGGCCGGAGGCTTCGGCTTCAGCTTCCGTTCTAAGTCCGCCTGGCAGGAGCGCGGCGGCGACGACGGCGGTCGCGGCAGCAGGCGGCAGCGGCGGGGCGCGGCTGGAGGGGGCAGCACCCGGGCGCCCCCTGCGGGCGGCAGCGGCAGTTCGGCGGCGGCCGCAGCGGCCGCAGGTGGCACCGAGGTGCGCCCCCGCTCGGTGGAGCTGGGCCTGGAGGAGCGTCGAGGTAAAGGCCGCGCGGCCGAGGAGCTGGAGCCCGGGACGGACACCGTCGAGGATGGAGACGAGTCCGAAGATGGAGGCAGTTCCGTGGCGTCAGGCTCTGGGACCGGAGCGGTGCTGTCGTTGGGCGCCTGCTGTCTGGCCTTGCTGCAGATATTCCGCTCTAAGAAGTTCCCGTCCGACAAACTGGAGCGTCTGTACCAGCGCTACTTCTTCCGCCTGAACCAGAGCAGCCTCACCATGCTCATGGCCGTGCTGGTGCTCGTGTGCCTGGTCATGCTGGCCTTCCATGCGGCGCGGCCCCCGCTCCAGATAGCCTACCTGGCCGTATTGGCAGCTGCTGTGGGCGTGATCCTTATCATGGCCGTGCTCTGCAACCGTGCAGCCTTCCACCAGGACCACATGGGCCTGGCCTGCTATGCGCTCATTGCAGTGGTGCTGGCTGTCCAGGTAGTGGGTCTGTTGCTGCCACAGCCACGCAGCGCCTCCGAGGGTATCTGGTGGACCGTGTTCTTTATCTATACCATCTACACCCTGCTACCTGTGCGCATGAGGGCTGCGGTGCTCAGTGGGGTGCTTCTGTCGGCTCTCCACTTGGCCATCTCTCTGCACACCAACGCCCAGGACCAGTTTCTGCTGAAACAGGTAGGGATCCACTTGACTACACTTGATTGAGGGGTGGGCAGGCCCTGCCCCGATGTTAGAGAAAAGGGATTAGGTCCATACCAGTTAAAAGTGGTAAAAAGTAACCAGAGAGACAAGGCTTCATGTTACACCACACTGTGTGCCTTCCAGGCCTAGCTTCTTTATCTACTAAAGACTACTCTCATAAGGCTTATAGTGCTTTGGCCTGGTAGAGAACACTTTTCATAGTAGTCACAATTGCCAACTTAAGCAAGAAGGAGGCTTTGAGAAAATTTCAGAGTCCCCATTTCTCTCAGAACTTCTGGTCCGGTATAAACAACACTCCCAACATAAGTGGCTGGACCCTCTAGCAGTCTGAGTTCCTCTGTGGGGTTTGTTAGCCAGTTCCTGGATACAGCGTTGTGGAAGACTGTTGCCCAGTCTTAAGGAGGAGTCTATAACTCTGCCCCTTGAGACTGGGCTGTTGGGCGTTGTTGAGATCTTGAAGCAGGACAGATTACGTTTGCTTTCTTTCCCAAAGTGACCTAAGCCACAAATCTGTCTTTAGCACAGGTGGGAAGGAGCTGCTGAGACGTGTGTGATGTCCATCCTCTTTCCGACTGTGCTGGGCATCACAGTCCCTTCCAACGGACACTCCTGGATGTTGCCATGCAGGAACTTTATATCCCTAAAGGGACCTGTTGGGCAAACCTAGGACTCAGAAGGACATCAGGCTTCCAATTCTTGGTTAACTGGTGACTCAGGCTTGACCCTAGGGTGAGGCAGTCTCCCTGATATCCACACCCTGTTCTCTGTCCTAGTCTATGAGCCCTACGGGACCTGTTTGTTTGTACATTGCTCAGTTGGAGCATCAATTGGGCTCTTGCAAGTGGGTGAGTGTGGCTTTGGACCGCACCACACACTCCTACACCTCCTTTGGTACGTGCCTCATCTCATAGACCCTCTTAACAGAATTCTGTTACTGCTTCCCTCCTCCTCTCCAGTTCTCCCTTCTTCCCAGACTTTGATCCTGTCGAATGCTGCATCCTTCTGGGTGTGCTCTCCTGTGCCCTCTGAGTACATCCTTACCCATAGGGAATAATAGTCCTGTAGATTCTGGCTCTTCAGGGGGCACTGTGACTAGGAGGGTCCTCTCTGGGTCCCAAGTTTCTCTTTTAGGGTTGACTATGCCCCTTCTACTCCCAGTATCCTCAGTGTGGAGCCTCACCTCTTGTGAGAATCTCCTCTCACGGCCATGCTGGTTTTTATTTCCCTGCTTGGTTAACAGTGGACCCAGAGGCAAGTTGAAAACTTGTTTTTCTCTGCCGCCCATTGACTTTGCTACATGACCTCCTGGGAGTCCTGGGCTATTGCCTCTCTCTCTCTCTCTCTCTCTCTCTCTCTTTGTCTCTCCCCTTCCCCCAGATGTATTAGATACTTAGTAGTGATTTAGTAACTTCTCACCAGCTTGGTTGGGCTTCAGGGAAGTGAACCAGGTCAAATGGGTGGTAGTATTCATTTTTCTGATCCGGTATCCCAAAGGGTGGGGTTTAGAGATGAGCTTTGAACTTGAGAGCAATCTTTTAAGATATGATTATTGTTAGGAAGGGTTGCTACTGTTGTTTATGAAGCTACCGCCTCAGATGGCTGTTGTGTCAGTGTGGGGTGGGCATAGCTCTTCTTTAGAAGGAAGAGCCTTTGGCTTGTGTGGGCAATGGATAGCTCAAGGTATTTACAGCACCAGGCTTGAGAACCTGAGGTCTGACAATAGTGGAAGGCAGTCCTGAACATGGGCTTTTGGAGATGGAGATAAATCCAAGCCTTGCCTTAGCGTGAACAGACTGTTGGAATCTTGTCTGCCAGATGGACTTTCTCTGGTAGTTCCTCAGGCTAACCCTGCTTTCCTCTCACTCCACTCCACCCTTCCACACTCCAGGCTTCTCTTCCCACTGTGGTCTTTAGACTTTTTCCTTGGCTGCAGGTTTTGGAGTAGGTTTATACATAACTTTTTTTTTTTTTTTTTTTTTTTTTTTTTTAATCTTCTCTAAGTCTAGCAGAGCTCAATAGGCATGAGCCAAGACAGGGGAATGCAAACATTCTTTCTGTTTGGCCTCTGAGAAAACTGCACCTTTGTTTTTGTTTGTACTTGACTTTACCTTTCAGATTATGCATGACCCAGAATGTGTCTGTCTTGAGCAAAAACTGTGCTGGGTGATGGGGGAACGTTCGTGGACCTGCTGCTAGATTGCTCTGAAGCAGCAGGTGGCGGAGGGTGACCGGTTAGATGCTAAGTTCTTTTCCCTAAGGAAGACACATACCCAGGACAGGTGGTGATAGTAAAACCTGCTCTCTGTTTGAGCTTTGATGCCCTCCACTCCCCACCCCCCACCTCCTTCCTCTCTGCCCTGTGGCTTCTTGGCCATGCAGTAGACTGACAGTAAACTGTGACAGTAAACCTTCAGGTCTGCAAGGCTAACCTCTACCCTCCTGTAGCCTGGGGCTCTCAGCAGGATCTGGTCTGTGTACTTTGCCCCGCCCCTTTGAGTGTAGGCTCCATCCATGGCTTTGGTTAGGGAAGCAGTACTTGGTTTCTTAACATGTTGGAAGACTGGAGGTGCAGGGGCCCCTCTTGGTGGTACTGAGTGCTCCTTCCTTCCTCTCTCTTTCCCCACCTGCTCCTTCCCTCTCACTTCCTCTTTCTCCTCCATCCACTCCAGCACCCCTTGTGCATATCTGCCCACCTACCCTTTCCTTGACCATTCAGCTAGTTCTGCCTTCTTCTTTGGCCTCTCAGCCTCTTCTGTGCTCATGTCTGGCTGTCATGCTTTCATCCCCTCACTGGGGTACAGTAGGAGCGTCATAGGTTGTTTTTTCTCTCCTCCTTTGCCTGTTAGAGGTCCCTCTGCTACACCCATACCATAAATAACACTCGAGCATCTGCCAAACACATTCCTCACTTGTGTTAATAGGCTGCAATGATGCTGGAGCCTGTTGCCATGGCAACCTCATTTTTGTTTGACTGTATCCCACTCTGCTACATAAAGCCTCTGTGTGCACTCACACACAAACAAGCATGCTCCCACAACTATTACCCATGCTTGGCTGTCAAAGAATATTTTGGAGACAATGTCCTTGGGACCTGTGGGGGTGAGAGATTCACCTGCAGAAAGCGGTCATTTCTTTCCCCCAGAGATACCTTAGGAAGTGAGATGAATGGAGAAGCTCTTTGGGAAGTAGGGGCACTGTTCAAATGTGGGGTGTTTTTATTTTGTAGCCACACTAAACCTGCCCAGCCTAGCTTCTGGGGAGAAGATTCTGACTCTGTGTGTTTCTCAAGGAGCTTGCAGAGTGGATACCCATCCCCATAGACTTCTATCTGCTGTAGCTCCTCTCCCTTGTTCTCTCCCAGCCCCTTCGGGAGAAGTTTAAGCTTAGTGGTTTCTTGCATGTCTTCTTTTGTACCTGTTTGAACTGACAACTGTCACCAGTTGTTCCAGCCATCAGAATGGCACAGGCGCTGAGTGGGTGATGTTCTGTGACTGAGCACGTGTGAATGTCTGCTTCAAGGAGGTAAGGGATGGATGAGGATGTAGGTTAGGAATGGAGTCCCATGGCTGCCCAGGGACAAGCATATGTGTATGTGCCTGCCTGCCTGCTTGTCTGCCAGTCTGTCTGACTGACTGGTGCTGAGGTGGCTGGAAAGCCTTTCAGAGGAGATCCTTGCAGCTCTGACCTGCTTGTTTTGGGCTGGCTTCCAAGGGCTCTTGCCTTTCTCATTATTCTAATGATAACGAATTATCATTATTGACCTGAGCTCCCCAGGGAGTGACTGGTGCACCCTCTCTTTCGTTTAATCTTTGAGCCTAGGGGCTGGGCTTGAGTGATCTATTCCCTTGCCCCCATGCTCCTGCAGCCTGTGTGCTCCACAACACTATAATATCTGCTGAGAAACTGCCTCCTCCCTCTGGAACATGGCCCAGAGGCCTTCTGATTGGTTATCGTGGCCTCCTCAAAGTACTCTACTGCTGGGTCACATGGAAGGGGACACACTTACCCTGTAGGCCCAGCATTGTCTTCCACCAGTTAATTCTTCATCACTTGTATTTCTGTGCAAGGGCTACCTGGCTACAAGTGAAGTCGGCAGGCTGGAGTCAGGGTTGACTTTAAGTCTGGAACAGAGGAGGGTCTGTTTGTCACCCCTCAATTAGCCTCCGGGCTAATTGCATTTGCTAGCTATATTTCCTAATTGTTTTCAATTCTGTTTTCCTTCTGCAGGCAGCTAGGACAGGGTACTTAGAGGGGAGTAGACGTGGCTTCTGGCAGGGCTTGAACAGGCCTCTGGATTGGGGGTGGGGGTCTTTTGTTAGCTCTTGGGGGGGGAAATTGGTGATCTCGGGGGAGGCTGTGGAGGAGCCTGTTAGTGACATTTAGCAGAAGGTCAGAATGATCTGCTGCTGAATTGGTGAAGATTCTCAGTCAGTCTAAGTTGATTGTGCAAGCCAGATCGCAGGTCTTTGTGCTGAGGAACAGAGTACTCACGTTCGTCTGTACAGAGGATAGACAACCCCTCCAACCTCACTGTATAAAAAGGGCTGGGACCCAAGCTGTCCTGTGTAGATAGGCCCTGGCCATGAGCCCCTGTGTCAAAGCTGGCAGCTGGCATCAGAATAAGGCTGTGGCCAGGCTTGGGCCAGGCCACCTCCTCTCCTGAGAGACATGAATGGAACTGCCACCAGGATTCCAGCCAAATGTGGGAGTAGGGGTGGGGCAGGAAACCCCAGGAAGGAGTCTCCCTAGGTTATGCCAGCTCCTAGCTGGGTGACTTCCTGTTCACAAGGCCTACATAAATACCTCAGCTAACTTCTTTCATTTTGTGGCAGGCCCAGTTTGGGATTGCTTACTTCCCAGGAGTGTTGGGAATGGAAAGTTTGCTCTGAGAACTTCACCATGCTCGTTCCCATAAGTCCTTTGGGTATAGTTATGTAAGCGATGTTCTAGCATATTCTTCTCTCATCCATGCTTATCAGATAGGGGTAGCTGGCTCATGGAGGGCAAGATCAATCAATATTCATTTTCTTTCCCAAATATAAAACTTAATGCAGCAAACTGGAAAGTCAAAGTTTTATGCATACACACACACACACACACACACACACACACACACACGTACACATGCTTTATACATACACACATGCAGGTATGCACACACACATGCACGCATGAACACACATGCAGGGATGCACACATATACACACATGCACACACTCATTTTATATATACACATGCACACATGAGCACACACATGCAGGCATGTGCCCATACAGATCTACACATTCAGGTATGCACACATACACACACACACACACACACACACACACACACACACACACGTTTAACCTTCTCAAGGCAATGTCCAGTTACAAGATGGGAAAGATCTCTTTAACACTATGAAGAAAACTCGGGAGTTTCTAGTTAACAGACATTGAGCTCACATGAGCGGTGGGAAAGGCAGGTGGGGCTCTTGGTTCTGTTATAGCAGATCCAGTTCATAGGAAGGTTGAAATCTTGTCAAGTGTGGTGTTGGATCCTAAAATTCAGAGAGAGGTGACGTTTAGTAAGAGGACTGAAGACCTTGACTTCTAAGGAGACAGTTGGCAGAGTGAAGGATACTGCAGAGGAGGAATGAACTAGACAAGCTGCTGGGATTCCTTGTTGGACTTTACAGGAGGTGCTAACTCAGGTTTGGTTGCTCCCATGGATAGGTTCCAGGGCAGAAAAGAGTGGCATATTTTCTGCTCCATGTAGGAGGCCTCTTTGACAACTGGATTTGCAGTGACCAAATAAGATGCTCTCTGTCAGCGTGGGGCATGAGGGGGGCCTGCTAGGCTCCCTGTGGAGGCGAGTGTTTGCCTAAGTTACTCTATCACTGGGTACCAACCTAGCTTATCAATATCCTTTGCGAAGATTTTGGAAGATGCAGATACACAGGTGCTCCTAGAAGGTGTAACGTCCAAGGGTCCGGGATGGAGGCCAGAAAGTGTTTTGTTTGTTTGTTTGTTTGTTTGTTTGTTTGTTTTGGTGCCAGGAATCAAATACGGGGCCTAGAGCAACATAAGCAAGGGCTACACTCAATAAATTCCTCAGCCTGAACTATTCCTCCTCTTCTTCCTCCTCCTCCTCCTCCTCCTCTTCTTCTTCCTCTTCCTCCTCCTCCTCCTCTTCCTCCTCTTCATCTTCCTCCTCTTCCTCCTCTTCCTCCTCCTCCTCCTCCTTCTTCTGCAGCTTAGATCTATTATTCCAAGCCCTCCTGGTAGTCTTCATGAGTAAGAGGAACTCTCTCTGATTACAGCTAACCCTAGGATTCAGTGGCTCAGGGTGCAGGGCAGCACTGTTGTCTCCTGGGGTTATCTGCATGCCACCTCAGAACTCTCTTCCCAGTATATTATTTCATTTCTCACAATCATAACAAAAACCTTGGTAGCAACCTTTTTATTTCAAAGTAAAGGTTTATTTACTAAAGCTTTGGAGGTTCAAGGACATGGTGCCTATATTGGCTCATTTTGCATTTTGCTCATTACAGCTTAATGAGGGGTAGAGGCAGGAACCTGGGTAGGTAGGACCAAGTAGTCGAATCGTAACCAGGGGGAGCAGAGAAAGCTGGATGAGGGAAAACACCTGGGCCAGCAATATAAACCTGGCAAAGCAGCCCATGTCTTAATCTTATAGGTGGGAGCAGGAGGTTCAGAAGTTCAAGGACATCCTCAACTACATGGTAATTTTGAGGTCAGTCTGGGCCACTGAGTCCATGGATGGAAAAATAAGACAAAACTGCCAAGCAATCATACCTCCGGTGACCTTAGGAACCCCTGCAGGGGCTCATATCTCAAAGGCTCCACCAATTCCCAGTAGTGTCACCCTGAGGACTGACCTTTTAAACACTATGGGTCCTCAGAAAGACACAGACTATTCTCAGATCATAGTGCGTGACCCCTGTTGAAAGCGGCAGCATCCTGCATGTCCTCTGAGTGGTGTCCAGGAGGAGCTCATAAGTGTGTGCTGATTCAGGGATGCAGATCTGGAAGGTGGCTGGATGACGGTAGCATGGGAGATGTCCAGCTTGGAACTGCTGCTCTCCACTCATCACTCTCCCCCACCACTCTAGCTCCTATTTCCTGTTGGGATCAGAGCAATCTGTAGCTACTGTGATGGGGCAGGGGTAGTAGAAAGGGGGTGTGGCTAGGTTTGCCTCTGGGTGTAGAAAACACTGGAAAAGGAGGAGGACAGAGGGTAGGAAGGGATTAGGGAATCAGGTTTGAAGGAGAGAGGTTAGGAAAGGCATACGAGATTACTTAAGGAAAGAGATTAAGAGTTAAGGAAAGGCATAAGAGATTATTGCTGCTAGTATGGGGAGAGGAAGGGCTTGGGAGTGGGGGCAGGGTTGCCACAGGGAACAAAGGGACATAGTCAGAGGAGGGGGAGACAAACAAAACAGAAGGAGACAGAAGGAGCTTTGTTCTGTAGCCCAGCCTCATGTGTCAGCATGAAATGTGTCCCCCCACCCCCTTTTGCTCTGGGGGGTTTACACACTGCTGCTCTGGGGCTGAGGCCGCCTGACATCACTCTCTGCTTCTAGGGCTCCTTGGGCAGTGGACATTGTCCCTGAGCTCACAGCAGGCTAGCTATACTTTCAGAGAGGTCCTGGGGGCTCCAAGCCTTATGTCTACCAGCACTATGTACGTACATAGTAGGTGCTTAGCGAGACTCTGAATGAACCAACGGAATGAATGAATGGGTGGTGGGGTGGGTGGATGTCTGCACGCCGACTCTAGGCTTCGCTGAAGTGCTAGACCAACACCTCCACAGAAGGAAGCCAGCCGCTCGGCTTGGAAGCCTATTTTGGTGGGTTGTAATCCTAAACTCTGAGCAGGGCTTCCAAAACCCTCCTGCAGCAATTTGAAAGGCGTGTCTTAGAAACGGGGCTGCCGCCTGGCTCTGCTGATACTATACCACTTCACAGATTGGGAAGCCATCCTCCCAGCCTTCCCCATTCATTCCCATAACCATCTGTTGTTGGTGCCTCTTGTGACCCAGGCACTGCTTTAGGCTAAAGGACTGTGGATTGGTTCACCTGGGTCCCCAGCTCTCCCAGGACAGCCCTTAGCCCAGAGCCTCACATTAAGCGTATTCCTGAGAGAGCCTTTAACCAGTGTTTCATAGATACACATACAGCCTGTGTTAAATAAGTCTGGGAAGCATAGTCAGCCTTCTGCATCTGTAGGTTCTGCGTCTGTGGATCTGACTACTGCAGACTGAAAATATTTGAGTCTGTACTGAATATGTACAGACTTCCTTTTCTTGCTACTGTTCCCTAAAGCAGAGCGGTGTGATAAAGTCACATAGCATTTACATTGTGTTAGGTGATGCAAGGAATCCAGAGACGGCTTAATATATGGGTGGATGTGTGTGGGTTCTATGTAAATCTCACACTATCTTATATAAGGGCTTGAACATCTGTAGATTTTGGTGTTTGAGGTAGGTCCTGGAACCAATCCCCTTTAAGACCTTGCGGGACAGCTATACCGGGTTGAACAGAATTCCCAGGTTTAAAAGCTTTTAATACATATCCATATATGTATATGGATACATATATATATTGCCAAGAGAGGATACTGCATGAAGATGTATTTGATCCCAGATGATTCCTTCCCCCTCCCCCCCCCAAGGAATATGGAACAGGGGACACTAGTGTTGGGTAGAACATACAGCAGCAATCTCAGGACTTGCTCTCCGACAGTCCCCTGCCTCTGGGATAGACCAACCAAGGACACCACATTGAGGCGTGTGGAGGCCCGCATTTGGCAGCTTGCCTCCCTTAGAAGGAGATTGCCCAGGCTCCACTGGCTGGCTGCCCGTAAGTCTCATTTTCCATCTGGGTCAGAAATCCTGTATGAAATAAAACAACGGGGCTGGAGCAGGCTAGTGTATGTCTCCTTGATCTAGCCTCAGCTTCTCTTAGGAGCTGTCTGCTGGTTCTAGGCTGAGAGCAGTTGGGCTTCACAGGATAAAGCTGTGGGAGACCTGGGCTCTGCTGAATGTGTTTCTAGAATTCTTGCTTCAGGCTCTTGAGTGTGTAGCTGCCCATGGGGAGGTAGTCATGATTATTTCAGACCATCATTTCCCTAAATGTGACTTCTTCCTCTCCTGTCCCAAATCTCCAAAATAAGGGATCTCCTGAAGGACTGATCCAAAGCAGTGAATAGGTACTGAGTCTGCTTCACCCAGGGGTACTGGCTAAAGCATCATGTGCCGAGCGTGATTATTTTGTTTGTTTGTTTCTGAGACTTACACTGTAGTCCATCTTGGCCTTGCATGCAGCCCAGATTGGCCTCAACCTTGAGTTGATCACCCTAAGTCTCAGCCTCCAAAATCCTGGGAATATAAACCGGTACCACCATGCCTGTCTGCATGACTGCATTAATCTTTTCTTTCCTTGTCTCAAGGTTTTTCCTTTGAAACATTAGCATTATTGTTAATTGTATGTATGAGTGTGCATGCCATTGGCTCATGCGGGAGCACCCAGGCAGAGGTCAGGAATTGGAAGTCAGGTTTCGGGAGAAGGTTCTCTCCTTCCACCGTGGGTACCACACATCCAACTCAGGCCATCAGGCTTGTGCTGAACCATCTTTTAGACCCTACCTCACTGATCTTAATATTAACCCAAAGAGGGAGAACCTTTCCCCCTCCACCCACTGGCCACTTCAGAAACTTGTTTAGGTGCAGCCCATGAACGACCAGTGAGGTCCTGCAGCAGTGTAGCAGAAAGGCCTGTTCCCTGACGCTCTGGGCATGTGCCTTTGGTATCTGCCAGTCAAATTCTAGCTCCCAAGCACCTGAGGGCTTTGAACATTGGGGCCTACAGGGAGGGCAGGTTGAAAGTGCTCTGACCATCAGAGTACCTTCCTTCTTTGTCCTGGGGGGTGGGATAGTCTAGTTTGGAGTGTGGGTTCTTCCAGTTTCCCAGAAGTCTCTGGGAGTATTAAGCTCTATAACAACTCAAGGTGATAACACATCCTTTCTATGTTTCTTCCTGGTTGCTCATTTCCTTCCAGTTGCAATCTCCCGCCCCCTTCTATTGCTCTCTAGGGTTAACTCCCAGGTAAACCTCCCCTATTTTCAGATCCTCATATCTGGGTCCTTTTATTAGGGGGAATCCAAACAGTGGGTCGGCCATGACTTTAACTTGGTTTGGTTGGAACACTAGGGAGTAGGAGGCTGTGTGCTGGGGGACAAAAATGCATCCAGTACAGAACTGGGTGGCAGAAGGTACAACCTTGGGCTTGCCCTTGGCTCCTCGCTCCTGTTCGATGGCTTGCTCATTACTGATACATTGCTGGCAAGACTAGGGGGATGATGTGAAATTTAAAATAATTGTTTTTTAAGGGAGACTTGTATTTGTTTAGTTGATACTTAAACATCTTTGGCTTTACGTAGCCTCCCTGGTTAGCCTCTGACCTCTCTCCAGATTAACTAAGCTACCGTTACAAGATGACAATAAACCTATTACCTCATGACAGTTTTTATTTTTGAAAAAAGAAATGAGAACCCTTGGCTTAAGAGGTTCTGCTCTAATGTGGAGCTGAGAGAAATCCATGCTGACTGGAGGGCATGCTGGCTGGGATGTGACAGGATGGAGCCAGTGGCTAGCTCAGTAGTCTGTGCTGTCCTGTCTTCTTGCCGCCCCCCCTGCCCCCCCCCACCTCACCCCCACTGCAACCCTGCCTGCTGAGGTGATGAATTTCACCCACCTTTCTCAACCTGATGACTCTGCCCAGAAATCTGCACAGGCAGCTGGCTCTCTCACAGACAAACACAGACAAGCATGGTATGGCTGGGGACATGTGTCCCAAAGGAGTGATATGTGGCACTTGCCAGGGAGGGCTTCACTTCAGATAATGGAACACCTAGATCAAGGTCCTTTAGAAGTGGCTCTCATCCTTTCTGATGCTTCAGCCTTTTAATATAGATCCTCAGGTTGTGGTGACCCCCCAACCACAAAATTATTTCATTGCTACTTCATAACTGTAATTTTGCTACTGATAGGCTGGATATCTGATATTTGGCTTCCAAAGGGGTCCCGACCCACACGTTGAGAACCATCGCTTTAGAGGTTGCTCACATCTTCCAATGTGATTTGTTAGCTCTGACGTATAGGCCTGAGATGAGATCAAGATCAGGGATTTTCTACTCACTTTCATGTCCGAGTTCTATAGAGAGCTTTGGAAATAGACCTTACTAAGGGCCACCCAGCCCATTTTAATTAAACTCCAGGGATGAGACAAGGTGTTCCCAGGGTTCAGATGTGGTCTAGACTGTGGCCGCAATTATTCCAGATGGTTCAGCTGCTTCTCTAAGACACTAGCATTTCCCAGGTGGCTGCTCCTAGCAGCCCTTGGAGTGTTCCCAGCCCTGGATAAATGTGGCTCTGGCCAGTTCGCCTTACTTCTCTTCAGTCAGTTTTCTCCCTAATGACACTACTGTCCGGTGGCCCTGCAAGTTAGCGTATGTGAGGGTGCACTGGACAGAGAGGTCACATGACCCCTCTGGGGTTTAAGAGGGAAGGGAATAGAGGCTCAGAGAGGCAGAGTGACCTCATTCAGGCTACATGGCTAGTTCGTTGGCATAGAAGGTACTACACACATCCAGATTTTGGACGTGAAGTTGGTACTGTTCACAGTTGGGCCCAGGCCTAGTCCTCTGTGGCCCTCTAGCTTCCTCAGAGCTGTGGAAGGCATAGCTGCACCCGGGCACTCGCCTTAGCCTAGTGTTGGAATGCTCCTCCTCCTCCTCCTCCTCCTCCTCCTCCTCCTCCTCCTCCTCCTCCTCCTCCTCCTCCTCCTCTTCTTCTTCTTCTTCTTCTTCTTCTTCTTCTTCTTCTCCTTCCTCCTTCCTCCTTCCTCCTTCTTCCTTCACCCTCTCCCTTTCCCTCTTCCTCTTTTTCTCCTCCTCCTCTTCCTCTTCTTCTTCCTCCTCCTCCTCCCCTCCCCCTTTTCCTCCTCTTCCTCCTCCTCTTCCTCCCCTCCTCCTCTTCTCCTCCTTCTTTTCCTCTTCTTCCTCTTCTTCCTCCTCTTCCTCCTTCTCCTTCTCCTTCTCCTTCTCCTTCTCCTTCTCCTTCTCCTTCTCCTTCTCCTTCTTCCTCTTTTTTGTAATGTCTTTCTTCCCTTCTGGTGTCTGGTGCAGATGGGCATTAAATGAGTTGTCCTTTTCCTGAGTCTGCATTCTGCCGTTCACCTTTGAAGAGCTCCTGGTGGTTTTATGGGCAAATAGGAGAGACTGGGAGAAGAGTCAGAAGTGGTGCTGGGATTGCTTAGCTCTGGGGCAAGTTGGCCTCTGAGCAAGGCTTCTGTTAGCTTGAGACATGGGAGGGAAGGGAGGTTGTCACAGGTACCTCAGGACTGCCTCCTGCTACAGCTCTGCAGTCAAGCATGGAGCTTCTGCAGAGTGACATCTTGTAGGTACACAGTTCAGCGCTCACTAGGGGAGCACTTGGAGGATCTTGAAGCCACCAGACCCTGTAAAGTGCCCTTGATGTCCCAAAGCACATTCTGCGGCAAACCTGCCTCCGCCTCAATTGGTCATCTCAAGAAGACTAGAAGGAAGATGATTCTGTCAAAGTTGATATTTTTATTCATTCTTTGAGAATTTCATGCAATGTACTTGTATCATAATTACCCCTCCTTTAACTCCTCCCATACCCCCACCTTCACCTCCCCACTCACTGAGTTTTCTTCTGATTTTGCTGTTGTCTTCCATCCCCCACTCCCACCACCTCCCATCAGGTCTAGTTTGCCTTACCCAACAGCTCTTGGGAATACAGTCTGCCCTGGAGTAGGGTCACATGGAAGTGACTGCTGCCAATTTTGTGCTCAAAGTTTGATTGCCACATTTTCTTTTAGAGACGGGAAGAGCTGTGTGTTGACTGAGCTTGCCCTAGTCCCTAATCCTCAGGCCAAGTCTCTTTCCTGTAAGCATTTCACCGTGTTACATGGATGGGAGCCATTGGTCCCCTGACTGGCCGGCCCAGAGTAGATATCGCCAGTTGGGAAGTGCCTCGGCTCCCATCTCAGCCAAGAGTCTGCAGAGGCAGAGGGGCTAGTGCACATCTGGGAGAGTGGAGGAGGCCAAGCTCTGCAACATCTGCACTGTGGACTAAATTAGAACCATTGTCTTTCTCTCTCTAGGGCTTATGCTGCTATTTATTTGTTTGTATGTTTTTTAGAGACAGGGTTTCTCTGTGTAGACCTGGCTGTTCTAGAACTCACTCTGTGAGTTAGGCTGGCATTTGAACTCAGAGACCCACCTGCCTTTGCCTCCCAAGTGCTGGGACTAAAGGTGTGTGCCACCACCATCTGGCTTGCTTAACTTTTGAGATTATAATTACATCATTCTCTCTCTCCGTTCATCTAAACTCTCTCCTATAACTCTCCTTGCTCTCTTCCAAATTTATGATCTCTTTATTTATTAGTTATTGTTACATGCATGAAGTGCATAACTTTATTTTTTTTGAAACAGGTTTTCTCTGTGTAGCCCTGGCAACCCTGGAACTCAGTATGCAGGCCAGGCTGACCTTGAACTCAGGATCTGCCTGGCCCTGCCTCCCAGGTACGGAGATTAAAGGTGTGAGCCATCACCACTATGCTGTGTATGCTTATAGAACTAGACCAGCTCAGTCTGTACTACGTTACTCGTGTGTATGCTTTCAGAGATGACTATTGGTATTGGATAACCAGTCAGTGTGCTCTTCCCTGGGGAAGACTATCTTGCTCTCCACATTCCTTAGTTGCCTGTGGTTCTTTGTGTAGGGTTCAGGCCTTGTGAGCTTTCCCTTGACCAAGTTTGTCCTTTTAAACAATTCTGTGCCCGGGGAAGAATCTAGAGCCTCATATGTAGTTAAGGCAAGCTCTACCACACACCTACACCCAAGCCCTGCTTTGTCATTTTATCTTGGGAGGGTTTCTTCACCCCCACCCCCTCCTTAGCTGCTCTTTGCTTTGATATATACAGTTCACTGTATGTTATCAATTTTCTGTTCCCAGCCAGAAAACTTGCCCAGCCCTCAAGGGGCAGACAGTTCCCCCTCCTGGGTTCCACAAGGAGGTCTGACTTGGGCAGAGAGGGCTCCCCCCACCCCAGACCTCCACACAATTGTGTTTCCACACACCTCACCTATCCTCAGTGTCAATATGAACAGAGATCACTACACACATTCCAAAAGGGACTCTTTGTCCTTTTTAGTGCATTTCCAATGGCGTAGCCATCACCAGAATTACGCACTTCCTTATGGTTTAGAGTCATGTGTGGTGCTGTGGGTGTCTGCTTGCATTTTTACAATAAATGCCTGGGGCTGGAGCTTAGGCTGGCTGAGTGGGTTAACCCCAAAGAATCCACCAGAACTTAAGGTGTCGGAAGAGAAGGCACATCTACAAGTTTCTACCTAATCTGAGGGTTTAATGGAGATGGCTTAAGTATGGTGTTTATAAATTTTTTTTTGTGCTGGGGATAAACCCCAGGGCTTCATGCATACAGAGCACAGGCTATATCACTGGGCTCCCTGTCCCCTGGCACCAGTGTTTTGTGATGCTCCTGAGGATTCTAACAGGCACCAAGATTGAAGACTTGAGCCCTGAGCCTCCCCTGTCAGCAGAGGGGTCATGCAGATGACACGGGAGTCTGATTTATGGCTATATTGAAAGGCAAGTTGTTTATATCTACAGGGTTTATTGTGGTGATTTAGTAGAGAGTGGTGGCCACAGAAAATGATTGTAGGCATGTAACGGGGGAAGCAAACGTGCCTGAGGGCTGGTGTATAAAAAACGTTGTCAGGCAAGGCTGTGGTTTGGTATATTTATGCTGCTCTTATCGCCGGCAATTAACCCCAAATGTGACTGGATAAATGAGTGAGTCCAGTGCTGTAATATCTGCAAGAATATTTTAGAGTGAGTCTTGGCAAAGCAGGAAACCTCACTTGGCCTTCTAGAAGTCCAGGTCTTTTAGCTGCTGACAACTGCCCATTGGTTAGTAGTAACTCTTCCTTACATCTGTGTGGACAAAGATCTTAACGCAACCCTCGTTGGCTGGGCTCATTACTGTTCATCTCTCTCTCCCATTGTAGCCTGGTGGTGTCCATCATAGATGCTCATTGAACACCCATCTGATGCATGGACGACTTTGCCCAGGGTCACACAGCTAGCAGTGCTAGCTCAGTGCTGTTGGGTTTTCTTCCCAACAGCTGTTGGGTTTGCCTTCCCGTGTGTGTGTGTGTGTGTGTGTGTGTGTGTGTGTGTGTGTGTGTGTG
>JANHMN010000011.1:20187641-20212865 GCA_030674055.1 Rhabdomys pumilio
CCTCCTCCTCCTTCTCTCCCTCCTCCTCCTCTTCTTCTTCTTCTTCTTCCTCCTCTTCCTCATCTTCTTCCTCCTCCTCTTCCTCTTCTCCCTCCTCCTCCTCTTCTTCCTCCTCTTAGGTTTCTGCCTTCTTTGAGAATCAGGAGCTGCATTCAACATTTAATAAAGACTTGCTACAAAGGGGGACTGGGTGGGGGGGATGAGTCATTGCCTAGCACACACTCCTCATGTGTGTTCCCTCATTTAGGGGATTACAGAGGGCATTGGCTTAAGGAAATATTCTCACCAGGGGGCCTGGCTGGGGCCTGTGGGGGAAGGAGGGTTTGGGGGCAGCTGGCCTGCTGAGGAGTCTGGGAAAAGGAGCCAGGAAGGGAGAGTAGGAGAGCCCCACTGGTCCCAATGCTCTTTTCCCTTCCAGAAAGGTAGCGTGATCTCTGGCCTTTTCCTGCCTCTATTCCCGATGTTGCATGGTGGGAGAGTGTGTACTAGGAAATTAGAGGCGCTTGTGCTGAGCAGGCCCGATGATGAAGGTCAGGTGGAACTGTAGTGACCTTTTGAGGTTTGCTTTCTAGGGTGGAGAGTATTAATTAGTTCCTACTGCCATGCAAACTGCCGAAGAGGCTGGGATTTGCCTTAGTGGCCGGGTGCTTGCCTGGCATGCACAAGGCCCAGGTTCCATTCCCAGACATTTCCTGCATTGCTCTCTCACAGTTGTGGAGTCTGGAAGTTTAAGGTCGAAGTGCCACCTGATGGAGAAGTAGTCTTGCATCAGGTCCTTTCTTGGTCCTTTCTCTGGTGTCTTTTCCTCCTCTTAAAATGATGTAAGTCCTGTGGATTAGAGTCTGAGTCTTCTGACCCCATTTGGCATGAGTTTCCTTCCTAAAGGCCAGAGCTATTATAGTTACATGGGCTTGGAAACATGGGGTGGCACAGTTCAGTCTATAGTAGGCGGGTCCTACTTTGGCTAGACGCAGCTAGAGTCATCTGAGAAGAGGGAACCTCAGTTGGGAAGTGCCCCTACCACACTGGCCTGTGGGCAAGCCTGTGGGGGCATTTTCTTGATGGATGATTGATGGGGAAGGACCCACTCTGGGCTAGGTCGTCCCTGGCTGTCCTGGAGTGTGTAAAAAGGAAACCGAGTAAGCCAAGAAGGAGTGTACAAACCAGTGAGCAGCATTCCTCTGTGGTCTCTGCTTCTGTTCCTGCTGTTGGGTCCTGCCCTGCCTTGAGTTCCTGCCCTGCCTTCCCTTCATGTTGGATTGTAAGCTGAGCAGTGAAATAAACCCTTTCCTCCCCGAGATGTTCTTGCTCATGATCTTTATCCCAGCAACAGAAAGTCGTCAGTAAGGCAGAAATTGATACCGGAGGGTAGACTGTCGCAGTGGCTGGCCTAACTAACTTGTCTTGGGAAGACTGTGAAGGCGTTTGGAACTTTGGGTTGGAAAAGCTGTTGCGTGTCAGGGCCTTTGAGCTGTTGTGGGAACTTGGAGGACAATGTTGAGAGCTGTACAGATGATGGATGGAGGCCTGGCTTGTGGTGCTTTGCAGGGAAGCAAAGACTGTACCAGAGTTGTTTATGTGATGTATTTGAATTAAGAGTCTGAAGCGTGTGGTCAGCTGGAGCTGAGGAACTGGCTGTGTTCCACAAGAGAACAGCACCGACCGCTAAGGTGAAACCTTTGCTTTCCTGGGACAGTGATTGCTGGTTAGCTGGGGCTGAGAAATCAGTTGTGGTGAGGAGACCAGCATCACGGAGGCAAAATCTTCTGGGAAGTGTTTCCTCAGAGTAGATATACAGAAGCTGTGATCCAGAGGGGGCGGCCAAGGCAGAATCTCACGCCGGCAGCTGAACTCAGTGAAGTGTAAGAGTCTCCCAGGTTGTACTTGTTTTGAAGGCATTAAAAAGGTCATGAAGAACTACAGCTGAGGCTTGTCACTGTGAGAGGTCAAGAGTACATCAGTGAAGGTGCAGGCTCAATTGCTATAGAATCCCTAGGATTGGAGGGATCATGGAGAAGGGCTGAGGCTTGGTACCACGCGGAAGGTCAGAGTCCCTGAAGGGAGCTCAGGACGGGTAAACATACAGCTCAGTTGCAGTGGAGACCCAGCATTTTGGAGATGCTGGTACCATGTGATGAGCACCAAGGACAGCCACCCTTGTAGTGTGGAGCTGGCCTGAGCCTATAATATGAGTGATGTGTGCTGTGGATGGCCAAACTGCAGAAGAGGAGCCAGCTGCGCAGGCCTTCTGAAACTTCCAGGTCCTGGGAAGAACAAGAAAAGAAATATTATGGTTTAATAGTAATGTGGTTGTGTGTCAAGGGTCACTCGTCCTGGATGTTTCTTTGTCAGCTTGATTCAAGCTAGAGTTGTCTGAGAAGAAGTAACCTTAGTTGAAAAAATACCCCCATCATATTGGCCCATAGGCAAGTCTGTGGTGCATTTTCTTGATTGATGATTGGTGTGAGAGGTGCCATCTGTGGACAGGTAGTTCTGGAGTATATAAGAAAGAAAACTGAGTAAGTCAGGAGCAAGCAAGCTAGTAAACGGTGCCCCTCTATGGCCTTCAGGATCCTGCTTTGTCTTGAGCTCCTGCCCGGACCTCATGATGGGCTCTAAGCTGTAAAGTGAAGTCAACTGTTTTCTCCCTAAGTTGCTTGTTGCTTTTGGGCTTTGTCACAGAAATGGAAAGCAATGGCAGACAAGAGGGCCTGTGAATAAGAGCCACGGTTGGCAGCTTTCTTGGTACCAGAGTGCGTGTCTGGGGCTGTGAAGGGCCCATCTGGTAAGAGTTTGTTCAGCACCTCAGTCCCCACTGTTTCCAGTGAGAGAGCTGTCTGGGGTGGCACGGTGCCCTCAAGCCACCCCTTCAGTCCTCATCAGTTCATGGTGGCTGGTTCTGTCCTTGTCCCAGTTTGAGTCCACTGGACAGAATTGTTTGGCAATCAAACTACCAGGGAAGGAATTTTCTCTCTCTCTCTCTCTCTCTCTCTCTCTCTCTCTCTCTCTCTCCCTCCTTTCCCTCTCCCTCCTTTCTCTCCCTCTCTTCCTCCTTTTCTTCCTTCCTTCCTTCCTTCCTTCCTTCCTTCCTTCCTTCCTTCTTCCTTCCGTTGTTTTGTTTTGTTGAGACAGGAGTTTCTCTGTGTACCTCTGACTGTCCTGTAAGTTGCTTAGTTGATCAGGCTGACCTCTAGCTCGTAGAGATCCACCTGTCTTTTTCTCCTGAGTGCTTGGATTAAAGGCATGCTTCACCACTGCCAGGTCCAGGAAAGGCAATTCTTAACTAGGCCCATCCCTTTTGAGGAAGAGTCAGGAAGTAAGTCCTAAGGAGTGTGTGATGGTTTGAATATGCTTTGCCCAGGGAATGACACTACTTGGAGGTGTGGCTTTGTTGGAGAAGGTGTGTCACTGTGGGCATGGGCTTTAAGACCCTCAGCCTAGCTGCCTGGAACTCAGTACTCTGCTAACAGCCCTCAGATGAAGATATATCACTCTTCAGCTCCTCCTGTACCATGCTTGCCTGGATGCTGCCATGTTCCCGCCTTGATGATAATGGACTGAACCTCTGAACCTGTAAGCCAGCCCCAATTAAATGCTGTTCTTATAAGCGTTGCCTTGGTCATGGTATCTCTTCACAGCAGTAGAAACCTAACTAAGACAGAGTGACATTTAAGAAAGGTCTGGTGGGGCAGACATTCTAGAGGAGAGTGGAACCCTCTAAGGGACAACTGCTATTGCTGCCTTGGGCTTGCTCCTCCCGACCTTCTTCTGGGGCCAATAGTATAACCCCTGTCCTCATGTGGGGCCTTTGTCAGATTTTTCAGCATGAGACATTTCAGAGTGGGGCTGTGATGAGTATCTGTGTACCCATCCTTCAGTTTATCATTCTACCCACTGATCCCTGTATACTTAGCGTTTCTTTCAGGAAAAACTTTGTCTACTGAAGTTTGGTCTCTATGTGTGATCCCAAGGCTACCAGCAGAGTCCTTCCTCAGTTTCCCTCTGGGCATGTTCCCCAAGGGTATGGGGCTTGGGTGGAGAAGGTGCCAGGCTATACCCTATATCCAGAGGCCAGGCTTTGTAATGAAATCGCCTTCTCCCAGGTTACAGCATGGCCCCCATCCCCCTCTGGTCACAGGAAAAGTAATCATTTTCCAAACAGTCCCGCAGACACCGAGGGGAGGCTCATTAGTTCTCCCAGGGGCCTCTGTCATCCCCCAGGAGGACAAGTGGCCCAGCTCTGTAAGAATCTGGGTCATTTTGCTTTGTGCCATAAAGCCCTCCCCAGGGCTCTGGCAAGTAGTGCTCTAACTGGCCAGGACCACAGACACACAGGCACCTGGCTGGCTCCCTGCAGTTGTGATGTGGAGGTACCACTGGTCTCCTGTGGGCTGGGACAGGCAGCTCCAGGCTATATGAAGGGCCGGTGGATGATTGCATCCTACTTTCTGGTTCCTAGTGGAGCCAAAGGCAGCTTTATGGTTCTATCTCATTCCTTGCTAACAAATGAATTTCTCTTCTTCGCTTGGCAACCCAAGCAGTGTTTACAGAAAATATCAGAGTCTAGAATAAACAGTTCCTATCAGGCCTGAGGGCCAGGGGGGCCGTGAGAGAGCTCAGTGGATTTCCGCCTTGGTTAGGGAGGTGGCTGCTCTACCCCAGCTCACCCCAGGGTCTTCTCTCTGAGTCATGTAGCTAGAATGGCATAGAACAGCTTTGGTGTCAGCCAGTTCTGAGTTCAAATCTCTCCATGGGTAATAACTGTCCACATGACCTTGCTTATTAGCCTCTCAAAGCTCAGCTTGGGTTGTTTTGAAGATGAGTCAATCCCTGCTTCAGAACTGTAACTCAGAAATGCTGCTCTTGGTGCCCTGACTTGGGGTGTCCATGCCTCTCTTGTATCTAATGCTGGACACAGAGCAATCTGGGCACACACTCCAAGGAGTTCTGGCCATATTTACCTCATTGCAGTATTGGTGAAGCAGGAGTCACTAACATACCCATTTTTAAGATTAGAAAACTGAGGCTCAAGAGGGGATACATGTGCAGGTGGGGCTTGGAGCTCGCGACATTCTGTGCCTTCCCCCTGGAGGCAAAGTGGTCCAGAATGAGAGGTGGGGTGGTGATCTTTGAGGATTCAGGCTCCCCCAGCAGTTACTGTATTGTGAGTCAGGACACACTCTCCTGACAACTTTTCCAGCCACTCCACCCCCCCCCCTCTACCTTCCTCTAAGTTTTATTTGAATATGAGCAGGCAGAGACCTTTGAGATGGTCTCTTCTTATTCTGTCTTCATTATTCCTGACTGAGGCCCAGGGGAATGATCTTTCCCAGAGTCAAATATTGCTAGGCAAGACTGGGACTTAGTTCTCAGACATTACTGTCCTCTAGGCAAGCCCTCTTCTCCTCCCTATGTGTTCCGTGCTCTCTGCTGGTATGCTCCTTCAGGGGTAGACACCAGCACTGCGTTATACCCATAAATCTGTGTACATCTGAGACAGGACTGGTGATGGACAGGCAGATCAGGTCCCCAGGGTGGCCCTGCCACCTGCAGCTTCAGCAGTGTGATGAATGGCTTTCTCCCTTGGGGTTTGTTTTGGGGACATTCTAGCAGCTTCCAGGACAGGGCTAATCCTCACCTAGTCCCTCAGGCTCAGGCACCAGGTTTCTGAGGAAAGGCCTATCAGGAGCCAGTGTTTCATGGTTTCTACCTTAGGACCTCTGTGGAGGGAGCATCTTTCCTCGATCTGACAGTGGATGGCCTTTTTCCAGCCCCAGCTCACCTTGGACACTGCCTGCTTGAGATACAGCTGAGGGAAATAGGTGTTTTAGGTACACACAATGCTGCTTTTACCAAGGTCACTCCAGCCCAGCCTTTGGCTTGGCCCATCTGATGGCTGCAGCAACTTTGTTGCTGTGAGCTGGCAAAGTCTCCAGGATGAAGAGAGGAAAACAGAGCAAGGGAAAGAGCTGATCTCACCTTGGAGGAGCCCTGTGTTTGCTTCCTACAGCAAAGCCATCTCTCGGGAACTCTGCCTCTTTGAGATTTAGCCAGGGGACGGAGCCTGAGGCAGGGCAGTGATTGCTGCTGGGTGACGCTGCTCTAGGCTAGGCGCCTGTACCAGGCTGGCCAGCAACTCGGCCACCATCTGTCCTGACAGGCCTGTGTGTTGTATTCAGGGCTATTTAGGGCGGCCATCGAGCGAGCACATAACCAGGACAACCCAGTTTTGTTGTGTTTGTTTGTTTGTTTTGTTTTTAGCCTGAAGAAGGATCCAGATGTTTTTAATTGTGCAGAGGTTTTTGGTTTTCCTTTTTTTTTTTTCTGTCCCCTAAGAGAGATAGGAAATGAGGGGGCAAGAGGGACATGGATTCCAGAGCCATCTACGTAAGCACATAGCTCAAGCATGGTACAGATTCCTTTGGTACCAGACCCTCCCATTAAACCCATGACTCTATGAGGCTCTTAGGCTCCCCTGATCCCCCTTCTTTTTAACCTTTTCTCAGAGTTCTCTGACAACCCCACACATACAGCATCCTCATCAGAGGGACTGTTGTCTTCATGCCTTTTAGATCTTTACCTAAGAATGGCCCCTCTGGGCACCCATGATCATTGTGGTGGTATTGGTGGTGTCTATGCAGTCAGAGGAGAACCCATGAGGATAAGCCCGTCAAGTTTCTCCCCCTTCCCCCTCTCCCCCTTTTTACTCTTTGTTTATGGTGGACACATTGAACTTAGGTTGGTAATCAAACACCTGAGCTCAAAAGAGCTGTCTCTCAGATAGTAGCTGGGCTGCAGCCATTCTCCGTGAGCCTCTCCACCCTTCTCCTGGAAGGGAGAGTGTCTTCCCAAAGAACAGCCTGCTAGTGGGAATCTGGACCATGACTCTGCTAGCCAGTGGGACAGTAGGAGAAAAATCTGTTGTGGTGTATGCCCCTGCGTCAGGGAGCCTCTCTTAGCTTTGTTCTTTCCTGTTTTGTCTTCCTGTCCTCTCTTCCTAGGAAGAGACTTGTGAGTAAAGGGACCTCGGTGGCACTTTTTGGAAAGGACAGACGTTCTAATCAGCTGAGTGCTGGGTAGTGGCTCAGTGTTGTGAAGCCCTGGTTAGCCTGTCTGGGGAGTGAGCAGGCTGGTGAGGCGAGCAGTTCTGTCAAGTAGGTTTAGAACTAGGCCCTCAGGCTGCCCAGGCAGCCTTGGCTCTCCCTGGGGTAAGTCAAGAGGCTACAGGCTATCCACCTGGTCCTGTGTGCAGTCAACATGCTCGGAAAGACCTGCCAGTCTGCTCACCTGTGTTGACATGTCAGCCCAGCTGAGCTAGTCTGGAGAGTGCTTGTGGGCATGCCTTAAGGAGCCCTGAGGCTGTGGTGCCCTTAGGATTTGGGCTGAGCCCTGGAGCAGAACTGTGTTGGTTTGTGTGCTGTCCCTGGCTAGTGGGCCCAAGAAGCAGGCTGCCACTGTAGTCCTGTGAGGCTCAGGCCTTCTGAGGTTTCTGTCTCAAGCTGGGAACAGTGAGGAAAAAGCCTTTCAGAACCATCTCTCCCATGTGCCTAGAACAGGACGTTAGTATGACCAGCTGATGATGCCTTGGACAGGGATGGGTGAGGCCAGTAGACCACAACTGTTGTTCCCTGTTGGCTTCAGCCTCCCATGGATTTAACTTCTGAATCCAGAAGGATTCCATTCACTTTCCAGACATTGCTTTTAATAGCTCAAGCCTCTGTGAAGGGGCCCCTTGACACAGATGTTTCCTGAAGGAGGTGTTTCTGTGGCCCTAACAGCAACCCTGGAGACTCCCACAGAATGTGGGGTAGGTAAAGGACAGCATAGGTTGGGCCTGATGCACACTGGCTGGGCTTGCTGTGAACTGCTGTGTGTCCTCGGGTGGCTGCTTGTCTGGAAGCTCCAAGAATTAGTGCTGGAAATTTGGGGCTCTACCCAGTAGGGAATGGTTAGCCGCCGAAATTGTTGGGAACACGAATGGTGCTAAGCAGGACGCTGCTGTGATGGAGTCCTTGTTGCCTGTGTTGTCTATTTAGGCGCGTGCTGTCACCCTGGTTTTTGCCCAGCTAATATGAGCTGGGTGGGTGTGGCCAAGGGCCCTGGAATAACGGTGGGAGCCCTTCCTAAACAGGCTGTTCACCCTGGATACAGCACCCCCTCCCTGTTCCTTCATGACCCTGGGAGGTGGGGTTGTCCTTTGGGAAGGAGGGGGTGGTGGGGGTGGAGGAAAACTCTTCCAGGGGTGGAGTTGCCCTGGGAGCCTTTGTGAGCTACTTCCTGGGGAGTTCTAGAAAGGAAAGTCCCAGTCACTCTGTTGTCCTTGGGGTGATGAGCTAGGTTCCAGCCCCCCGTCCATCTTCTCCCCCCTTCTCTCCCCAGCCTCTCTGCTCTGACGGGAGCCCTGGGGGGCAGATACGGAACTCCTGCTGGGTTGATGACTGAGCCCAAGGAAAGAGGACTCTGTCAGCTCCGTTGCCTCCTGCTGGGGACCTCCTGACTGTAGGGCTGCACCCTGTAGGAGTACCTCTGCAGGGACAGGACAACTGAGGGAACCCAGGCTCCTGCCAGCAGATTTACTGTTAATGCCTTTCCCAAGCAGGTGTTTGCCTTTCCCAGGCCAGGATGGTGGAAAGGGAAAGTTTATCTATAGCCAGGTGATGGATTAGCCTATCTGGCCTTGGGGAATTTTTCTCAGTTTTGTCTAAAAAGGGCCTGGGCAGTTGGGAGGTATCTCCAGTGTCTCTCTCTGTCTCTCTCTGTCTCTCTGTCTCTCTTTCTCTCTCTCTGTCTCTCTCTCTGTCTCTCTCTCTCTCTCTCTCTCTCTCTCTCTCTCTCTCTCTCCTCTCTCTGCCTCCATGAAGGTGGCAGGAGAGGCCAGGGAAGCCATACTTAATACTAGTGGGCCTTACCCTAGAGTTTCTGGTTCACCACTTCAGAGGCAGTAGAGGCTGTAAACCCGCTTGTCCTCAGGTGCTGCTGGAGACTATTTGTGTTAGGGAGCTCCGTGAGAATCTGTGGTAGCTGTTCCCTCTCCTGGGCTTGCAGGGATGTTAATTGTGAGAAAGGAAACACCCTTACCACTTGGAGAAACCACACATCCTGGTTCCAAGAATGCCTTCCCAGTGGCCACACCGAAGACCAGTACTTGTGGGTCCTCTGTTCTTTTTTCCACATTCTGCCTGATTTCATGGTACTCATATCGATGGCACATTGCCCGGGAACAGGGACTCAGTCTTACGAACTTCTGGAGCCTCGATGGTGCCTAGCACAGTCCCTGGTATATAGCAGAACTCAGGGCAGAGTCAGTCTGCTTAAATTACGGTGACATAATTGTGAACTCCAGTAAGGACTGAATAGAGAGGGAATTTCATAGACTTTGTAGGTTACTGGCAATGCTTTCTCTAGGTTCTAGCTTAAAACACTAGCAGCTCTCTAAATATGTTCTGTATTTTACTTTCACAGTTACATTTCACGTATGTAAACTGTAGCTGATTTATGGAGTTTCACTCTAGCCATCCTAGAACTTGTGACAGTTCTCCTGCCTCTGCTCCTTTACCTGTTGCTTAAATTACAGGGATGTTCCCATCACATCTAGTGTGTTGCTTTATTTTAAAATTTTGGCAGTTTGGATACTGATTGGCTTGCTGAGTGCCCAAAGGAGCGTCTTCGTGTTCCTATGCCATCTTATTCAAATCTTACAGTGAAGAGGAAGGTCGATGCTGTAGCCTCGACCCCGTGAGTTGAGCATCCCACGGAGGTGGTATGCTGTGGATTACTTCATGTGTCCTAGTCACTGAATACACAATGGGAGGTTGATATTTCTGTGGTTGGACCAGGGTTCCTTGCACTATTTTAGGCTATCTTTCACATCATTTTACACGCATCTATACTGTATCTAATTGATATATTATTAGATACCATTCTTTTAACAACCGAAGTGAAATTTAACAGAGGCTTAACCTAGTAAACTGTATATAGTTCAGTGCTATATAATTCAGTAAATATACCACATTTACAATGCATAACAGTTATCTCCATCTAGTCTTAAATTTTATTACCACAAAACAAAATCCTATGCCTATCAGCAGGTGCTGTTTCTCCCAGTAATCTGGACAATCAGTTTGTCTTCGGCTTCTGTGATTTTTCTCTATTATGAATATTTAGCATAAATGAAATCATATGTGTCTTTTGTGTCTGGTTTCTTGTACTTTACATGCCTTTAAACGACTGTCTTTGTTTAATTTATTAATTATTTTATTTATTTACATCCCAAATGTTGTCCCCCCTCCTGGTCCTCCCTCACAGATTCCTTCCCTCCATCTTCCCCCCAACCCTGTTTCCTTTGCCTGGATTATTTTTATTTTTAATTACAAGTCTATGTATGTGTTTGTGTACACAAGTGCGGTGTCTATGGAGCCAGAAGAGGCCATCATAGTCCCCTGTGGCTGAAGTGGGGAGTGAGGGAGTACTGAACCCAGATCCTCTGTGAGAGCCATATGTGCCCTTAATCACTGGCCACCTCTCCAGCCTCTCACTTTGCATGATATGTTTGAGGCTCACTTACCGTGCAGCATAAATTGGTACTTCATTCCTTCTTAGGACTAACAGTCTATTACACAGAGTCAGCACACTTGGTTGTATGTAATCTCATTCTTGCAGGTAGCTAGAGGGATCCACCTGCTGGAGTTAGGTGCTAGAGTGTGCAGCTGACATTTGAGGAGGGGAAAACTTGGAAGTGAAAGTCATAAGGACATCTCAGTCATAAGATAGTGGCCAGAGCTGAGACCAAGTTATGCTCTTAAGGGATTAAGTAGGCAGTATAGAGTGATGTTTTTATGTGGAAGACCAGCAAGGGGCCGTATGGTAGTTTGAATGAGAATGGCTTGTATATTTGAAGGCTTGGTCCCCAGTTGGTAGAGCTATTAAAGAAAGATTAGGAGGTGCGGCTTCACTGAAGAAGGGGTGGGCTTTGAAGTTTCAAAAGTCGATGGCATGGCCAGTTAGCTCTCTCTGCCTTGTGGCTGTCTCAAGATATAAGCGCTCAGCTACTGCTCCAACGTCATGCCTGTGTGCCTACCTGCTGCTATGTTCCCTGCCGTGATAGTAGACTCAGCCTCTGAAATTGTAAGCCCCAAATAAACTCTTTCTTTCTTCTATAAGTTGCCTTGGCCTTGGTATCTGGTCACATCAGTAAAAAAGCAGCAGGTGTCATGTTTACAGAAAGGAGCAGTCAGTCTTTGGGAGTGTGGCTTGACTCTGAACGTGTCTCCAGCTGTGTGTGGAGAAGGCTTCAAATAAGAAATTATAACCTAGAATGGGAAGAGTCCTGGGTCTCCAGGAGCAGTAGCCATGGAACAGCCTTAAGGACAGGTATGCTAGCAATGGCTTTGCTAGGATGATGGCCAGTATGTTCTTGAAAGGGATCGGGAGGGTCAGGTGGAGAGGGACAGCTGAGTGGAGCCCTGGGAGCACAGCCTTGTCCTTGTTCTTTGATCATTTCAACATAGCCAAGCTCATTAAGTCATTACTTGTGCCCCTTTGGAACAACTGATCCTTCCATCCCTCTGTCCTGAGTGAACACACCTCAGGGGATCGAGGAGCTGTCTGAAATATTGAGGGAACTCTGAGGATGAGCATTTTAAACTCCAGGCTTTGTTTTTGAGTATCATGAAACCAGCAGGGGAGGAAACAGCTGCTTTTGCTTTTGTTACAGTTCCCTGGAGGAGAGCTGCACCATGACATCCATGCAGGGACCACACGGTACCTGAACACACCTAGATGCCAGGAGGTAGAACATGCAAGGGGAAACATGGGCAGGAGTGTTTCCTGCTGTTTCTGAGGAAGAAACAGGTGAGGTGGTTGGTTGAGCAGGTGTAGGATCGGCTGCTTTGAATGCTTGCAACTCCCTGGTTGTCTTTAGGGTGGGAATAACCAGAGGCCCAGCGTATAAGACTGACTGACTTTTCTTCTTTCTTTTCTTTTCTTTTCTTTTCTTTTCTTTTCTTTTCTTTTCTTTCCTTTCCTTTCCTTTCCTTTCCTTTTCCTTCCTTCCTTCCTTCCTTTCTTTCTTTCTTTCTTTCTTTCTTTCTTTCTTTCTTTCTTTCTTTCTTTTCTTTCTTTCCTTTCTTTCTTTCTTTCTTCCTCCCTCCCTTCTCTCTCTCTCTCTCTCTCTCTCTCTCTCTCTCTCTCTCTCTCTCTCTCTCTGTACTTTTGTACTGCTGGGAATAGAACGGAGAACCTTACTCCTACTGGGCAAGAATGCTGCCTAGGCTACATTGGAAGTTGAAGACATAATAAAAGAGGGTAGTGAGAAGGTGTTCTCTAGTTTGTTTGGTGTGGTATAAGGAGGATACTCGCAGGTCAGGCATTGCGCTCTATAAATCACCCAATCCCAGAAAGAGCCCTTGTTCCTACAGGATGCTAGATATCAAAGCATAGGGAATGAAGAAATAAAAGTACAAGTTCATAGCAGGTGTGGTGGTTTGAATAAGAACGTCCCCCATAGGGCTCGTGGACTTGAATGATTGGTCACTAGGGAACAGCACTATTTGAAAGGATTAGAAGTATAGCCTTGTTGGAAGAAGTTTGTTACTAGGGTTGGGTTTTGAGGTTTCAGAAGTCCATCCCGAGGCCAGAGACTCCCTCACCCACTGCCTGCGGATCCGGATGGAGAGCTCTCAGCTATCATGACTGCCCGCATGCCGCCATGCTCCCCGCCATGATGATAATGGACTAGATGTTTGCATTCTAAGCAAGGCCCAGTTAAATGCTTTCTTTTATAAGAGTTGCCATGGTCATGGTGTCTCTTCATAACATTGAACATTGACTGCTGTTCTATTAGCAGTAAACTAAGTGTGACCCTATGAGTTGCATAGTAGGTAAGTTGGGTGTGACCCTATGAGTGCAGAATTGGTAAGCCATGTATGACCCTGTGAGTGTACAGTAGGTAACTTAGGCATGATCCTGTGAGTGCACAGTAGGTAAGCTGGGTGTGACATTGCTATGGCGTCATTGGGTGTGTCTCCTCTTGCCCTGCCCACCTTGCCTTCCAAAACTCTCTTGGGTTCTGAAGTGGAGGTCAAAGAGGCAGCTCCCCTCACTGACTGAAGAGACTCTGGGTCTTGAGGCCTTGGCATGCTTCTGGGCTGAACTGTAGCTTGACCTTGCCAGAACTCACGTCAGATGGATCCTGGTGAGGCAATTCTTACTGTCTCGGGCTGGATTTTTCCCCCAGAGTGGGGTGTTGTAAAGGGAGGTTGCCTTCTGTGCTTTGCCTCTTCCTTGGGTACCCACTAACCCTTCCACTTTCTGCCATGAGTTGAGGCAGTAGGTTCTCACCAGATGGAGCTGCCTAATCTTGGAATTCCAACATCACCAAGTGTGAACTTGAATAACCTTTTTGTGGCATTCTTGGGATATTCTTTTATAGTAATAGAAAATAAACTAAGACACTTTCCAGTAGAGGAAAGACTTTGAAGATGAGGTTCTGTGGCCAGAGACAAGTAGTCTGTGTTACCCTTTCTGTCAGCTGTGGACTGATGCTCAGAACTCTAACCTAAGGCTGTGGAAGGAACATGGGCACTGGGCTGCTTCAGGGTAGATATAGGGCCAGAGACTCTTTACAGGAAAACTCAGGCCACAGCAGGGAAAAGCTGGGTCTGGAGAGCCTGTGCCTTCCCCTGTGTTTGGGTTGTGGGGGGAGGGGTACAAATTCTGGAAACTAGCTCCCCCAGTATCTGTCCCTGTAGTGCACCTGTATTCTCAGGCAGTACATAGGCATTGATGGGGGATATAGATGCTTCCAAAGCATGTAGGGAAGTTAGGACCAAACAGAATCATGTGCTGAGACCCCAGGGCAAGCACGGTGGTCAGCCAGCATGGAAAAGGCTTCCAGCCCAGGCCTGTGCCCCTCCGTCAGGCTTGACTCTCCAGGTATTGAATGTAGCGTCCATGACAACACAGAAAGCTTCTAAGGGCTAGTGTCCTGATCTGAGGCACTTGGAGCTCCCTCCCCTCCCTGGCTGCCTCCCTCTCTTCCTCCAGCTGCACCCCCATGCCTGTGTGTGTGTTTGTTCTGCGCATAGTACACATTCCTCTCTCCAGAACTCTGCTGGAGAGAGGAGTCAGAAGGAACAGGCCCTGACACAGGAGGGCACTTGGGCTGATTCCATACCTCTGGGCCCTGCAGGCTGCCTCCCATGGGTTAGGAGGTACCAGGCAGGGGTTGAGGCCCAGTCCAAAGGGCCCCTGTTTGGTGTTTTGAACTGGCCAGCAGCTCAAGGCAGGCCGTGTCTACTCCTGCATCTGGTGGACAGTGTTTACTGGTACAGGCATCTAGGGAGGCAGAAATCTTGCTGCTTTTAGGTCTTGCCGTCTTAGCAGTTGGGGCCTGCTTGGTACTTGTTACTTAGCCATGTGGCGGCGTCTGCTTGGCTTGGTTCAGTGCTTCATCTTTGGAGTTCAGGTGCTTTGAGGGTAGAGACTGGGTCCTACCTCTTTCTTGGCCACTAACCAAACTCGAAGCGTTTGCTAAAGGCAGGAGGTCGCACATCTGAGAGCAGCTAGCTGCTGTCAGAGCGGCAGGCAGGCAGGCAGCAGAGAACACTGTCCTCTCTGGAGAGATGCCTGAAGGCCAATATGGATTCCAAAGAAGGATGGAGTTAGAAGTCAAAGGGACGGAAAAGCGGGAAAGCGTGCTGTGGTGGGACGCATGGGAAAGAATGCTTGAAGTTCACAGTGAACAGCTGCTTGAGGAGAGGCCCACAGGCTGGGTGAACTTCATCCCCCCTTTTGTTTTAACATAGCCTTGCATTGTAGCCCAGGTTGGCCTTCTCTTTGACAGTCCCTTTGCCTCAGCCTCGCAAGTGCTTGAGTTACAGGAAGAGCTCCCACACCTTACTCTATTTCACAGACACAAAGACCCTATGGGCACTCTTGAGTGACTGGTGAGTTGCTAGTTTACCAGGCAGTGGAAGAAAGGGGAGGCTGACATCTGTAGGAGGATGGGACTAGGAGCCAGCTCTTTCTCTTATTAGGTCAGTGTCTTTTCAGGCCCAGGATCCCTCAGCTGTGAGTAAGACAGCCATAACTCAACACTAGGTCTTTCTGGTTCTAAATCTGCCCCTAGTCTCTGCTACTCCAGACCTTGCCAGATGTGGACCCAAAGTATCTGCAAAGGCATCTTTCAATCTCACTGTCTTCCCCATCAGCACTGACTGTTTTTATGACTTCTTTCTCCTTTTATCATTGCCGACTTTGGTTACATAATAACTGCAACATAGCTACACCATCTTACTTCAAAGGAAAAGCCAGAGATGCTTTGAGCCCTTTCTCCTTTGGATGGAGGGAGTCTGTGCATTTGTTTTGCCTACCAGTGTTGCCAGCGCATGGCTACCACACCCACCACAGTCCAGTGCTGTCAAGCAGCCAGATTTGATCCCAAGAATAGTCACTCTGGGTGAGGGCCGTGCTCTGAAGCGTGGTATTCTACTTCTGGGCCTGGCCCAAGTACAGTGTTTAGAGTAAAGGGCTGTCTCCTTGCCATCGACCTTAAAAGGTGCTGCTTGTGGTCTATCCGCATCCCTTGATAACTGCATGCTTCTGCTTCCTCTTGGTTGGTGTGACCCCTCTGCGAGCCCACACTCATCTTTCCTGGCCCAAGCTACTGAGTGACCTCCAGTGAATAAGTTAAAAATCAATTGCTCTAGCTAGGAGTGGTGGTTTATGACTAAAATCCCAGTACTTGGGAGGCAGAGGCAGGAGGATGGCTATAAGTTTAAGGCCACCCTGGTCTCCTTAGTGAGTTCTGGGCCAGCTAAAGCTACAGATCCTGTCTCAAAAAGAAGAAAGAAAATCAGTTGTTCGAGGTTAGGATGTAGGGTAGACAGAAATACTGCTTGCTTTTCATTTAAGAGCCAGTAGCCATGAAAATTACCCTTCTCCTTCTCTCTCCCTTTTTAAATGGGGGTTGGGATGGAGTGGTAAGGATGACCATTTCCTATCTGCATATGAGCTGTATTAGCCTCTGGTCTCCTAGGGTTTCTTGTAGCTGGGAAGCCCTCAGGTGTTTTCCTGGTCAAGCCGACCATAGACCTGGGCTCGGCGTGTGAGCCCACCACCGCCTAGCTGACCACCCGGATCTGCCAGGTGTTGGGGGTCTTGGGGAAGCCGCAAATACAGAATCCTTGTTATGTCTGTTATCCATGTTATCTTTACTTGCTTGCTTTGAGTTGAGGGTTCTTCTGTATTGCTCAGGACCTGATCTCCTATCAGGACAGCCTCCTGACTTAGCCTTCCAAGCAGCTAGGACTCTGACTTAATTATGCACAATTAGAAGTGGAATAAAAAGATAATTCCAGGGCTCATCCCTCTGAATAGCTGTTATGAAGAAAATGGAGGATTGCCTTCTGGCTTTCATGAGCACATGTACCTATGTGGTCTTCCACAGAATCGAAGCACCTTTTTCTCTTAAGAAAAAAAAAATATCTATAGAACCGGCAAGATGGCTCCAATTGTAATGACTTTCTTCTGGACCACTGAAGTAGAAGAAGGAAACTAACTCCTGCACGTTAGCCTCTGGTCTCCAAGCTCATGCCATGACAGCGTTTCTCCCAATAAGTAAATATAACTTAAAAATTAAATTGTCTTTAGGCATATAACATCAGTCATCTAATATTCTGCTCCCCCAAACCTCTGATAAAGCCAATAAACACTGTGTTTCCTCCCATTTCTTCTAAATAGTTTCAAAATATTTCATTAAGTAGATTTGCCATATCATAGTTTAGTTCCTCTCCTATTATTAGACTTTAGCTTCTTTCCCTTTTTTTGGTGTGTGCTTTATAAATAGTAGTGAGATAAAGGTCTTTGCACTTAAAGCTCTTCCCTTATTTAGGATGACTTCTTTAAGATTCTCAGAAGTGGGATTACTGGGTCAAAGAGTTTGAAGGCTTTTGACACATATTGCCAAATGGCTGTGTGTAAGGTCGGGGCCAGTTCTCATTCCCACCAACAGGGCAAGCAGGCTCGGGTCTAGACGCATCCTGTGCTCCAGATGACAAATGCCAGATGAGGGTGGGAAAGCTCCAGTCTGAGGGGGTGGTAAGTGGGGACCAGGGTAGAACCCAGGCCTACAGCTTCCATTTTGGATGTCATGGGTTTTGTTTTTGTGTTTTGAGTTGTGCCCCCAAGCCCTCCTGGTATGTAGTCAGTTCTGGCTTGGGAGGGTTGTGTGCTGTGTCTCTGGCATGTGCAGGGTGCCACACGGTGGACTGGGGATATTCATGCTGACCCAGCTGTTCATGGCATCCCCTGAGCCAGCTCATGCAAATATCGCTGTGCACCAGTAAGGAACTGCACAGGTCCCTGCGCCGGTACGACCCAGCTATGCCAAAGTGTCCCTGGCTTTCAGATTTGGCCTTAGGGCACAAACAGCTAAACAGAATGAGTTAATTTGCTATGCCATGTCCTCATAGCATGAATCTGAGGCGTTTCTCAAAGACGTATGTTTGCGTCAGGGGAACTGGAAAAGGATTGTGGTGACCCGATGTGTAAAGCTGTGTTGGTTCCTTCAAAGTTGGCTAAGAGGTCAGGCTTTGTGTTTTTAACGACAATTTAAGAATATAATTAATTTACAGAAGCAAAGCAGGATGGAGTAGCAACAGCACTGAAGGACTGACTCCTCTCACCATACTCTGTAGTGGGCAGAGACATTTTAACACACGGGTACCATCCAGAAATACCCAGAGCTCCCAGAGTTCCCCATTGCAGTAGAAACACAATGGTGTGTGTTTACATGCTATAGCATGCCTGTGGAGATCAGAGGACAACCTCAGGTATTGGCCTCTGCCTTTCACTTGGAGGTGGATCTCTTGTTCACTGCTGCATACCCCAGGCTAGCCCTTCTCCAGGTTAGCCAGTCTGTAAACTTCCAGTAATTCTCCCAATTTCTGTCTTGCGTTTCAATTACAGATGTGTGTAAGTGCAGGGTTGTGTAGCAAGTGGACTGCCCCACCATGTTTCTCAAAAAGGAAATAGGTAAATTTATTTTAGTGAGATGCTCCCTTTAATCCAGCATGCCCCAAACACACTCATCATAACATGTAACCAATGCAAAAATGCTCGGTCGCTGTTCTACCTGATTCTTCGCACCTAGTCTGTGGCACCAAGCCTCTTATAGAGTTTCTCCCCTACACTGTAGAAATCTATGCAGTGTTTCTTCACTGGCCCTCACCTTACCCCAGCAGCTGTGCTGGCCTGGAGGAGGTCCAGAGATGGCTTGCTACCCTGAACCTGCCCTTGGGGATTCCAGCAGGGAAGCTGGGGTGCTTGTCCCTAAGGAATCAGATACAAGAAAATGTGTGGTGGCTTCCTGCAGGCTTGGTCCACATGGGATCTTCCAGCGCTTCATAGAGGAGAAAGGTCTCCCCTTGGCAAGTCTGTCCATAAGATGTGGACCTGTCTACAGATGGCCACTTACTGTACAGTACTATGGCTGTACTGGTTACTGTACGGGAAGACTGCATGCAGCAGGGCTTGCTGAGCAGGTGAACGTCAGGCAAAGCCAGGGTCATAGAAGCAGGAAAAAGCATGGGCCAGACAAACAGAGTGGGGACTGAAATCTGCCACAGAGTAACGATGGGGAGAGTAGCATGGTGTGAACACCATCACAGTTAAGTCTGATCTGATGGGCTGTAGCCAGGTGTTTGGATAAAAGTTACATTGCTGACTGGACTGCCCCGTGTTAGGTGTTTTGGAGCAAGAGACATGCCTGGCTTCTGAGCATTAGAGTGGAGATGAAATGAATATAAACCACTGTCCATACCTACTCTTTACAAATCACGGAGGACTGCATTCTATGTGGCTTCAGCCAAGGAGACCTCAGAGTGACCCCACTGGGCCATGGGTTGACTGTGCATGATTGCCCTCAGAGGAGTCCACCCTGGCCCCTCAGTTCCTTGCAGCTGGAAAGTGTCGGGTCTGCAAAGAACCCTTGCTTTTAACCTAGAGGGGCATTTTGTTACAAATCACCCAAGGGCCTCAGTACTGGTGAGACTGCTTTCCAGGTGCTGGGAGAGCTGGTTGCCATGGCAATGGGCACACATCTGCCAGTGCTCTGTGCAGGAAGACAACAGATGGCTGGCTGCATTGGTGTTCTAGGGCCAGGAGTACTGTATCCCAGACACAGAGGTGCCTGGACCCCAAGATACCCGTAAGTGCTGTTGTGGGTCCTCAGTAGCCAGCTGGACTCCTCTACAGCAAGGCTAGCCCTGTGTTCCCCTTCCAAACCTTCTCTTGTCTTCTGGCTCCACCCTTCAGTGGCTACCACATGCATGTCTGCCTCCACATGGTTGGCTTCACTGTCTGCTTTGGCCACCCGCTCTCTTCAATCTGAGAATGTATTTGTTTTCTCCAAGCCATTTTGTCAACCTCTTCCCCCTCCCCCTGCTTTGACAAAGTCCACTTGAAACAACATGTGATGGAACATGCTAATCTCAGCACTGGGGAGGCTAAGGCAAGAGGAGGCAAGTTTGAGGCCATCTTGGGTTACAGAGCAAGACTTTAATCTTGAAAACAGAAGAGAGAAGGAGGAAAAAGCTAGCTGACTTCTGATCAAAGAAGAAATGGCTGAGAGTGAGAAAGACTCTGTCCCAAAGGATTCTAGAGGGTACTTAAGGCCGACATTAGGAAGAACTTTCAGTTATGAGGATTGGAAGAGACAAGCTGGTGGCTGCCCTTGAGTCTGGGAGACACATGCAAGAAGCAGGACAAAAGTGAGCCTGGGCATTTCTGGCCCTTGCCCTTCACTGTACCACAGCGTTGGCAGGGCTCCCCCTTCCCTTCCACCTAGTTCCACCCATTCTTGGGAACACCAGGACAGAGGCAGAGTTAGTTCTTCCAGTTACTGAGGAGCAAAGGCGGACGTGAGGCTTCCCAGGAGTCTGCAGTGGGCGTCAGTTCCCTGAAGTTTCCCCTTGTGTGCAGCCTGTGCATCCACGTGCGCTGGAGAAGGCAGGAAGGACCTGCTCAGCTGTTGAGTCAACCTGTGCTCTCAAATCCAGCAGATGCCTGCTGAATGTGGCAGTCTTCCCACTGGGAACCCAAGAGGCCAAGCCCCTGTGCACACAGGTTACAGCCAAGCCAGAGTGGTGGGGCTCAGGAAGGGGGGCGAGAGCTGTGCGGTGAGGAGGATTCAATGGGTAGAGTGGAATCCTGATAGGTGACAGGAAATAAGGCAGGCCAAGAGGGGTATAGGGGAGCCAAGGCCAGAGGGCAGAGGGCAGAGGGCAGAGGGCAGAGGGCAGAGGGCAGAGGCGAGATGGACGTTTTCCCTTTACCAAACAGTCCAATTCCTATGTGTATCTATGTTTTAAAAATATAACATAAAAACAAAGATGGTTTCTTATATCCCAGGCTGGCCTTAAACTCATTATGTAACTGAGGATGACTTTGAACCTCTGATCCTCTACCTCCTCAGGGCTGGGGTTACAGGTGTGTGTTTATATTCTGTATATGTGGTGCTGGAGTTGAACTCAGGGCTTCATGCATGCTGGGCAAGCACTCTATTAACTGAGTTACATCCCCTCTAACTTAGCTTCCCCAAATGCCTTTTCTGTCTTCATTAATAGGCTGTGACTTGTCACTTTTCGGTGTTATCACAGAGCCTACCTCACCCGACCCGACCCGACCTGACCCCACCCCACTCCCACTGCCAGTTTGCTATTTCTAAATTGCAGGAGCCTGACAAGTGTATTCTTAGAATTTGTGCAAACTAACTGCCATCAGGTACTTAGTGATAACCTGCGATTAGCACTTATGGGTAATTCTTGGATGTGGGTGCATGGTCTAAACATCTGTCCTGTTGGGTACTTTTCTGGCTGTTTCCTGCTATGCACTGTTATAGATGGGAGAGGCATTACTATGGGACAGATTTTTAAAATTCATTCAAAAGCAATGAGACCCTTTGGAAAGGCACATGAAGACACTTGGTTTGTTAAAGTACTGATTAGAGACAGTATCTTTATTTTTAATTTAAGTGAGGGGGAAAAAGTCTTAAAATCATATTGGACTAAGAAGTTGAAAAAGAAATATATGTATTTTTTTGTAAGTATAGACCACAGTAGAAAACACCAACATCTTAAACGTTGCTTCATACAGTGCTAGGCAGGGCTTCTTAGCCACCAGATTTGGAGGGTGGACAAGAGTAGGCCTGAGGAGGCTGGCTTTCTGGGCTGGACAAGAGCTACCAAGTGGGATGCACTTGCTTAAGCCAAGTATAGGATAGAAGACTCAGGCCACCCTCTATGCATATGGTGCCAAATCTCTAGATGCCACTGCTCCCAATGTATAAATGAGGCCCTGAGCAAAGAGGACTGAGGATCCCAGGGGACATAGCTCACAGGATAAGGGATTGAACTGAGGCCCAGCTCATCCCCAGCCCTGTGTTCGTTGAGTGTCACATGGGTCATGGGAGAGTATTGAGGCATAGGTAGTGGGCACAGCTTTTAGACTTGGCTGCTCACCTGTCTGCCCTATTTGCGGTCTCCAAGGGACTAAAGGTCTGCCTTCCAAGCGTGTGTCAGTTTAAACCAGTGTGTTTAAAGCCAGCCACATATCCCCACAGCTCTTCAGAGCAGGGGACACTGGTAGGACTGATATCTTCCTGACCCTCAAATGTACTTATCCTGGGGGTGGCCTAACGAAGGGACAGCATGAAGACCTCTGGTGAGTCCCAGAGGTACTATGGGGTTGGTAGACATAGAAAGAGGTACAGAGAAGCAACACAAGCCTGGGAACCAGGGCCTGGTTTCTCATTTTGGCCTGGTCACCCTCAACCAGCTGATTAGCCACTGGCAGGTAGCCTGAGAGTTAGAGCTGGTCTCCCTTCCTACCCTGTGCTGTCCATAGAGCCCAGTGCCTTGTATCCTTAGAGGAGGTATGCGCTCCATTGAAGTCCCAAGCTCTCTTGCAGGGTGACTGGGGGAATCACTCTCCGGTATACTCTGTTCTCTTACCAATCATAAAAGCCTCATCCTCCACTGGAGAGGGAATCTGGAAGGAAGAGGAGGGAAGAAAATCACCCCTAATTCTAACCCATTTTGCTCTCTCTTTCTTCAGACTGGCTAACGCTGACATTAGCACGAGGTAGGATGTGTCGTTTGGTTTCTTGCTTGCCCTGTGCCTGCCGGGACAAGTTGTGGATTTTTCTTAATTACACAAAGTGAATTAAGGCAAATATTCTAGATGAGAGGCCGTTCTGGCCTGGAGCAGGCTGATTTCCAGCAGCTGCTGGTGCTGGCTCTGCCTTACCTCCCCAGAGTCCTGGTGTGACAGGGAGGCTTTGGCCCTACCATGCCAGGATAGGCACTGCAGATGGCTCTGAGAGAGGAGATGAGGGGCTGGCAAGCCCCGTGAGGGAGCTGGGCACACAGCCACAGAGGACTGGTGGCAGAGTCATTGACCTTACCATGACCTGTCATCCTGTGGGGTGGGGGACTGGAATGCCATGCTGAAGCCTGCTGGGGAGCCATTCCTATGTATTCCACCATGAATGGTGCCTCCATACCCTGCATGTGTGCAGTGAGGGGTGGAGCCAATGCCTAAAGGAATGCCTGTGTTCTTGCTTGGATTTAATAAGAATCCTGGCCCATCCAGTGGCTGGGGTTAAGGCATTTTGGTGGACTTTGGAGAGGGTAACAGCAGAGACTGTCTGGAGCAAGGAGAGAAGAGGCATCCCAAGAACAGTGGCCTTGGAAGGGATGGAGCTGCCTCCCAGAAAGCATGTCTCTATAATCCATTCAAGTCCTTAGGCCCGCGTTCTCTTCTTCTTCCAGTTTGGTAGCCATAACTAACTTGTTTGTAGCTTCCGCTTTCTAAGGTATGGTCTTTCTTCTATATTGTCCAAGCTGCACTTGCTGGCTCTTGTATGGCCCTCAAGGACATCTGGAAGTATTTAGACAGTCTGTGGTCAACAGGGAAGAAGGGTGGGTTTGGCCTACTTTCAGGGGCCCAGAGGATTTGGGGTGGCACATGTTTTCAAATTCTCAGAATTCAGCTCACTTTTCCTCCTGCTAAAGCCACATGCTTTCGCTTCCTTTCCCATCTGCCTCCACCCATCCCACCCACCTGGAACCCCCCCTCCCCACCATGCCCTGTCTTCTCTTTGAGCTTCCAGGAACCCCTGGTCAGTCTGTTTGGGCAGCTGGTCCTCTGTGCAGGTGCACTAGATGTCGCCTGAGTGCCTGGAGGGGCAAATGGGAAGTCTGCTGGCCCCTGCCCAAGACTGGCTCCACATGCTGTCTTTGTAATGTTTGGATTCTGGTTTTCCAAAACCAGTAGGGCTGTATTATTCCAGGGAAGAGAAGTGCGCCAACACCCACAGTGTACCTTGCCTTGGCTCTCTTTGTATCATGCGGTATCAAGCTTAAGAGGTAGAGATGGCAGGGTGAAGCGGGTACTGAGGCAGACCTGTGCTTGCTCTCCCGAACCTGTGAAGGGAAAAAAAAATTAAAAGGATCAGGGTGGTTCTGTTCCAAGGATGTAACTGGGTGGCCCAGCTGAGGCCCTGCAGCACCTGCAGCCTCACAGACTGAGAATCCCCATGGGATTGAGAGGAAGTGCTCTACCAGCCCAGCCCAGAGGGAACCCAGCCCAGTCCTCTGTCCTAACTCCATGGTACCTCTGTATTACAATCCCCTTAAAGCAACTTTTAATCCTCCTCTGGGGGAAAAAGGGATTCATCACTCTTCCTGCAGGGAAAAGCGACTCTGGTTTTTCAGGTTCCCAGAGAGCACTTGCCCAGGCCACAGTGAAAGCCTATTAAACAGGTCTCCATCAGAGTCCATGGGAGGAAAGTGCTTACAGAAGTGCCAGGAGGTAGGCTCTGCAAAAAGCTGACATCAGACAGGATGACCCAGGAGGTGCCAAAGGCTGCACTGACATCAGGTCACCACCATGGCTCAACCCCCTCCCTCCCTCCCTCCCTTCCTCCCTCCTCCTTCCTTCCCTCCCCCCTCTTTCCCTCCCTCCCTAGCCCACAAACAGTAGAAAAAACTTAGGTGTAGTCCAGAGCTCACACTCTCTTAGGAAGCATAGAGGCTGTTGTCTCACAGCGTCTGTCCAACGGTGATGACAGCAAAGCAGGTCACTTGATGGCCCAGGACAGGGGAGCCAATCTTACCCTTGTCACCCAGTGGTGTCTGCTTCAGCCTGGGCATCCAGCCCTGTGTAGGACCATGTCCTCTGCCTTTCATGTGAGTCCTGTTTTTTGTTTTTTGTTTTTTTTTTTTTTTGTTGTTTTTGTTTTTTTTTGTACACTTTTCTACAAAGGGGAAAGAAAGGGATGACCATTTATAACCCACTATAGAGCCAAAGCCACCCTCACATTGACCCTGTGTTTCCTGTGAGTGGGGCTCAGAAGGTCTTTGTGGCCATCCGGTTTCTCTCCCTGTGATCAGTTTCACACGGAGCTCACTTCTCTCTGGACTCCATCCTACTCAGGGCCACATAGAGAGAAGTACTAATTCCAGGAGAGTTGACTGAGCCATGGTCAGCGAGAGGGAAAGTTACAGGTTTCTCTGACCTCCGAGTTACTGTCCTACTTCATCCAATTGTCACATGCCTCTCTGCATGTGCCTCTCTGCTGGGGGCATCACCAAGAGCAAGAAACAGCTGTGTCTGTGTATGCACAGGGTTGGGGTGTGTGTATGTGTGTTAGGTCTCTACTGTGAAAATTCCCCTTGTGCAAATGCACCCTGTTGGTGCTGGGGTAGACTGAATCAGGAGGGAGGGAGGGATCTGCATTCCCCAGCTGGACTGAGAGGGAAATCTCTAACTCTTCTGAACCAGGTCTTCTCCTGGCCAGATTTCCTGATGAAGCTGGCTATTTTCTTCATCTCCTCTTCTTCTTCTTCCTCTTCCTCTTCCTCCTCCTCCCCCTCCCCCTCCCCCTCCCCCTCCCCCTCCCTTCCCCTTCCTCTCTTCCTCCTCCCTCTTCTTCCTCCCCCTCCTTCTCCTCCTCTTCCTCTTCCTCCCCCTCCTCCTCTTCTTCCTCCTCTTCCCCCTTCCTCCTCCTTCTCTTCCCCCTCCTCCTCCTCCCCCTCACCCCCCCCCTCCTCCAGACCACACTGAGTCTTACTAGGGCTGTTCTCTCTGTACTTTCTTTACTGGGACCTTCAAACTCTGTGTGTGTGTGTGTGTGTGTGTGTGTGTGTGTGTGTGTGTGTGTGT
>JANHMN010000011.1:20212875-20260732 GCA_030674055.1 Rhabdomys pumilio
TGTGTGTGTGTGTGTGTGTGTGTGTGTGTGTGTGTGTGTGTGTGTGTTTGCCCTATATGTGTATGAATGTGCATATTTTGCATGAATGGAGGCCTTTACTCATCCGAGGCAGGATCCCTCACTGAGCCCAGGACTGGGCTGCTGAGCCTAAAGTGATTCTTCTCTGCCCTGCCCCCACCGGGCACTGGGATTCTTGGTGTATGTGCAGCCATGCCTCATCTTTTAGGGTTCTGGGGATCCACACTCAGAGCCTCCTGCTTGTGAAGCAAGCCCTCTTAACCCACAGAGTTCCCCGTCAACCCTCAGAGTTTAATTCTTCTGCGTTATGAGTCCTGTGCTTCCCTGATGATGCCCTAGCGGCTGTTCCTCCTGTCCTGGCCTCCCAGGTCCATGCTTAGAGCATCGCCTCTGCTGGCCTGGCCACTTCACTCTCCTTTTCTGGGCCCTTCCTGCTCACAGTGAACAGGTTCTGCCTCCCCTATCAGGGCTGCCTCATCTCCCTTATTCTCTCAACTGTGGCTCACCACCAAGCCCTCTGACAAGGTAGCTCTCAACTCAGGCTGAGCTGCACATGGTAGGAGCTCTTGGCAGCCATTGGTACCACCTCCTTCAACTCTCGGGGGTCTCTTGCTCCGATCACATCTGCTTGGATTTTTGTTTTGGCTTCCTGTCCTCTCCTTCGTCTGCAAACATTTATTTTTCTCAGGGCTCCATCTCGGATCTTTCCTGTTGGCTGATCTGGCCTGTCCCTGTTACTGCTTGCAGGCCCTTTATCCATCCCACTTGTCCATCCCCTGGGCTCTCCTGTGGATTTGCAGCTGTTGTCTCTGCTTCTCTTGGGCTGGTCACCCCCTGGTCTCTCTAGAAGCACTTTCTCGGCCATCTTTTCTGTGTTGCCCCGGTAGGAGCCACAGCCACTCTTGGCAGCTGCCCCCTCACCTCTTCACTTTCGAGGGCTTCCAGAGCGTCCAGTCTTGGCTCGGGAACTCCTCTCTGTCCACCCACCTCCTGCTCTCCTTACCATGCTGATTTTGGCTTCTTGTCATTGCTCATCTGAACCTCTGCAGCAGCTCTCCCTGATTGAGCTTGCTTCTTTTTTTGGGCCACCTGCCACACAGCTGTCATGACATTCTTCCAAAATGCACTGCAGGTCAGAGACATTGTTTCCTGGCCACTCTAGCCCTAAGTGCTGGCTTTCTTTGCTATGACTGAAAACCTTCAGTTTCTCCTTCCCACTGCATTGACATCCCAGAGTGCAAGTTAGTCATCACCTCCTCCAGGAAGCCTCCCCAGATCACTCTTATTATACAGAACATGTCCTTTCCTTCCCTGGTGTCCTGTGATTGCACTCTCCCAGCTGCTGAGCTGCCATGTTTCTGTTTTCTTCTGAGACCAGGTTATCTCAAGGTTCAAGGTGGGCTTGTGTGCTGATGTCTCAGTCCTGGCCAAGTATTGGCCTGCTATTGAACCTCAAGTGTGTCTGACGAACTAACGTATGGGACTTTTTCTTCCGTCCGCCTTTTCTAAGCTGACAACTATTTCATTTGGTTTGATGGTTGTATGTTTGTAGACAGGCCGGGATGGCTGTCCTTCTACATAAGAGGTGGTTCCTCCTGGCAGGGTTGAGGTGACTGTCGCACGTAGTTGCACACTGTGCTTGAACCCCGGCTTCCTGTTGTGTTGTTCGAGTCCTGAACAATCCATGCTCCCGGATTGATTGAGTTTGACTGCATCGATTTCTTCCCTCTGAGTAGCTTTCCTAATGCCTAGCGTTTTCCATGGGAGAAGAAAAGGTCTCAGAGCCTAGACTCCTTTAAATAATCTGGTAACTGCTCAAATGACACTTTAAAAAACGAGACACAGGGTGCATTTGAACGCCTGAAATCAGTAGCTTTCCAGGTGTCCTTGGAGTAACTCGCACGACATGATCATGCATGACTAAGTCCATGTGGTGCGCACACGCCTGTGTGGCTGCACCCTAATTCTGTAGACTCTTAGAGTTTTGACCCATTGATGACAGGACCCGACCTTCTACCTTGCTGTCTAATAATTGTTTTCCTGAGCGAATAGACAGACGAGAGCCTGAAGAAGGATCTATTGCCACTCCCTCATAGCCATGGAAGTGTTTCATGGGTCCTGGTTTCCCTGGCACTGTGCTGGTGCCAGGGCCTGGTGGTCATCCACACCCAGTTCTAGCCTAGTTTCTTCTGGAAGTTGCCTTCCATGCCAAGAGTGCAAATCCTGTGGCTGTTTGTAATGTGGAGGGCCCACCAGCTACTGTAGAGAGTGAGCATAAGGGGTTTGTAAGCAGTGGAGATTTGTGCCTCTGGGAAGGGAAGAAAGGTGGTCAGGGGCTTTACTTGAAGAAGGTCTTGGTGCTACCCAGTGGGTGGGATGCTGTACCTTGGAGAGCATCTGGTTCCAGGCTCAGGGACCTGTGAGGAGGATTGGAGTGTGGTGATCAGTGAAACCAGGTCATCTCTGTGAGCAGAAGGAAGGCCAGCACAGATGGGCCATGCTGAGCACACCGATGCATCTGGTCTACCAAATGAGGGACAGGTCTGTTCCGAAGGCCCTCTCTTTGCCCCCAGAGCACCCGTAGATAGAAGCTGGAGGGTCCTGGAATGTTCTGAGAAGCCTAGGGGTTTCCAGGCTAGGAAGTGGGACACCCGGAGCCATTCATCCTGTGGGATGTCTCCCTCAGGGTCTTGGGTTGCTAACAATCCTGACACTTGATGGCCTTTATGGTATAGTGGTGCTACCAAGAGTCGGGGAGCTGGGCCTTTGGGCCCAAGCAACAGAGATGCCAGGCTGAGTCCTGTAGCTTAGCTGCATGTCTGTGCTCTCCCGGCCCCCAACACTGGAGATTTACCTATTTGTTCCTAGCCTGGTGTTCAGAGGAAGGGATGGATGTTAGGAAACCCTTTCCTGGCCTGTCGGATTGTCACATTCCCCTTGTCTCTTTGTCCATCCTCCCCGGCCCATTGCTCGGGCTCTGCCCTCAGTCAATGCCACAGTCCTCCTCAGCCTTAGCGTTCTCATCCACAGGCCTCGAAGGCTGGGGTAAGACTAGACAGAGGGTGATGGAGATGGGGATGGTGGCGATTATCTTTTTGTCACAAAAGAATGTTTAGTTCGTTGAGTTTTGACTTGAGAGAGCAAGCAAACTGGAGAGTGGAGAAATACTGTGCTAGTTAGCATTGAATCCACTCTCCGAAACCCTTGGTTGGGTGTAAATGCTGTTAGATGCTAACAGAGTCTCCATTTTGTAGATGAGAAACCAAAGCACACAGAGGTCAAGTAATTTGCCCAAGGTCATTCAGTCAGGTGGTGTGGACTTCAGCTTCTATAGCCAACTTCAGGACGAATGGAACCATTAGATGTGAGTTTCAGGAGTTGGAGGGGCAGGGATGTGCACTAGGACATTGGCAAGCTGCCCTTGCCAACTGGAACACGCCTCTGTCCCAGACACCTGTCTGGAAAGGAGAAGACTTCTGATTTCAGCCGCTGAGTTTCTCAGTTGTCCAGCACTAAGTGAGGTCTATTTATAAAAGCTTTAAATAAAATAAGCATTTGGCCTCTATTGACATTTCCTCCTCCTTCTGACTTCATCCCTCTGCTTGGCTTTCCCCCATATTCACACAGATCGTGGTGTTGACAGGGGTAGAGCAGGAGAGAGAGCAAGAGAGTGAGGAGAGAGAGAGAGAGAGAGAGAGAGAGAGAGAGAGATTGTGTGTGTGAGAGAGGGAAAGGGGTAGAGAGGGAGGGAAGGAGGGAGGGAGGGAGGGAGAGAGAGAGAGAGAGAGAGAGAGAGAGAGAGAGAGAGACTGCAGTGGACATTTTTTGCCCCTAGAAGGACGTGCCTGCTCTCCCACGCAGCATGCATATGTGGCTGGCTCCAAGGTGGCCTCTGCCGGAAGGGGAGCTTCTTGGATGGAGCCAGCAGAGCTGGCTGCTGCTCAGGCTGGGGTTTCTTGCTTGTTTGTTTCCTTCTTGAGGGGTGGGCTGGGCTGTGGGTGTAAGGGGGGCTGTGTTCAGATTGTTCAGAGACATCTGCTGTTTGCAGTAACTTGCCAGCCAGGCTGAGCTGCTGCGTGTTGCTTTACAGTGTTCCCTGTAAATATTATGACTTTGAGGACCAGGGCGGGGCCCAGAGACTCCAAGGAGACTGGAAGGCTGGTCCTTCTAGTGCCCACATTACCCTCAAACTCCTATTGTCTTTCTATTTCCCCTTGGTATTCCCCTTGGTTTGGGGGGAAGACCAGAGAGGCTGATGTGGCCTTCCTGGTGTCTTATGCTCCTCAGATTAGAATGGGAGGGTTGTGTGACAGAGATGACCTGGTGCACACAGCTGGGTAGGGAGGCAGGGTTTATGGGAACGGCAGGAAAGCAGTAGTTTGCTGGTCCGGTCTCTCTAAGCCACAGGTAACACAGACAGAGGAGACAATTGTTGACGGTGCAGATATGCACAGGGCGACTTAAGGCTGGTCTGTCAACTCTGTCCCCAGTCGGATACAGGATCTCAGCAGATACTCCCTTTTGGGAGGTGGTCACTGTTCTTGGAGAAGTCTCCAAGTACTTTTGGTTCCCGTCTGTTAGAAGAGCCGTGTTTGATCTCACCAAAGTCCTTGATAATACATTCTGTCAAGCCACCCTGTTCTGTTCTCACAGGAGACAACCGCTCCCATCTGCAGCCACTTATTTTTAAACCTCCCTCAGGATCTTTTCTTGGGGCCCGGAGACCTTTGACCTTCCCCCCCCCCCCACATACACACACATGCTTAGTATCACTTAATGAGCCTTCCTGGGTCAGAGCAGCAGCATGGGAAGTAACCCTGTCCAGGAACACAGACAGATGCCCTTTCCCACTACAGAACAGGAAGGTCATGTGCAAGGCCAGGTTGAAGGAGGGATGAGCGTGCATGCACAGTCACATGCTTGCATGCACACGTGTGTGGGATATGGATGTGGGCCTTTTTGTTTTCTTCCCAATCTTCTTCTAGCTTAACCCTCTCTCAGCTTAGTTGTTGGTGGTCTTTGCTTGGGAGCTGGACTATTGCTGCTGCTGATTCTGCTGCTGCTTCTTCCTCCTCTTCCTCCTCTTCCTCCTCTTCCTCCTCTTCCTCCTCTTCCTCCTCTTCCTTCTCCTCTTCCTCCTCTTCCTCCTCCTCTTCCTCTCCTTCCTCTTCCTCTTTCCTCTTCCTCTCTTTCCTCTTCCTCTCCTTCCTCTTCCTCCTCTTCATCTTCTTCCTCCTTTTCCTCTCCTTCCTCTTCCTCTTCTTCATCTTCTTCCTCCTTTTCCTCTCTTTCCTCTTCCTCCTCTTCCTCCTTCTTCTCTTCCTCCTCCTCTTCCTCTTCTTTCTCCCCTTCTTCCCCTTCCTCTTCCTGCCCCTCTTTCTCCTCTTTTCTCCTCTTCCTCTGCCTCTTCCTCTTCCTCTTCCTCTGCCTCTGCCTCTGCTTCTGCTGCTGCTGGTGGTGGCACAGTGTGGTCTTTGCTCTGCCTGGCATTTGTCTTCCTCAGCTTGTTCATCTCTGAGAAGGCGAGAGCTCGAGCCCTGCGCAGCCCATCTGCCATGCCCCACAAGGAGTGGCTCTAGAAACCAGAAAGCTCTGAACAGAGAGAGTGGCCTTTGAGCTTGTTCAAGTGCCAGGCCACACTGACCCACTTCGTATTTCCCAAGGAGGTAAGAGGGGAGCTGTGGGCCTGGCTGCAGACTAGAGCAAAGCCTCGCTGCCTCTCTTGTCATTGCCACACGCCTCAGCTACTGTCTGCCTCATGGCTTGGTATCAGTCAGATCCCTGATCCTGGAGCTGGGGCTCAGATCCCCACATGTCTGCCAAGACCTCCTGCCTCTTAAGCTTTGCCTCTGTTCTCAGAGGTTCAGTCCTCAGTGAGGGGATCCCTCCGCATGGCCTCAGCTGCCTTTGGATGTGTCCTTTATGCACAGTGGACAACTGCAGCAGAACTGGAGTGACTCCCTACCCTAGAGCCAGGACTTGGTCACTACTGTGTAACAGTGGTCAGGAGTGACCTGTCAGCAGAACTCCAGACCCTGGGGTAGTTGTGGAGGAGGCTGAGGAGGCTGGCAGGAGATGTAGGTTGGAAGGAAGTGCAAGAGACAGAGTGGTTTGTCCTTTTAAAAAATGTTTTAGGGCCAACAAGAAGGCTCAGCAGTTAAAGGTGTTTGCTGCACAGTGACCTGAGTTCCATTCCTGGGACTCACATGGTAGAGGCAGAGGGTGAACTCCGACACGCCTTCCCTTGAACTCCACGTGCCCACTGGGGCACGCACACGCTCCCCACCCCACACACAATAAGTAAAGGCAGTTTTAAAAGTTAAAATGTTTTACGCAAAAAATTTAGCACAGATGCTTCCCAGCCTGTGGCATCGAGTGCTTTTGTCACACTGTGTTGTCATTGCTAGAATCTGTTTCTAGAACCTTACATCATCCCAGACATACCCTGTCCCTTAAAATAGTACCATAATGTTTCTCCCACCCCTTGCTCCCCTAACTCATAATCTGACTGCTTGATGGAAGTGAGGTCGCCATATGTGTCTAGTAATTTCAGTTAGCGGATGTCAAGATTCACTCTTACAGAGTGCTGGGATTTCATTCCTTCTTAAGGCTCAGTATGGAATGCTCCATTCTATGTCGAGCCCTTACTTTCTTATCATCTCTGTCAGATGGCTCTGGGCTGCTCCCACTGTTTGGTTCTGGTTAATGATGTTGTTGTGACCACAGATGCACAAATATCTCAGAGTCCTTGCTTTCCCTTGGGTGTGTGCACAGGATCGATGGATCTTTGATAATCTTATGTTTACTATTTTTCTTGAAAGCTCACTGATCTTCATTCCTCCAACAATGCAGGAAAGGTCATCTCTCCACATTCTCATTAACTCTTCTTACAATTATTTTTTTTAATTATTTTTTTTAAGACATACCTCCCAAGTGCTGGGATTACAAGTACGAACCAGCACGCCAGGCACTCACTATCTCCTTTTAAAGACTGGACTGATTGGCGACTCCACCCTTATAGATGGGATGATTCTAGGGGATACGTGAGCATAGAAAGAATGAAGTTCTTTTGGGAGGACTATCTGGCCTCAAGTGTCTTGTGCAGAAGGGACAGTCAGAATTGGAACCCTAATGCCAGGCTGTTCTGTGTACCTTGTTTGTAGAGGACTGAGAATGGTCATGTCACTAGTAAAGAAGGCTGGGACCCGAGACAATGAAACCAAAAAATAAAGGGAAGGGCTTGTGAACTGTTAGCGGTGGTCGGTAGTCAACAGCCCTCTTAACACTGAGCAAGACAAGAGCCATCATAGGCTTTGATCAGCGAGGCAGCACAATTCTGAGTCATATTTTAAAAGGACTCTCTGGCTGCTCTGTAAAAGAGAGCAGTCACCTTCCAGGCCACAAAGGAACTCAAAGATGGTGATGGCTGAGGTTTTCAGGAGTGGTAGGAGGAGCCATCACGCCCTGTGAGATGAGCGAGTGACCATGATTTGCAGAGCCAGACCCAGCACAAAATGGAAATGTTTGTACCAGCTTGCAATCCCACCAACAGTAGAGGAGTGTTCCTCTTTCTCCACATCACCGCCAGCATCTGCTGTCACCTGAGTTTTTGATCTTAGCCATTCTGACTGGCATGAGGTAGAATCTCAGGGTTGTTTTGATTTTCATTTCCCTGATGACTAAGGATGTTGAGCATTTCTTTAGGTGCTTTTTGATTGTTCGAGTTTCCTCAGTTGAGAATTTTTTGTTTAGCTCTGTACCCAATTTTTAATAGGGCTATTTGGTTGTATGGAGTCTAATTTCTTGAGTTCTTTGTATATATTGGATATTAGCCCTCTATCGGGTGTAGGATTGGTAAAGATCTTTCCCTGGTTGCCATTTTGTCCTATTGACAGTGTCCTTTGCCTTACAGAAGCTTTGCAATTTTATGAGGTCCCATTTGTCAATTCGTGATCTTAGAGCATAAGCCATTGATGTCCTATTCAGAAACTTTTCCCCTGTGCCCATGTGTTGGAGGCTCTTCCCCACTTTCTCTTCTGTTAGTTTCAGTGTATCTGGTTTTACATGGAGGTCCTTGATCCACTTGGACTTGAGCTTTATACAAGGAGATAAGAATGGATCAATTTGCATTCCTCTACATGCCGAAACTCTGAGTTTCCTCATGGAGGAAGGGGTTGATCTGAGGAGGATTGGAGCTTCTGCATTGTGGTGTGGTTCTGTCATCTTGATTTTTAGGGATGGTGCTCTTGCCAGGCATCCTGACTCCAGAAGAGACAGCCAGTAGAGCTGTGGTACGGGCCACCAGGGATACACTCTCCTGCTCCCCTCTGTTGTACGGAGGCTCGGACCTTTAGTTCTCCAAATGCATTAGCCACTTGGAGCTTGGCTTTGAGGACCAGACCCACCGTTCCTCAGGGCAAAGAGATTTAAAGTTGCCTTCCTGTTCATTTATTTCAGCTCCTTCACTCAAGCCGCTCCGTGAAACCGTCTAGGTGACACACTGATGCCACTGTTAATTATAACAAGGGCATTTCTGGCTTGGTTTTCCCTTGGGGAGCAAACTGTGTTCAAACATGAGCTTGCCATTTCCGAGAAAGATGGGGAGACGAGTTACTGAATCCCTCATAATTAGCAACGTGGCCTTAATTAGGGATTGGTCCTCTTGGTGGGAGGAAGAAGTTCAGACTTCAAGATGTCTGATAGGAAGGACCTGTACTTGAATTCTAGTGGCATTTGTTTCTTGTCTGTGTGTCCTTGGGTGGAGTTGATTTCTCCTTCCAGTCTCTGTTTTTGTTTTGTTTTCTGTAAAACAGAGTATTCTGTAATGATGGGGGGAGAAATGATATCTAATCTCACAGTGTGGTAGTTTAAGAGGAAGAGAACCGAATCTCCAGAAACTGCTTCAGGTATAGTCTCTGCTGTTCATAGAACATCTGCTCAGAAGTTGGAGCCGCCCCGGGGACTCCAGTTAGCTTTCGTGACTGTGAAGCCTAGTCTTTCAGGCCCTGTGAGGTCTTCCCCTCCCCCACCCCTCCCACGCCTGTGCTGTCATGGAGGCCTCTCCTGACAACCTCCATTGTCTGTCGTACCCACTCTCTGTACACCTCTCCTGCCTCCCACAACCCTTCTCCAAAGAAGTGAGTGATGGATTCTGTTCTGGGTTCTCTCAGGCAAGTTTCTCAAAAACCCACCTGCTCTGGGAGCCTGAAGCTTCTTGCTTTCTTTCTCACCCTTCATGACATACCCTAGTTCCCTACCAAGAGATCGGTGTTTCTTCAAAGATCCTCAGAAGCCTTGTTGGAGGAGAAGCTAGGGAGAGGTCATGACCTCAAGGGAAGGTCAAACTCCTCTGGGGTCCTCTGTCCCATTACCTCTCTGCCTTAGAAAAAAACACTGCCACCTCTCCAAGCTCCACCCACGGTTGACCAGATGGGAATGGTGAAGTGGCCAAGTGGTCCTGTGTCCTCGACAGAGGCAGTAGAAGCTACAAGTGAGTGGGAAGATGGAAAGCCAGTTGGGGAAACTGACGTGCACATGCACGTTCTGTGAGTGTCAGCATCTGCCAGTGTGACCAAGTGCCACACATGGTAGCCAATGGCCTAGCTTAGAGAGCTCCAGCCAGAGAACCCAGATCCTGAATACCCAGAGGAGGGTGTGGCATAGGACTGATGGACCCAGGCCTTTGCACAGAAACCCTGCCCTGGAGCTATAAGTGACTGTTTGGTTGGCTGTTTTTTGTTTGTTTGTTTTCATTTTTTTGAGACAAGTTCTCACTATGTAGCCTTGGCTGGCCTGGAGCTCACTGGCCTCAGACTGTCAGAGATCTGCCTACCTCTGCCTCTTGAGTGCCGAGATTGAAGGTATACACACACACCATGCCCATCAAGAGACTACATCATTTATCATAACTGATTTTTTTGCATCTGAGCCTTGTTCTTTACCTTTCCCCTTCACTTCCTACACTAACTCTGGGGCAGAGAGAGGTTTATGGAATCAAAGGAGTGTGAGACATCATTGAGGATATTTGGCCAGTCAGAGCTGAGGAGGGCCTGGCCCAAGGCAGATTTCCCAGCCAGGCTCCCTCTTTCTCTATCAGACTGCTGGCCACTCCAGACCATGACTAAGCCATGACTCTTGTGTTTTCATGCAGAAGTATAGCTTCCCTAGGACAGTGTCATGCTGATCTTTCATAGGCTGGGGCCAGCTAGGCCTTAGGGAGCCTGTATAATAAGAAATGGCGATCAGAGTTCCGGGGTCAGGGCTCAATTCCTGTGTCTTTTCTTCAGTGTGCTCTGACTCCCTCAGCTACCCAGAAGATGGCTTGCTGCTCCCTGGGAGGGCCTGCCCTGGTCAGTGTATTATCTTGGGGTAAGACACTTTGTCTACCCATCAAGGCAGTGTGGCCTTCTTGACCAGTGGAGGACTCAGGTTGCTGCAGGGCTGTAGATAAAAGGAGACCATATCAGGAGCCACACGACCCTGGTAGGGAAGATTCCCTGTTTTGGGCCCGTGAGAGGGAATACAATGTTCCTCATCCACCTTCACACTTGACTTGTGACAGCATGGCTGACAGTTAGCCAGAGCAGTGTCGGCAGAAGCCATGTACACAAGGATGTGTATGCAGTTCTTCTAAGCCTGGCTCATAAAAATCTCGTACGCTGTACCCCAGCCCTCATCTGTTCTCCCACGGAGGTCACATGATCCAGATGGCATTGCCGCAGGACAAAGTAGAGCCACTTTGGCTTGTTTCAAAAGCCAGATCTACAGTGTTATGAGTTAAGTTGCTGAGACTTGAGGGCTTATTTATTATTACATTATAGCCTTGCCTGTTCTGGCTAATTGGCTGGGGAAGGTTGGTGTCTGGGCCCACGGCAAGGGGGAGGACAAACAGCTGCTATGCACCATCCCCTTAGCTGCAGGGGTTTTTCCCTCTAAGTTTCAATTATTCATCATCAACCATGATCTGAAAATATTAAATGGAAAATTTAGGAAATGAATAATATTTAAGTTGAATTAACCCATTAGATCATTTAGTTCTATGATATTGGTTATTGTTGTTAATCTCTTACTGTGGCTAAGTTATAAATGGAGCACGATCAGAGGGTGTGTATAGAACCAAACATAGAAGTCACAGTTAGGCCCTGTCCAGGGTTTCAGGCAGCCTAGGGGTCTGGGAAAATATCCCCCATCATGGGGCAGTGAGCTGTTTTATAGCTTTGTTTCAAAGCTTTGTTTGAGTGTTCCTACTTAAAGCCATGAATAGCTTTGGAGGCTGCCCAGAAGTTAAGAGATTGATTCCCTTGTCTGTTCCATCCTTCCGTCACTCATCCACATGCTCCCGCAGCGTTTCGTAAGCCTTTAGCACGTGCCAGACAGCGTGCTAAGTAAGTACTGATGCTCTGGTAGGGTCTGGTCTGTACACAGTGTGTGGTCCACAGGAAAGTTATGGCGTCAGGGAGGTCATGGTAAAAGCCTGGCCAGGCACAACATTCAACTGAGGTCTGCAGTGGGTGTGAGGGGTGTGTCTATTTAGAGTGTCAGAAGTTGAGTGTTGGGCTGCAGAAAGAGGAGACAACTAGAGAGAGGGTAGGGTTGGGGTTCTTGGTTATTCTGAAGTCAGTGGTGTTAGCAAGAGGCAGGGTGAGACAGGCTAGGGAAGCAGGGGAGCCTGCGACTCTGGTGTACAAACAGCTGAATGGAGGAAATGGGTTTCATTGCCCCAGCCTGGGAAGTTAGCAGGAGAGATTACGTCATGCACAGGTTTGTTTTGAGATGGCTGTCTTGGCTGTTGAGCTCAGGACTCATCATTGCATACATCAGGGGGAGGTGGACACGTAAGCAGGGGAAGAGACTACTGACCACCTGTCCTCCTCCTTGTCCGGGGTGTGGCTCTTTGTCTCGGTGAAGAGCAGAAGCTGTCCCTCCATGCCTAAAACTCTAGAGAAGGCAACTTCCCCTGGGAATGACAAAAAGTCACCGGATACAGAGCCTACTTCTGGGAAGAGCGCTAGTGGAGAGAGGAACCTAGTCTAAAATTAGGCTTTGGGAAGATTTCAAATGAAACCATTCTTCCTGCTCCTTCCTTGAAGAAGGCTGGTCCATCCTTCCCTCTTGCCATCCTTGAATTCTCCTCTCTGGCACCATTCTCTGACCCATTGATCTTCTGGGACTCCCAGGGCTGAGGTAGAGGGATCTATAAGTATTTTAGCATTTCACCCAATGGGGTACCCCTCAGGTTGTGGTGTCACCAACTTCTAAGGCTACCTGGGAACACAGATCCTGAACCTCAGGCAGAAAGAATTCACATCTACAAAAGGAAATTAGAATTTTCTTGAGAAGCCTAGGTCTAAGAGCCCACCCAGGTAGCATCTTAGCTCATGTGTGACCACCTCAGCTGTTTTCTTTGCATTTTCTTGTTCTTCATTACTGTAGGGCTCAAAGTCAGAACACCCTGAGTCCTCACCCTACTGGAAGAGGAGAACTATCAAGGAAACCTAGAACCTTCCTCAAACCCCGCTCTACCTGGCCTCTTGCCCAGGAGAACAGGCAGATGGTGGCCTTCTGGTCTGCTGCTCACAAACTCTACAACAGCCATGAAATAACTGAATTCTTAGTCCCATGTCCCATGTCACTGTCACCACCATGACTCCTGTTACCACTCCACGGGCCTCACGGAGCCCCAGTTGCAGGGACTGTGTGCCAGACTGCCTCATATTGAGTGCTGAGGAATCATGAGGATGAGCATATTAACATGGAGTGGTAAACCAAGCAATCCCTCCCTTTGCTATGGGCGTCTTCATGGACACTTTGCTCTGTCTTCTAGCTGCCACCTGGCCATGCGACTGCTCTGTCCTGCATCTCAGGACCCACGCATGCAGAGAAAACAATTGTTGTTTTCCTAGGAAATGCTGAGGAATGAAACCAGCCTGCCAGGACACTGCTCTACTAAACGCTTCTCATCTTTGCAGCTTAAGCATTTGGGGGATGAGGGCGAACCCATGGTACAGACATTCTTTTTGAAGAAATAAGATTGTGTCATCTGACTTTGAGTTATAACTGTCTCTTCATCTACAGGTTGCTCTGGGAACTGGGGACAGAGGTACCTTTTCCAGAAGGATTGTTGAACCCCTAGTTTGGATAGGCTGGGCTGTTGGGGTGATGCTTGGACTACTGGGGTTCAGTGTGTCTTCAGGAAAGCAACCATGCCTAGAGTCTCTGTAGCTGGGGTTATTGGATGAAGGACCTGGGAAAACTCAATGCCTGGTTTCCCTCTGTTTGTCATCCCCCGAGGACAAATGAGACTGTGCTTCCTTTGCAGGGGCTGAGCTGTTTATAGCTTCAGGTTCGTGACATGCTTGCATGCTTTCACATGCGCAGACTTGATAAATAAGTCCCCCGCTCTGGACTTCGTGGCAGATATAGACTCAATGACAGATATTAAGCAGGTCCATCCATTTCCCCTCAGACCACAACCTGCACTTGGAAGAGACTATAGTTGGGTGTTATTGGAAGATGGGGCCCTGGAAGGGCTAAAAGTAGCTGGGAGCTTCCTTCCCTTGAGGGTGATCTGTGAAGGCTCATGCTCAGGGCAGTGCTGGGGATGCTGAAGGGCCTGACTAGGAAAGACATCCCAGGGTCTGTGGTGTGGACACTCTGCTTGTCATTCCGAGTTCATCACCTCCTCTGTGGTCTGTGTTCATCTTCACTCTTCACTGTCAAGAGGCCTCTGTACATTCAGCTCTCCCCGGACTTGTGAGGAAGGGCCATTCTGAATCATGTCAATGTATCCCTCATAGAATCCTTGGATTCACCTCTCTTTTGCAGCCCCATCTCCCTCGCACACCTAGGCACCACCTCAGACTCAGTTCCTAATAGGCATCTTTCCTTGCAACTGCAGGCAAATGATCCTTTTTGGGATCAGGGAGGGGACGGGTAGCTTAGTAGTTATAAGCATGGGTTTCCAAATCAGTGACAGCCCTGGTTCAAGTTCCAGCATCACCACTTCTTGTCTCTGTGGCCTCAGCCTCATGGTACTCGCTTTCCTTGTCTATAACATGGGATTTGTAAGTGCACCCAGCTTTTAGTGTTACCTTGGGGATTAGATGCAGCTATACCTGTACCTGGGAAGCAGTCAGTGGACCATGGCCAGCCCTACTTACACCATGAAATTCCTTTCCACCTTGCCAGCCTGCAGTGACTGCTGACTGCCTTGTGACCAAGTCGATCTTCTCATCTGACAGACAAGTGCTCATCTTCTGGACCATTTGAGTGACACAGCTTGGTTACCAATCTGTGGTAGCCTCCTTTGATTTTTAGAAGTACTTAGTTTATGTTATGTATACGAGTGTTTTGCCTGCATGTCTGTCTGTTCATCCGGCGCCCACAGAAGTCGGAAGAAGACACTGGATCTCCTGCGGCTGGAGTCACAGATGGTTGTGAGCTACCATGTAAGTGCTGGGAACCAAACTCAGATCCTCTGTGAGAGCAATAGGTACTCTACCCACTGAGCAATCTCTCCGGGCCCCTCTGGTGGCCTCTTTTCTGACCCAGCCGCACTTTTGACTTTGGAGGACAGTTGTTTTATCTGAAAATTTTACCTCAGGCAGATAATTTTCAGCTCCCAGCCCACACTCCACCTTCTCCTTGATGTCTTCCTGACCTCTGTGATTCAAGCGACATTTGAGTTGGAACCCAGTGTTCCTCTCTCAGATCTGCCTGTGTGTTCACTCTTGTCTTTTTCTACCTTAGTTATCAGTTCTATGAAGGCAGGGCCATGTCCCACCATGCTAGTCACCCACAGAATGGCTTCCTTAATATAGAACGTTAGGAGTAGGCCAGGCACGACCAGCCAAGAGATAGAAATCAAGTACCAGGAAACTTACCCTGAATTTATAGGAATCAAAAGGTCAAGAGATTTATCCTAAGGTGTCCAAGAGAACTTACAGAAGAAATGGGGTGAGAACTCCAGCCCACTCCTCTGCTACCCAGGGTCTCCTGGCCTCTTAGCCAAGCTCTGCAGTTCAGCAGGTGTCAGTGATGGGAGCTGGGACTGGTCTGAGCGCTGCAGAGCATTTGCTCTACCAAGGATAACCTATTTAAGTGACTTGAACTGGCTCCCAACAGGGGCGTGGCTCACTCCTCTGTCAATGGCCTTTGCCTCGGATCTCTAGCACCTCCAGGAATGAGGTGGGGGATGGGGAGACGTGGGCATCTGTATGAGACCCTGCAGCTAATGGGACTTTGTCTCTCTCCAGACATCATATCGTCTTCCCAATCCTGTTCTGGCTTTTGGAACAGCACCCGTGAAAGTTGTATAGCTTCTAGAGAGTTCCTCATTCCCTGGGGAGGGGGTGAGGGGTGAGGGGCTAATCCACATGGGCTCACTGAGTGGAGAGCATAGGTAGCCAGCAGAGGGCTTCTCAGTGCACCCCGTGGTTAGGAATGGCAGCCATGGTATGTAGCAGTTTCTGTTCTTAATTTTTGGCTAACGCTGAGTTCAGACAGATCTGTATTCCTCCTGTACCTATCAGTTTGTGTGTGACATAAAGCAGCCCTTGCTGCTGAGCCTCTACTCCTGCTTCCATAAGATAGCTACTGAGTACCAACCTGCTGCATTCTAGATGCCATAGGCCCCACAAAGTGTGGTCCCTGCCCTGGCTGTCTGTAGAGGACAATTCCCAGAGTAGGATCTCAAGTCTTTACGAAGCAAGACAGACCCTGCAGTCAAACACGGCACTGCCGAGGACTCACAGCCGCTACGTCTTTTCCTCTGCTTGTCAGTGCCAAGGCGACCCAGGTTCAAAGGCAGCTTTGCAGACTCAGTTGCTGTCATGTACATGGTCCCCTTAAGAAAAACCCAGTTGACACATACCCAGAGCTGCCAGTGCTCACTTATCAGGGAAGCCTCTATTCACTTTCCTTTTCATAGCACTTCCATGGGTCCTGACTTCCAGAGATGGTTTCATTCCATCCTCTATCCCAACAGGCTTATCCACCCTGGGTATGGGTGTGGGGCATGGGGACATGGCAGGTGGTGGTCACAGGGTGACGGGCAAGCCATTGTCCTCTCAAGGTCCCCACGTTCTTGTCCCTGAGGATGTGCATGCAGAGAGCATGTGATGTGGGCTTGGATGCTGCTCCAGTGTGCTGAGAAAGTCAGGGCCCTTTCCACTCCTATTTGAGTGATTCAAGGAACTCTAGTTCATTCTTTCACGGAGGTGGAAGGAGGACACTGTGCCCTCTCCTCACCCAGGCGCACTTAGCATGAACTCCCCTGACGGCCTGACAGCTAATCTGCTTCTGTTTTTCAACATTTCATCACTGACAAAATACCTGAGGTAGACATACAGAAAGAAGGAAAATTACAAAAGAAAACATGCAAGGGAGGAAATATTTATTGACTCTTGGTTTCAGTCCTTGGATAGCTAGCTGTCTTCTTTGCCTTTAGGCCCATGTGGCGAGTCAATGGCAAAAAGGCGTGGTAGAGACATGATGGTGTCCATGCAGGAAGGAAAGGGAGGACAGATGGTAAGGTGGGAGGGACAAGACACACCCTTTACAGGCATGTGCCAGTAACCTGCTTTCTCTGAGCAGTCTCTACTTCTGGAGAGCCTTATCAGAAATTCACCAATAGCTACTAACTCATAAATGGCTGACCCGCTGATGAAGTTAGTACTATCTTGGTCTAATAACCTGTCAACAGCACTGCCATCTAGTTACCAAACCTTCAACACAACAGTTTAGAGTCCATTTCATATCTTGGACCCTAGCACCTCCCCCATGGGTTATTGGCGTGTTATTTCCTGCACACTGGAGTGTGTGTGCTGTTTTTAAAAGCTCAGCAGAGGGGAGGATGAAGGATGACTAGGGTTACCATAGCCCCAGACCTTAGCATGACTGACTCCATGATAGAAGTACCATTCAGGTTGTAAAACTTAGCACATAGACAGTACCACCCACCAAGACTAAAACAAAAGCCTAATTCATCAAAGTTCATAGAATTCTGGCTTCTGTAGTTCCACTCTTGGCTCATTGTTCTTGTTAATTGAAGTATGTCAACCTAGAATGTGGTTTTTTGTGCTTAAAAGCTTGCCCTGAGAAAGGCTCCGGGCTACACTGGGATCCCAAATACCCATGTTAGTCACCGGCTTGCCAATAAAGTCTTTATATTGGCTTAAACCCATGTCTGAGCAATCTTCTCTGGTGGAAACCCGCAACAGCCAGGGTGGGTTTCTCAGGCCTCAGAGCTCTCTGTCAGGACACATGAGGGTAAAGTGAGATGTAAGAAGAGGCGTTAGGCTAGCGCTGAAGCTTGACTTTCAGGAGCAGGCAGAGACTCATGGATGAGAGACAGCAGGCATTGACATGTCACCAAGTAGATGTACTTCATGGTTGAGGGGTCAATGAGCCCAGGTTCTGTGGCATGGCCAGCAGAAGGCAGTACGGGCTTCACCTGAGACGGAAAGGCATCTTCTCCCAGATCATCTGGTGGCTTGTTTTAGATATATTTTGGGCTGTAGATACAAAGGAGGAAAAAGTCCAGGAGACCTGGAGACTTGATGGGCAGGGCCACAGTCTACTTCTCTCACTACAGAGTCCTCAGGGTCTCTGCTTGGCCTGCCTTCTAAGGACCCCTCACTCAGGCCTCAATCCCATGAGGAACCTGTGGGGTGGCCATCCTTGAAGGCCTGATGAAGCCCTTGGCTAGTTTCTGCTTCCTTGCCCTTGGCTGTATGGAAATACCAGAGGTCTGTTAGCCCAGGAAGAAGATTTCTGAGTTGGCTCAGGATAGCCTGTGTTTGCTGACAGCCTCCAGAGAAGGTTGGACCTTGGTTCTCAACTGAGGCAAAGAATTTCATTCCCCTACCTTTAGGTAGGGAACATTCAGCCTCTCTGTTGTTGTCCTGTCAGCCCTAGCTGGGGCCTTCAGAGGCCACTGAACAAAAAAAGGGGGCCTTTGTCTTCACATGGGTGGTCCTATCTCTGGAATCCTTCATGGGCTAACCCAGAGTGTCATCCACAAAGGGCACAGAGTTGGTGTTTAACTCCAGCCCTTGCCTAGTCCTCCAAGCCCAGGAGAGAAAAGCTGAGCTTCTATGTATAGCGTCTGTAGATACGTTTGAAATGCAGCTTGGGTCAGGGTATGTGTCTGGACACGGGTCACTTTCCTGGGACATACTCTAATGAAGCACCCAGCTTTGAGCCTGATGCCTCAAGACACTTGAAAACTAACTGATGGTCTTATCTCCCCTGGCCACAGGGAGTTGGCATTGCGTGTGTGAGTTGAGGGCTCCCAGATTCTTGCTTTCCCTCCATCTAAGCCTGGACAGGCAGCAAGAATTACCCCTCTGACCTTTTAGATGATTGCATTATTGAGTCTGCACAGTCCCCAATAAGTAGCTCGCACTACCCTTGTCTTGCAGGTGAAGAATTCAAGTCCGAGTTACTAAGAACTATTCCATGAAGTACTGAAGCCTAAGCTGTGGGTTCTCTGAGGCCTGAGCTGTCTTTGTTCTTACCCCATGCTTCATCTCCTTGACATTCTGCAGAGCCCGCGTTCTCTTTCCTCAGGGCCCCATCTCCCCACCTGCAGAGTTCAGCCACTGTGCGCTTCCTTCCTTCATGAACTCCATGTCTGCTTTGTATCTGGGCTCAGTCCCAGCTCTCGTCAGGACTACTGCCCAGAAGCCTTCGGCAGTGTCTGGAGAAGCTTTCGTGTCTTCACACCCCAGCCACGCCTGCTTTCCCTGGCTCTGTGTGCTATGCACAGAAAGGAGGAGAAAGGAGAGGGAAGACAAAGTGGGATTGGGGGAGGGGAGGCTGCCACCTGCGGACTCAGTTCTGGAAACCTCTCCGCTTTCAACTTGCCCATGAGGGGCAAGGCTGAGATACTGTCACAGTCACAGGGTAGGGTGGCTTTTAGAAGAAGGAGTTCACATCTCCTGTGCCATATAGTCCTGAAGTGGCTGGTCCAGGTTGGTAACACTCTTGCCTTCATGGCACTGCTATGCTACCTGATGAGGCCATTTTCTTTATCCCTTCTGGTCAAAACTAGGTTGGAGACTATCTATGGTCCAGTCTAGAAGAAAATGGCAGTGGGGTGTTGCTGGGCCAACCTGGGTGGGGCTTGTGCAGAGTTGGAATGAGTGATGACGTGGAAGTTTCACGTGTCACTTCCATTCACACCCCCTGCCTGAACACCATCACATGGCCACACCTAGCTGTCAGGCCGACTGGCAGTGTTGTCTCGCTGAGTCACGCTTGGCAAGTATGTACTCTTTTGGAAAGATGGGACAATAAATTTAGTTGGACAACTACCATTCTCTGTCACAGCCTTTAAACAAGTTTATTATTTTTAAACCAGAAGGTTCTAAATTATCTACCTAAAAAAGAGGTGGTGTGATTATAGTCCATGAAATAGACCTCCAGAGACCTTGAGAATAGAAGTCTTCTGGAGTGGAGGGAGCACAGAAGACTGGCAGCATAAAGGGGAACGTTAGCCACACTCCTGTCCCTGGGTGTTGTTTCCAGGTTTCCATCAGGAATAGTGTGGTTTAATGGCTTGGCCCTCTGCTCCCAGGCCAGGGGTTCATTGGCCTCAAGAGAGCCTGATTCCTCATGCATCAAGCAGCAGGCCAAGGGTGCTGCTGGTAGCCTCAGCACCTGCCCATTCACCTTCCTGCCTCTTGTTGGCAGTACAGCTGCCAGAGGCAGGGCAGAGCCCCGTGGGTTTGCTTGGAGAAGCTGAGTCATCATGCTGAAGAGTCCCACAGACCCAGGATGTCAGTATCCTCGGAGTCCTCAGGGAAACAGCTGAGAACCATGTGCTATGTTCTTCCTGCTTTACATAAGAACGAACCTCCTGAGACCTAGAGAAGGGAGGAGCTGGCCACACAGGCCAGTCCTGGGGTGGGGTTGGGGGGATAGCTGACAGTCTGTAATCCAGATTGTTTGCTATTTTCAAGCCTTTCCTTGAGCCTGCAGAGCTATCCTCCTACTCAAAGGACAAACAGACGGGTCTTAGGGTTCATCTCTCTGGAAGATTTATTTCTTCTTCAGCCCTTAGTGGCCATAGCAGGCACTATGTTCATCTGAGCATCTTTTGCTTGGTTTTGACACAGGTTCGGGCATTTCCACAGGTGGAAACCCCTCTGGGCCCCCCATGTCATGATTAGGGTCAGGCAACACTGACTGTAGGTCTGGGACGTTTTTTGTGGGTAAGCTGGAATATCTGAAACCTTGAAAGGACCCATTAGCTTTCAATTCCCATTTCACTGGTTGGCTTAGCAGACAAGGGTTTGCTGGTACCTGCTGTGTGTTTGCCTCTGTTCTGAATGATGGAGACATGATAGGTTAGTATAGAAGCCAAGGCAGTCCCTGTGGAATCTTCAGCCATTTCTCACTGAGTTAGTCACTAGAAGCATCAGCATCCCTAGCCCCAACCCATTCTGTGTTGCACCCATGTCACCTGTGCACACTGTCTTGCTATCAGAAATTGTCAGCACCACCATAGAGATGAAGGCAGGCTCTATGACTTTCCCAAGTCACAAGGCTGGACTTGGCATGCCCTGACTCTCAACAATAGCATTCCATCCATTGTGTCTCCTTGCCTCAGGCACTCTCAGAACCCATAATTCCCTGTTGAAGTACCTGGCAGAGCTAGCAACTCTCATCCAGCCTAGTATGAGAAACGCCAGGCACCCCATTTGTCCATGAGGCAATGGACTTTATACAGGGCAGCCCTCACAGAAAGTGTTCCCAGTCTGCCTTCCGTTTGCATTTGGATGGGGATGGCGGGCTGGAAATTTCCTTTTCTCTGTAATGACTTTCTTTTAAGCCTCTCCACATTTTGACTGGCCATGGCTAGGCATACAGCTCAGTTGGTAGAATCCTTATCTAGAATTCAGGAGGCCCTGGGTTTTATCTCCAGTGCCTACATAGCCTCTGGGTAATGATGCATGTCTGTAATCCCAGCCATTGGAGGTAGAGGCAGGGGAATCAGTAGTTCATCGGTTGCTACATAATAAATTCGAAGCTAGCTTGGGTTTGTATGAGAAAACACATTTTGCCATCCCTGGAGGTGAGGAGATGAGGAGATGTAGGTGGCTGGGGGCGGGAGAAAAGTTAGGAATGCATGAGAAAGCTTGCAAGGTGCTGCCCTTCACCTGTGGGGTAGAAGCAGGAACTTGGTGTTTAGGTGGGGCTGCATTTCCCTCCCTGAACCCTTTCCCTCCACCCCCACCACCCCCATCACCCTCAGCTGTCACCACCGCTCACACAGAACAATGAACGCTTGTCTGATTCCGTGGAAGCAGGAGGAGGAAAAGCCAAGCCTGGGAGAGAATAATTGTTCTCCAAGTTGAGATTTTTTGGAAGAGAGAAACTTTATTGCACTTGGATTATAAATAAACTTCTCTCCCACAAACCTTCTTGCCAGGCCACAGAGCAAGCTCTTCCTCTGCCAGAGGTCAGAGAGCTGCAGAAGTCCTTGGTGGGTGGGTGAGGCCACTGTACAGCCTTTCCAGGGCGCCTTTCAGCCTGAGCCTCTCGTGTACACACCGCCTCCCTCAAACCCTATGCAATGTGGGAATGTATTTGCTTTTCTACACTGCTCCATCTTCACGGTTCCCACAGCTTCAGGGTGGTGAAGTGGAGCCTTGGCTTGGTATTGATTCTGAAGGGCTCTGGCTTCCTCTGGGATTCCCCACAGATCCAGGATGGGCCAGGTGGGTGTGGGCTATGGCAGCGTGCTACAGTTCAGTGGTGCACTGGGGAGCCATCAGGGATAGAGCACAGGCAATTTGAAACTAGGAGTTTCAGAAGTCCCTATCATCTGACTTGTATTTTATTATATAGATAGACTGCAAATTGCCCTTCCTGGGCAGTCGGAGGCTCAGATGGATTTTTCCAGGTGGCGAAGGCCTTAGCTGATCCCCACATGTCTCCTTCTATATGTACATGGAAGCTGACCTTTACAATGGAAAGGCACTTGCCAGAGCTCATTGTTTTCAGATCCAAGCTTAGACACAGTGGCCGCCCGAAGACGTCGCCGTTCACAGAGGTGCCCCTTCCCTGCCATGGGTTTGGAATTCAGGCACCTCCAGAAATTTTCCCATTTTGCAGCCTGCTAGAGATGTTGATGTTTAGCTTGGTAATGTCTCTACATAAGTCTGGAGACTTCTGTCATCACACGTGAGTCCCCAACTAACAAGGTTAGACCCTAAGTCTAACCTTGATCTTTAGCCCCGCCTAGCCACCAGTTCCTCTTTCTACCACCTCATTTGCTGCTCTGTAAACGGCAAAGAGAGGCTGCCATTGACGTTGCCCTCTGAAGACTGATCAGAACCAGACAGGTGGGTACAATCTTCAGAAATGATCCCTAGGGATAGAATAAGGCGGGTCACTCTGTGTCCTCACAGTGGGCCACCGGTCACGACTAGGGTACTATTCTGCAAGTCATTTTATGGTCTGTCCCTCCCCCATGGGCTTTCTCTTTGTTCAGTAGCAGTGCCATCCAACAGGAACATAAGGAGAGCCACATGCATGGTGCTAGCTTTCCCCTTAGCTAAAGCAAACAATGCAACAACAAATGCCCAGAGGTACAAGTAATTCTAAGTGCCCATGCTACAGTGGCTACTGTGGTGGACGGCGTGGCCCTGTGGGGGTCTCGCTTTCCTCTCTGTTCTCTTCCTGCCCTCTCTCCATGCCATGGCTTAGCCTTGGCTCCCACATCCCTTGAGGACCCTGAGATAGTGGCCTTCACCCTGTACCTCTGCTGAGTCCCTGAGACTGCCCTCTCTTCTACCTGATCTTTCTATGAGGTCACCTGTGGGCATAGAGGCCAGTATCTCCCACAGCTTCTGATCCTGGCTTCCCTATCCTCCACTGAATTTCTCCCATCGGCTTCTATCATACATTCCTGATCTTTCTTTCCCTTAACGTCTGTTTGTTTATTTTTTGTGTTACATGTGTGGTGTGTCTTACATGCATGTGGTATCTGAGCATCACATGCAATCAATGCCCATGGAGGCCAGAGACCAGAAGAAGGCAGCGGATCCCAGAATGTCATGAGCCTTCATGTGGGTGCTGGAATCTGAACCTGAGTCCTCTGGAAGAGCAGTCAGTGCTTTTAACTGCTGAGCCATCTCTCCAGCCCTAATGCACCCTTAAAAAAAAAATTAACGTTTCATTTATTCCAAACCATCTCTTCCCCTGAATAGATATAAGCCGAAGCCCCTTTTCCCTGGAGACATCAGCTCCCAGCTCAGATCCCTCTAGCCTTGAACTCACTATGTAGTCAAAGAGGACCTTAAATGTCTGCTCACCCTTCTTCTACCTCCCGCTCTGGGATTACAGCCTAGAGCCGCCACACCCAGTTTCTGTACTGCTGGGGGTTGAACCCAGAGTCCACGAAATGCTGGGCAAGCACTCTGCCAGTGTGGCTATGTCCCTGGCCTGTGCCATTTCTTTAGCTTGGTTTGGCCTCTCTACCATGAGCATCTTCCTTCCTTTCTCTGCTCCTCCCGCTGTCAAATTTCTCTCCCTAATGTGTAGCTTGGGTTGCACTGCCCTGGCGAACACTGGCCATGTCCGAAGCTGGAACGCTAAGGGAACACACTTCTTCAGCTATATAAAGCAAGGAAAGCACGGTTCAAAATGATGTCAACAGTAGGATCACGGCCCATGAAAGCCAAGCAGAAAGATTGAGAGAAAGGAAAGGCCAAAAACGAATGAAAGGAAATGTTAATGCTGACTGTCTTGGGTGGCAGTTGATTCTTTTCCCTCTGTCAGGCATTGAAATTTTCTGTGATGAACGCACATCTTACACTTTGGAAATTCAGTACACCTTTATATTTTTGGAAACATAGCCCACAAGAGTCTTTACGACTTTGATCTTTGACATCATGTGCCAGCTTCTTCCCTTGACACAGACTATCAAGGGATAGCACTGGTGATCCAGTGCTAACCTTTTGGCTGTCTGGAGCTACTGACTCTCTGGCCAGCCATGGTCTTGCTTCCTCTATCCCAGCTTGAGTGGTCTCCCTGGCATATGTGTGCAGCCTTGACTCGTTCTCTTCACTCCGAGGCTCTGATGCAAGCCTGTCCTTCAGCGCTCCTCCGTGTGGTCTTCCTCTTCACCTCTGCCCAGCTGGGACTGTCTTTTCTGGCCTAGTTTTTCTCTCCCCTCTGGCTTGGTCTGCCTGGCTTTGTGAATGTTTGAGTTCTTGCCTCATTTCTGCACTGGAAGAATCGTTTTCTTCAGCCTGCCTCACTCATCATAAAAAAGCAAGAACTTTCCCGGTACTGTATATGTGTTTGTCTTCCTCTCCTTAAAGAGCAACATCTGATGGAAAAGTACTTAGTGGTCTAGAGAAGAGAAGACTTCCAGTCTTGCCATGAAGAGGCATTGTGTACTAGTGTTAGTGTTTTAAGCGTATGTGTTTGAGAAACTGCTCTTCACGCTGTATAATACTGTAGTCTCTTCCCTTGCTTGATATTACATTTGGAAAAAATCGTCTATGGTGCTAAATTTCCTTTAACCAAGACAACAAAAAGACGGAAGCACTCCACGTAATTGTACCGGATTTATTTAACTGATTCTTAGTTGTTCACTGCCTAACTGTGCTTGCTTTTTGAGGGGACAGTTTTCTCTGGATAGAAAACTGACATACTGTGGCACAAGTGCCTTTGTCAGGACTTCCAGACCAGGGGCTTGAACATTTTTAAGGTTCTTCAAACGTTCTTCACTAAACTGCTTTTCTGAAAGGTTTTTACTGGTTTGTGCTGCCACAGCTAAGATGTGGAAGAGGGGTCACTGGGCCCTGTTCTGTTGCATTCTCATTAATACTACCATGAGAAGGAAAAGAAACTTTATAATTTTATAGGCAAAATGCTGCAAAATTTCACATTTCTGTGTTATTTTTCTAACTCATTTGCCTTTTTTTTTTTTTTTTTAATCATTTTTGGTTTGGTTTGGCTTTTGACACACAGTTTCTCTGTTGTGGCTGTCCTGGAACTCTTGACTAGGCTGGCCTTGAACTCATTGGCCTGCTTCTGCTTCCTGAGTGCTGGGGTTAAAAGTGTGCACTGCCACTGCCTGGCAGTTTTCCCTTGGAAGAATTTATCATCACATTGCTGATTCTTGTTAAACCCTAACCTGTCTCTGGACAGTTCGTAAACCTTTTTGCATATTAAGGATATTGCCTCACCTGGTTGCCCCAGTCCTTGACTGAATATTTAGGAGATTAGCCTGATGGTAGAGGCTGAAGCTCGAGACACCTTTGACCCATATCCGCTCTCCCATGTCCACATCATTGACTCACAGCTTTGGGTCCTGCAGGGTCGGGGCTGGATAGCCAAGGAGTGTGCTCAGTGTTCTCTCAGGGCACCTGATCAACTTTAGATGAGTCGATTACATGGCCGTCTTGCCTAAGTGCGGTTAAATGGAAGCCATGCTTTCTCTATGGGATTCATATACAAAGCCTGTGGTGTTCCCAGGAATCAATTAACTAAGAGATAAAAAACAAAAACCGTATAGCTGTGTAGGGCACAGAGTAAACGGTCTTACCTGTTGTCACCATTTGCTTTACAAATTCGAAGGACTCAAAACCACAGCAAGATAACATGTCATCCCTACTAATGTGACTGTCATAAAACATAAAACCAAACACCTGACAACCAGACAATGAACAAGGGACGGGGGAAACTTGTGAAGAAAGTGGCACTCTCCTACATTGCCCTAAGACTATACAATGTTGCAACCACTTTAGAAACCAATTAGGGGGCTCTGAAAAAAAAAATTAAATGCCATTACCACACTACCAGACACTATTCTTGTGCATATATCTGAAAGAACTGAGAATATAACCAACCCCATGCAGGGATTTGCATACGAACGTTCGTTGGCCATTTCAGTATTGTTCATGATATCAAAGGAGCGGACGCCATCCTCGAGTCCATAGCTGATGGCGGGTGATAAAATGTAGTAGATCCGTGCTTCTACTACTTAGGCATCTTAAGAAACAGCACTGATACTCATTATGGTGCAGATTAGTCTGAAAATACCATGCTAAGGGAGATGTGTCAGCTGTGAAGAGCTACCTAGCATGTCTGATTCCATGTATATAAAAAGGCCATAATAGGCAAATCTGTGGAGACAGACAGGAGCTGACTGGGAGTGGGTGTGGGAAGGAGGGTTCTATTGGGCACAGTGTTTCAGGGGAGAAGGTTGCAGGTGTTCTGTGAATGCACTAAAGTGCTGAATTGCACACTTGGAGAACTCCATGGTAACCGAATTCTATCTTCACAACACTGAGAACTAAGGGCAGCTCAGGTAGAGCGAGGCTTGGCCTCATTAGACAGGTGGTGGCCATTCTCACTCACAGCAGCAGGTGCCTTCGAGAGCGATGTGGCAGCAGGGCCGGCCCCCAAGGATGCTCGTCCAATCTGGCAGTGGCCGCGAGGAGCCCCCACCTAATCAGTAGTTCTTTATGTGACCTGGGTTTGTGAAGAAAGCCTGGGGCACCTATGACAGGGTGAGAGAAAGTTGAGTGTTCTTTATTAAATAGAATAAAACAAAACTGCCTCTAAATTAAATTGGGGATAAATAGCAGCTTAGTGTAGTGGCGTGGGACTAGCTCTGAGCTTGGAGTGATGAAGCTGTGGTCTGTTACCTCAGGCAGAGCCTCCGTCTCCCTCATTGGTAAAGCAGGGTGACGGAGCTTGGCTTGTTTGTCTTACAGCATTTGAGAGGAGATACGAAGCATTTTATGTGAAAAGTGTTTCTAAGCCTGGGAATTGTTGTCTTCGATCATTCCACGAGTCCTGTCTCTCTCTTCACCTCTTGATCTGTCTTGTTTCTCCTGAAATGATTTTAGAGTTCTATGTGTGTCGGAGTGGTTTTCCTGCACACGTGTATGTATGTCACCTGTGTGCCCAGTGCCTGGGAGGTCAGTAGACAGCATTGGAGCCCCTGGGAATGGGGTGAGTGGATACTTGTGAGCCGTCACGTGGGTTCTGGGAACCAAACCAGGGTCCTCTAGAAGAGCAACAGGTGCTTTTACCCCCTGAGCCATCTCGCCAGCTCCTTTTTTTCCACTAATATTTTTACAAGATACCGGCAATGGGCCTTGCTCCTGCTGTGAGGTGGCCTTCTAAGGCTTCCTAGAATGTATTTAGGAGATGTTAAGTACTAATTTATCAGTAACCCATGCTTCGGTTTTAGTAACAGTGTATAGTTGCATCGCTATACACTGCCCTTTTAGAACCATGCTACGCAGTGACTGTTTGCAGCGATGGTGAGGTAGCTGATGGGCTGGGGTAGGTGATGAGATGGGGACATTTACAGTGAGACGTGTAGGTGGCTGATCCAGCATTGCAGGAGGCAGGGTTTCAGTTTTCTGTTTGTGGGGAGTCCTGACTGTCCTGGAATAGGAAAGTATCTGGTGTCTATGGGTATTCTTCAAGGGTCTTTACACAGAGAGGCTGGAAGCCCCTCAGGAGATATGTTGGTTCTTAGATTCTTGAGCTGACAGGTGAGTATGACAATTCCGGGGTAGCAGCATGCTGACATGGAGTGGAGAGGAGGCTGGCAGAGGTGGGCTTACTCTTTGGTCCAGAGCCCTAGGGATACAGCCATATACATATGTATACGCATACATATACATATACGTATACATATACATATACATGTACAACCACTTGGTATGGCTGCACATTAAAAGAGCTCACTACAAAAGCTCCCAAGCACAGATGATGTGGAGTGGTAACTCACACCATTAATCTCAAAATTTAGGAGGCGGAGGCAAGTATTTGTTTCTGAGTTCAAGGCCAGCCATATAGTGAGACCCTGTCTCAAAAACAAAACCACCACCACCATCACCATCTCCACCACCACCTTCTCCACCACCACCATCAGCAAAATAAATCTTTGCAAGGGGATGATTTTAGCGATGTCACCATAGTATTAAAAACAAAAAGTCTAAAATTATGTTAATAGCCTTAAAAGGCTTTGAGTGCCTAGTGGAACATGGTACAGTATCCAAGGAATCTTGCTGGTCGATTGTCTGAGCATACAATTTAAGATTATCTTTCCTTCCTTTATTTGATTTGAAATCTTAATGGGACTCTACTGCAGTCCCCTGAGCTTCCCACCACCACTGTGTGGGACAAAGGATTGCCCGCGTAGGAGGGAGATGCTTTGGCAGGCTTGTCAGCTCCTTTTATTTGGAACTCATGTGGTTGTTAGCTTCATGTGTTTGTAAACTGGGAATGGCTGGCGACAGGAAGGCATGGTGACTGTTGTATAGACTGAGGTGGGAGGACACACCTATGGGAGAGGGCCCTCTCCTTCCCCGTAGCAGGAGACGAGTCCCTCACCCCCAGGGTCCGGAGGTCACCCAGTTTCTGGCGGCTTGGGTGGGGCATGGAAAATGGCACCTTTCCTCTTTGGCTCGCACTTTGTTGGGAAGGTCTCTGACTGTAGCACACAAAGACACTTCAGCTGTCACCACAGCAGAGGCAGAAGTCCAGGTGAGGTAATGTTGGGGGCTGGCCTGTGTGTTGGGATCTGTAGGTGAGAGGGCAGCCACGGATGGGAGTGACAGGTAAGGAAAGTAAAGGCTCTTTGCTAGGATTGCCAGGTAAAATTTGGGTCCCTCCGTTCAACCTAAATTTCAGAAAAACAAAGCATGGAATCCTATGTTTCATGGGATCTGCTGCTAAAAATGATTGATACTAAAAAAGCATTGACTGCAGTTCAAATAACGGAATAACCTGTCTTCTGACCTAAATTGCCAAATGGTAAAATCTGAGTCTCTGGGGAATTCTGACCACTGCCACCTCCTCCATCACCACCTCCATCACCACCTCCTCCTCCATCACCACTACTACCGTGACCACTACCTCCTCCTCCTCCTTCACCACCTCAACCACCACTATCACTGTCAGCTCCTTCACCATCACCTCCACCACGTACACCTACGCCTACACAATCATAACTACCATAACCACCAACTCAGTAAATTAACCACATAGCTGAGTCTTGGAAACAGGAGCCAGGCTAAAGAGAGAACTGCCCAGGGTCCTTCCTAGCGTGGGTCCCTCTTTCCTTCTACTCTGCCCATGCCTCGTTATTTCTCCTTGCACTTAGCCATGAGCCTTTTGCTGCAGTGCTGAGAAATGAGTCTCAGTATGGACAGCACTGCCTCGGGCCAGCTGCCGGGATCTCTTTCAGTCTTCTGCCAAGGCGACAGTGCATGAGCCCAGCACTCTAATCCACACCTTGGCCCAAACCAAACCCACAGCCTGTGGGCAGCCAGAGATGGGGTTTCCAAAGTGAGGACGTTTGGGAGCTATTAAATATTCATAGGTCTCTCCCCATAGAACAGAATCCCAAACAGCCTTCCAATAGTAAGGATCTTCCTGGTGTGGTCCTAGGCAGGTCCTAGGCCCCCTGGGCCTTGTCTACCTATTCCAGCTGCAGAGCTTGTGTGAAAAGCAGAGATCAGGGCAGATGCAGAGCAGAGATTTTGCTACTCCTTTGGAACCCCCTAACTCCATTAGGTGTAAAATGTATGTGAGGATCTTGTTTGCACATGCATGTACACATACATGCAGATGTTTCCCATGTAGTTAAATATGTCCCTTGAAGTCAGCATGGGGATGACCAACAGCCCTGTCATTTCAAAGTCTCAGCAGTCCATACCACCGTACACTTATGACTATTTGCTGATTAAGCCTTTTATAGTAGACAGAGCCTGCTCTTGCATTTTCTTTGTTCACCTTCATGGAGACACGAGGAGAGGCTCACTTAACAGACTTGATTGATCGCTGTGTCAGTGGACCAGAGCCAGGTAATATTTGCATGGGCCATTCTTGTGTCCAAAGTATTTTGTATATACTAGGCTTCCCAGGTGCCCATAAACAGAACTCCAGGAGGTTTGACTGGTGCCTCCCCTCTAGTCATAACCCAAAAAGAATACCTTCAGAGAGGATTAGCACTGGTGAAGACCTGTGTATACACCAGCCTGCTTCTCGGTGGATGCTGGGAGTAGGTGGTGAGGCAAGCTTAGTGTTTAGTTCTTTCTTTAGTTCCATTTGGTGCACGACCCCCCTACACACACACACACACACACACACACACACATCTTATCCCTGAACCTGAAACCGCAGTACCATCTTGGTCCTTGCTAGTTTGTTTAGTGAGCAAGAGATGAAGACCGAGGCACAGTGCTTAGCAAAGCCATTTGAACCCTATTGGGTTACTGCTACTGCTTTATCTGGATTTGCACAGACTGCTACTATTGGCCTCCGGACTGCAGGAAAGGCTAGATTACAGCAGGAGAGAGCAGGATTGAGACCTGGGGATTAGGACTCATAGGCTATAGCCCCAGCCTGCTGATAATTACCTTGGAGTCATGTCTTAAAACCCACTGTGGCCTCTCTTTCTGGCCCTAGAAAGATAAAAACCTACTTACCCTCCTTTCTCTCTCTGGCCAGCTCCTCATATTCTCTCTTCTAGATATGACCTAGTGTTTTTTGTTTTTTTTAACCAAGGTAACTTATATACAATAAAAAGCATCTATTATGGGTTCAACAGATGCATGTAAAAATGTATGTACATTTGATATGTAAAAACCAGCACAGCTTGAGATACATATCAGTTTTATCATCCCAAGTGAATTCCTCCTGCTGCCCGGTGTAAACACCCAACCACACTCCTGCCCCATGTAAACATGCATCTGTTTGTAGTCTTGTGGTTGTGCATTTCCCAGAATGTCATCTCCATAGAATCAGGCTGCCCTCCGGTCTGGGCATCTCTGTCTCTTTCATTTTAGCGTGGTGTATCTGGTTTGATCCATACAAGGCACAGCAGAGGCTTATTCTTTTCTATGACGGAGTTGATGTCCACGAACAAGCAAGTGCAGATTCTATGCATCAATGTCTCTTCTCATCTCATTTGAATAAACACCTAAGAGTGGGGTGTGGTGGTGGGGGATGAGGATTGCAGGGTGATAAGGCAAGTATACATTTAACATTACCCAACGTTGCAGAACTGTTTTCAGAAGCAGCCATATTATTCCCAATATCAAAGTGTAAGACTTCCAGCTCTGTCATCTCGGTCTTTGGCATAGTAGTGCTTTCTTCTTTTCCTTCCATTTTAAACTTACAGTGACTTTGGCTGTCCTTATGGTGACAGCAGTAGCTTATTGGTTTTTAAGTTGGCATCTCTCTGATGGCCGATGATATGGGTAGAGTATCATTGGAAGTCCTCATATGTCATCCATCTATCCTGTTGGACAAACCATTTAGTTAGTCGGAGTTTTGTTTGTTTGTTTGTTTGTTTGTTTTGGCCCTTTTAAAAAGGTAAGCTATCTGTTTATTTAACATTTGGGTTTCAAGAGTTCTTTATTGATTTTGAGTTTAATACTTTAATCAAATATATCATTTGCAAATATTTTTCCCTCCTGTGGCTTGTTTCATTTCTATAACCTTTTTTAGAGATATTCTTAATTTTTTAAAAATTTATTTTATTTATATGAGTACATTGTAGTTGACTTCAGACATACCAGAAAAGAACATTGGATCCCATTACAGATGGTTGTGAGCTACCATGAAGTTACTGGGAATTGAACTTAGGACTTCTGGAAGTGCTCTTAACCACTGAGCCATCTCTCCAGCACTGATGTTCTTAATTTTAACAAAAATTCATTTTTGTCTTTTTCTTTGATCATTTGCACTTTTGATGTAACATCTAAGGAATCATTTCTAAATGCAAGGCCATGAAGATTTTTCTTTTAATTTTTAAACATATTTGTATGTAATAGTGTATTACTTTAATCTCAGCACTTAGGAGGCAGAAGCAGGCAGCCTATTATTTTGAGTCAATGGTCTGCAGAGTGAGTGCCAGGTCAGCAGAGTTCCATAGTGAGACCATGACCAAAAACAACTTATGGAAGAAATATTTCTGCTTATGGTTTTCAGAGGGATGGGTCAGTCCTGGCAGGGTCAGGACAAGGTGAGGCATGGACACAAGTGACAGGCGTGACAGCAGAAGCAGGAATCGGGAGATCACATCTTCATCCACAAACATAACACAGAAAGCAAACTGAAGTGAGGCAGAGCTGGACTCTCCAAGCTTGCCCCTAGCAATGTACTTCCCCCAGCAGGGCTTCACCTCCACAGAAAGAGCCACCACTTAGTACTAGGTGTTTAAATACGGGAGCCTGTGGGAGACATCTCTCATTCAAATTACCTCATATTGTCTCAGAAATGCTTATTATTTATTCTTCAACAACACATACTCCTCAGCATCCGTACTCAGTGTCTGGCTCCATGTGATGCAGATGTGATACGGGTACCAGTGGCTGCTAACAGTGGCTGGGTCATAACCAGAAGACAGCCTCTCTCAGCTCTCCCCTCCCCATCTCCTCTGCTTCTTACACTCTCTCTTCCCCTTCTTCCTTGATGGTCCCTGAGCCTTGGCTAGAGTTGGGGGATGATAATGTCCCATTTAGGACTGAGTACACTTCTCAACAGTTTGACCAGTCACCAGTCCGTGTTGGCTGCTCCCCACCACAAAAAGAAACTCTTCTGACCAACATTGGCAGTAGTATTCACAAGTGGGTATAAACAAATATCCAGAAAGCAGTTAGACATCCGTCCAGTTAGCAAAGCAACCGTAGTTAAGTTTCCCCTCCAGGGCCATGACTTCCTCCGCCATGAGATTTTAACCAGGTTTACAGTACTAGACTTGAGTCCCCTCCTGTGGTGCAGACCACAAGCCAATCAGAAAGTGGTTGGTTGCCCGGTAACAGTTATGCCTCTATTGCCCCCAGGCCGATCTTGCCTGGCAAGTGAGTTTTGTGCAAGCAGCGCTCACCACTGGGTGTGTTAGAGACCTCTGTAGCGCTTCTTGGCACTTTGACGGGTAGCCAGTCGGGAGGAAGTTTCTAGGTAGATTTCTCTACATCCTTCAATCAAAATGGGTTTTTCCTTCGGCAAGAGGGTTGTGACGGACAGTGAAGAGCAATGACAGTAGCCTGTGCTTTCTGAGATCCTCTCTGACAGTGACTTACAGAAAAATAGTCACACCATCGCTGAGATTTTCATTTAACAACCATGTCTTCTCAGGAAAGCATTGTCTGCTTGTGCAGGACACCTCGGTTCAAGCTCCTTAATATTTTTCTTTTCTTAATTAGCTTACACAAGAATAGGTTTTCATAAGGCTTTTTGCATATTTTCAGTTTTGGTTAATCTGCTCTCCGCCCCTTCCTCTCTCTAACTCCCCTCCCCCAACACACTTAAACCTTCAATCCCCAGTGTTCCTCTCCTACGGAACCCATATCACCTGGGTTCTAGCCCCTTCCTGACTTGAGGCCTCTTCCCCTTCCCCTTATCACAGGCTCTTTCTAGCTTTCTGACCTCTACAGATACTTCAAGTTAAATAACAAAATGTAAAAATTTAAAGCTAGAATATCTGGGCTGGAGAGATGGCTCAATGGTTAAGAACACTGGCTGCTTTTCCAGAGGTCCACAGTCAATTTCCAGCAGCCAAATGGCAGCTCGCAATTCAGTGCCCTCTTCTGGTGTGCGGGTATACATGCATGCAAACAAAACACTTGTATATGTAAACAAATAAATCTTTTTTTAAAAAGCTAGAATTTACATATGAGGGAAAATGGACCAAGCCAACTCAGTCAGTCCACAGGGTCTCAAGTGAGGGAGTGAGGATTGAAAAAGAAAAAGTTAGACAATTTATAACATGACCCCAGCCTGTACTGAGGCTGAAGCAGCTTCGTTTCTCTCCAGCCTGCTTTTATACCATTCTAGGTATATAAAAAACACATGGTCAGTTCTTAGATCAAAGACAAAGTTATCACGCGGAGCAGTAAGCAAGGAGATCACACAAGAAAGGAATCACAAAGTGTAGTGAGCAAAAGGGGCACCCAAGGGAATAAGTAAGTGGTCAGCAAAGACATCACATGAGGTCGTAATTCAGCAGAGGAGTAAGCAAAGCCTCAGGGTCACTGTTGCTAACATTCTTATCTGAGCCTACTCCTTGTCCAAGCCCAGTGACAAATGCCAAATTCCTAGAAGTGACACCTGTCTTTGAAAGGCCACAAAATGCATTTGTGTGCTTTCTTGTAGGAGTTTTATAGTTACAGCTCTAGACTTATGTCTTTTCTCCTCTTCACTGTAACTTTATATACGGTGTAATTTAGGGTCTAAGTTCCATTCCGTTGTATGGATACAACCAACCGTCACAGCCTCCCTTGTATGGATACAACCAACCGTCACAGCCTCCCTTGTATTGATACAACCAACCATCACAGCCTCCCTTGTATGAATACAACCAACCATCACAGCCTCCCTTGTTGGAAAAGGCTCATCTTTCTCCCTTTAATTAATTGCTAATTTTGTCAGAACTCAACCAACCATTAATATATAATTTTATTTCAAACTCTATTCTATTGACCTATACATCTGTGCTCTCTGAATTTCTGAACCCTTATAATAAGACTTGAAGCTTAATACTTTAAATCACCTTGGGTTATTTCGCCTGTTCTCATTGCTTTGACCATGGTCATGTTGTAGGTGAAGATTATTTGGGGTAACAACTGATGTCTCTGTTTTTCTAATACAAGACATAGCTCTCCGTTTTAAACATAAGTCCCACTATTCCTTTCATCAGTGTTCTGTAGAAAATATTTGGTTAGATATAGAGTGGACATCATTTTCATGGTTTTAATGCTATGTAAATGGCACTTTACCAAGCTTTACTTCCAATATTTCATTGCTTGTGTATAAAAAAAAAAATCAGTTGCTTTTTATCAGTCTTATAGCCTATGACTTACATAGGCTCGCATATTAATTCTGGTCATGGTTTCTGAGATTCATTAAAATCTTCTGTATAGATAATTATACTGACTTCAAATAGACAGTGTTATGCTTTTTTCCCCCTCAAAATCTCCCTCCCTTCCTTCCTCCTTCCTTTCCCCTCTTTCATTGGGTCTTACTATGTTGCCCTGGTTGGTCTTGAACTCATGGACTCTCTTGATCTTCTGCCTCAGTCTCTTGACTAGCTAGGCTTTCAGGTACACTGCTGCATCTGGCTCCAATCTGTATGTCTTTCTTTCTTTTTCTTGTCTTCTTGCATGGTCTGGGACCTACACCACCACAATGAATGAGAATGATGAGCAGGGACATCCTTAACTTTTTCTTAGTCATAGGGGAGAACATCTGTCTTTTCCAGTAAAGGGTGTTAGCTGTGTTTGTGTGTGTCATTGATCAGACTGACTTTACTTCCGTTCCTAGTTTGGTGGGGATTTTCCCCCTAAGTTATGAGTGCATGCTATGTTTTGTCAAAGGCTTTGTCAGTAACTACTGTAATGCCATGTTGCTTTTCTATTTTATTCTGTCAATATGGAGGAACGCTTGATGCTTGCGGTTGAACTAGCCTCCGTTACTGGGATAACTCCCCTCAGGTTGTGTTGTCACGACGCATTGACTTATCTGTGGTTAGCACACACTTTCTCCAGATTCTTCTGTATTGCTCCTGCTTTTGCTACCTGGCATCTCCTGTCTCCTTTCACAGACTTCCCCTAACTAACATACCCTTCAGCTTTCACCTCTGCATCTCCAAACCTATCACTTAGTGGCCCCAGTGACTTACCAGCAGCCTGCTCTTGGGCTATTGGCATGGTCACTGTCTTGATTTTACTGAAGGCCGTGGTCTGTTTTCTCCTTTCTTGTCCTCAGGTTCTTCTGTGTCGGCTGTGCCTTGCCTGGCCCCAGCCCCAGCTAGGTCTTTGTTCTCCCATATTTTGGCTTATGTCTTAACCTACCTTCTATTCCCTTTGAATTTGCCCATATGAGTCTTGGAAGCCATGTGCTCATCCTGCATTTTGATTCAACAGTCTCTAATGGTTTTCCCTGTAGTAGGATTAGGTCTGGCTTTCTTAACCGGAGCTACATATTTTCCTTCTGTGGATTTCTGGAGACTCTGAGTTATTTATTCAAGGACCACGTACTTCTCATGACTGATGGCCTTACTATGTGTCTGTCAATGCTCAGCTCGCCTGCCCTGCCCAGGGCCTCCTCATGCCTCCTCTGCGTAAACCCTCACCTCCACCTTTTTGCTTGATGTACATTGGTTTCTGCTTTGTACGGCTGGTTCTCCTTCAGTTTTTAATGGCACATCTCCTCATCTTAGATGGTCTGAGTTGCTACAGCAGAGTACCACAGACTAGGTAGCTTGTCAAATGAAAACCTTTGTCTCTCTCACTCTGGAGATTGAAAGTCTGAGGTTAAAGTGCTGGCACGGCTGGGTTCTGGTGAGCATCCTCCTTGGGGTGTTTATGTCTTTACACGATGGGAGCAGAGACAAGAGAAGAAGAGAACATCTCTTCCCACTAAAGCATTAAGCCTACTCATCAGGGGCCCATTCTTTCAATCTAGTCACCCCCTTATACCACCACAGTAGACATTTTAGGGTCACTCGAACATCCCAGATGTAACATTCTTTAGGTGGCTTGCTAGCTGCCATGGAGCAGAATTTTCTTCCTTTGTCATAAATAGATTTATGGTTCCATATCTACATAAAATGCCAAGATTCGGGGGTTGGTAGAATTTCGGTGGGAATTGGTAATGGTAACATTAGCCAGCAAAGTTGGGGCTACTGGTCACCTGAGTCTGGCACTGCCATGGGGTTCAGAGCAATCTTTAGCTGTGGGAAGCCAGGTTGTGAAATGTGAGAGATAAATTCTCTGTGTAGAGCAGAGCAGATGCTCTCTGGGACGTCTCTAGAGACAGATGGCTCCATAGTCAGTATGAACGTCCATCCGTCCACTGTGCCTTCACTGGGCTGGGGAGGATGTGAGTGAGGCTAACACAACCTCAGAGTATAGCAAGGGAAACCTTCATGTAGGACATACAAAGATCTAAGTCAAGGACAGAGACAATGGAAGCCCCAGAGGACTGTGGGAGTCTGTGTTACATGCGTTGCTAGGAGGAGGGAAGCCCTGAATCACACGCTGAGATTCATATGGACCAGCACCTTCCTCACTCAGGATCGGGGGTGGGGGGGCTATGATACAGGGCTGGGCTTAGTGCTCTGGGATTGAGAGTAACAAGGATTGAGTAGAACTGAAGGAGCTCAAAGTCCTCTCAGCCTCTAAGCCTCTCTCCTGGCTTCTGTTCTGTGTCTCAGGGAAAGGGTAGGAGGACCAGGTTCAACATACATGTTCATATCCATGGAATGTCACTTGCCAAGTCCGTTCTGAAGAACCTCGGCCCACCAGGCTTGTAGGGTAGCATTCCCTTGCCTTTGGTGTGTGTGTGTGAGTGTGTGTGTGTGTGTGTGTGTGTGTGTGTGTGTGTGTGTTGTATAATTTAGTTTTATCTTTGTTTCTCAGTAAATACTCTTTGAAAAGATGCTTAGCCTTGTGTCCACTGAGCAGCAGGGTGGAAATGCTTTTCCACACACATGTCTGTCATCATGGAGCAGGGAGTCCATGAAGAGTAGGAAGAAGGCAGATGCTGGTGTATGGGGCAGTCAGAAACCTTTGGCTGCTACAAAGAATGGAAGGCTGGGGAAGAAGGAATTGAGCCTCCTCTCATCCCCACTGGCCAGTTTCATCCCCCAGAATGGTTATTATGGTCCTGTTGCCTGGACTCATGAAAGCCAATTTTTAGAGTAATAAATCGGAGGCCCTTTGTGCTATACCAAGGTTATTTTAATTTGTGGTATCTCTGGCATATTTGATATGGTTATTCAGGAACTCTGTGTCCTTAGGTGCTATGCCTCTATCACAGGCCAACCAAGCTCAGATTTTTGAAAACATTAGAAAATCTGGATGATTAAGTTTGACGGCTTCTAGTCTTGTGTTAACCACCTTGGTGTGTGTTTGTTAGTGGCTAGGTGTGAACTTGCTAAGATATGGACTCGGGGATCTGTACTTTGGGGTCTGGAGGACCAGGGTCAGGCAGGGCTTTAGTGTTCATGCCTGCTGTGTTCTTGAGTGTCATGTGCTTGTCTTCTCCCTCTGCAGCTTGTCTCCAACGTCCTCATCTTCTCCTGCACCAACATTGTGGGGGTGTGCACTCACTACCCAGCTGAGGTCTCCCAGAGACAGGCCTTCCAGGAGACCCGGGAGTGTATCCAGGCTCGGCTCCACTCACAGCGGGAGAACCAGCAACAGGTGAGTGAAGAGCAGCCAGGAGGCCTGGGTGTCAGCCAAGGCCTGCTGCAGACGAGTGAGCGAGCGAGCGAGTGAGTGAGCGAGCGAGCGAGCGGCTGGCTTGTGATCTGCCTGTCCCCCAAGGCCATGCTCATCCCTCTGCCCAGTCTCTCCTCCTAGCAGTATTTCCTGCAGGGAACCCAACTCTGTGGTTCCCTAGGATCCTGTCCCTTGTCTGTGGTCTCCTTATGTGGCCCTGTGGTCAGGCAACAAAAGCCTTTCCCTATCCTGGTCCCCCATGAGTTGAAGATGTGAGAACAGCCAGCATTTCCATCTGCACAGGGACATTTACCCAGGGGAAGAAAGAGAGGGGCAAGCACTGTGAGCCCTTGGGGGCCTCAGCCAGGCTTTTCTTCTCTATCCAGCTCTGAGTGTGGCTACTTTAGAGAAGGAAAATTGTTCTGTCTCTCCTGAGACATGACTTGACCAGAGAGGTTGACCATTGGCTGACGGTTGACAAGGCCACAGCTTTGTGGCAAGAGAAAACACTCAGAACTTCTCCAGAATAAGATGTGGTGGGAACTCAGGTTGGCAACAAGGTTTTTTTGAGGCAAGGTCTCCCTGTGTAGTGCAGACCGAGCTGAGCTCTTCCACGCTCCTTCAGTCTCCGGGTGCCGGGATTACAGGCATGAACCCGACAGCAGCCCTCAGTCTCCGGGTGCCGGGATTACAGGCATGAGCCCAACAGCAGCCCAGATGATGATTAGTTCACAGCTCATCCCTCTACTTGCTCTGGTCCTAGCCAGGCTGTTCCTGCCACTAAAGTTCATAGGGATTTAGGGAAGAAACTTTGTGCCACGCCATGTTTAGGGTCAAGAACTGAATGAGTCACCTTACCTTCAGCTGATCAGAGCCAGCAACTTGTCTTGGGAGGGGTCTCACCTCAGCTCCTAAATTCTACATCATGAGGGCACTCAGCATTGTCTCTCTCTCTCCTCGTACCAATAGCCCTCAGGGTAAAAGCATACCGATATATGGCAGTCTCCAGCATACTTTAACTCCAGTTGTTTCATGCCACAGAAACTGCCCATAGATCCCATCTCTTTCACCAGCAGCTGTTTATTGAGACTTTAGTACACGTGAGATGGTCTTTGGTGATGTGTACACTGATGTCTGGGAGACCAAGCATACCTCAGACAGCTACATTCTTCACAACAAGACACAAGACCCAGGGCTGTGGCACTGGATAAGACACAGCTCCTGCCCCCAAGGAGGCCTCTTAGACCTACCTAAGGGGGGCATAGCTAAAAAGGCCATTGACATACCAAAGAATCAGAGGTTCTATAAAAGAAGACCCAGAGTTGGATGGGGATGCTGACCCCTTGGAACGGGCATCCTGAGCAAGAGGATGGCCTGCAGCATATAAAGATGCTGGTTCCAGTTCGGGAACTTGTGCACAAAGACAAGAAGAGCTCCCAAAGCTGGAGAAAGCCCTAATGGTTATTATATTGGGGGTAGAACATAGGTGTCAATTCATGGGTACCGGGAGAAAAGTTGGAGAGTCAGGGAGGACTCAGAGAAGAGATGGTAAGACCAGGCTGGGGCATGGGCTGGTCCTGTAGCCAGGCCAGAGCCAAAGAGCATGCCAAGAAAAGAGTAGGCCCAGGAGGAAAGGCAGGGTTAGGGCTGTAATGAAGACTAAGGAAGGGTGAGTTTAGCGGGCCCAGAATCCTGCTTGATGTGGCGTTAAGCAAGGGGCTGCGGTAGCAACATGTTTTGGAGAGATTTAAGCTGTACAGGCAGCAGGGAGGGCTAAAAGGAAAGTGTTGAGCCAGAGTGGTACTGCATGTATCCCAGAGACAGGTGCGCATGTCATTGAAGCAGTGAACCAGGACACAGAAGGGAAAGGACACATTCAAGAGCTCTTCCTGGCTCAGTGCTGAATGCTAGGGCTTGGCTTGGGGCCAAGAGGAAAGGAATGAATACCCGAGGAATGTTCTAGAAATGTAAGCAGTTTCTACAGAGGCAGGAGAATAGAAGTGTCCTCTGCAAAGGCAAGGGAAAGCAGGAGTGGAAGGGGCATCCTACAGGAGATGTGTGTGATGTCACCTCAGTGGGAGGTGAGGTAGGCATTTGGAAACCAGTGAGCCCTGGGCTGGATATGAGTGGAGGTGACATTAAGGTTTGCAACTGGTGGTGGCTGGACAGTGGATCTCTCCCTGAGGCAGGAGTCTTCTGAGGACAGAAGTAGAGGGTGCTTCTTTGGGCACCCAGAGGAAGAGGAACCAGAAAGGGTACTGAAGCAGGAAGGTCTCAGTTACCTGATGGGTGGGATACCCAGAAATCAGTGCAGAATGATGGGCAGGAGAGGCAGCTGCAGGTAACCAGAATGAAAGACCCTATGAGCCTGGCAGAAGACCTGGCCCCAAACCAAGGCTGGGGCATTCAGACAGAGCCACTGGCGGGGTACCTTGGAGCAGAACAGACCTTGGAGGAAAACTTAGGAATTGAATGAAATCCAGACTCTGTAAATAACTGACATGATTTGCTACAATGAGGCCCTGTCCCATCTCCGTGATTCTCTCCCCCCTCTCTTCCAACTGGCTTTAACTTGTCTTGGTTCCTCAAAGTTAACTTTCTTCTCTCTTGTTCTTGGGACTCCACAAAGTCCTCTCAAATGACAGCAGTTCTTGCAGCCCAGGGCAGGTAGCCTGTCATGGCCCCTGGTGGAGCTTTGCCTGCCTGTCGGTTCATGGCTCTGATTCTTATCCCCAGAATGCTGCCTGGCACATGGTGGACAGCCATAAATCCTTGACTTGTTGAATGAATCCAGCTAATGCTGTCAATAGCAATGTGGCCAAGCCACAGAAGCTTTTAAGGTTTTAACCCAAGCTGCTGTATACTCAGGGCTCCCCCAGGAGTACCTTTGTCAGAGCAGAATGGAGGCAAGCTAGGCGATGGACCAGGAGGTATCCCAGAGGACCTTGGGTGTGATTCCAGCTGTTCTCTCTCCTTATACAGGTTCTGTGGGTCTAGGGGAGAGCCTGGGAGGTCTTCCTGGGTCCTGCAGGCAGGCGCATGGGTATGGAGGGGAGTCCGCAGAGATGTGGATGGAATGATGACACATTTGCTTCCCTCTGCAGGAGCGTCTCCTGCTGTCTGTCCTTCCCCGTCATGTTGCCATGGAGATGAAAGCAGACATCAACGCCAAGCAGGAGGATATGATGTTCCACAAGATTTACATCCAGAAACATGACAATGTGAGGTAGGGGTGAGGGCAGGGTGGGAGAGCTGGACCCTGATGAGAGACAGCCTCGCTTCTTCCCCTTAAAGGGGGCACAGGCTAACAGGGTAGCCTGGTGCTGTGGAACAGGCCAGCCCTGCCCTTTGTCTCTGTAGGAAGTTAGCATTGTTTAATCTGAAGTAGGTGGCATGATTGTAAGAGAGAATCGAGAAAGAAGGGGAGAAAAGAAGAGAGCCAGCTATTGGGGGACCGCTCACCTGACAAAGACAGAGCACATAGCCTTGGACCCCAGTGTCCTCAGTATAGTCCTTGTCACCAGCCTCTTACCTGCCCCCTAAGCCCATGTGCAGGAGGCACAAACAATAATTCCTAATTATTTCTAGATCCATCTGGACGTTTGAGACCTGGGCCGATAGCTGCCCCCCTCCCCCAATCCCACAGCCATCACAGTAAAGTCTTCCTGCTCCAAAGCGCACTTTGACTCCACTGTCTGCTGGCTGCTTCCCTAACCAGAAGCTGCTGACAGCAGGGATGTGCAAACAGATGTAGGTTAATAGAGTGCAAAATCTGCTCGTGAGTTTCACAGGGACATAAGCGGTACAGGTGGCCTTCATCCACCATGGCTCCTGACGAGCCTGGTAATTCTAATTTTCCCATATGCCCAGAAGAGGAGCCGCTGTGAGCTTCAGGAGAGTTGGGCAAAATCTTCTAAGGCCTGAATCCTCGAAGGTTGAGTGAAGAGACTCTTGGGAGGCCAGGGCTGTTTTCCATCAAGCGAGCCACTGGATTGTGCAAACTGCCCCCACCATGGCTGTCAGCAGGGATGAAGGGGGAACAGGACACTGTGATTTGCATGTGGAACCCAAGCAGAGCCAGGTAGCTTCCAGTGTGCTCTGAAGTCTGAGACTATGGTTCTGCATTTATGGACCCTCCCACCTGCCTTTCAAAACCCAAAGGCCGAGGCTTTGAGAAGAAATATAGATGCACCATACATTTGTGCTTTGTTTGGGGGAGGGGAATCCTGCTGCTCTCCTTCAGCCATTCATGCTTCCTATCAGGCAGAGCCAAGCTGACCAGTAGCCACCATGGTCTCCCAGGCAGATGGTCACCTGTCTGAGGTGCAGTGGAGGCTACCATGTGACTAATAGTCCTGTGAGGAAGTAAGGCACACTGACCCCTCTGTCTGTCCTCGGGTGTGGAACAGTGACTTCCTAAGTGTTTTCTTATGTTCTCCTGGTCCCCACAGGTGTAAGAGGTTGGTATGTCATCTCCGCTATGCTGGGGACCAGGAAGCCAAGGACCAGAGATTTACTCTTTACCAGTGGTCCACAGCTAGCTAACAGGAACACTTGTCTCCAGAAAGCTTTCAGACCTTTTGACTTTGAATTCATGTTTCTACACTGAGGTAGACCTTTGGACAAGGTCTCTGAGAGGAAGCTTGGAAAGTCCTTGGGAGGAAAGAGAACTAGAGGAGAGGGAGGAGTGAGATGAGATGATGTCTGCCTGTCTGTCTGTCTGTCTGTCTGTCTGTCTGTCTGTCTGTCTGTCTCTCTCTGTCTCTCTCTGTCTCTCTGTCTCTGTCTCTCTCTCTCTCTCTCTCTCTCTCTGTGTGTGTGTGTGTGTGTGTGTGTGTGTGTATGCATAGTGGTATATTCTGAGTGTATCCACCCAAATGGTTGAGGATCTCCTGGGCTCTCGTATGCTCTCTGGTCTCTAGGGACACAGGGAGAAATAGCTTTCCATGCCTGTTAGGACAGGAACAAGAGGCTTGAGTTTCTGGTGGGCAGCAGTGTTTCTTAAGTGGCCTCAACATGTCTGAGCTGGGTCCTGAGCTTTGACTTCACCCTGTCTTCATACTCTCACCAACCCTGACATTGTCCCCTGCAGGGGACAAAGGTGCTTTCTTTTAGCTGCTCTGAGATCAGCAGACCTTCCAGTAGCTTCCACTGGTGTCTACGCAGATAATCTGGGGGCGGGGGTGGGGAACCTGCTCTGAGAAACATGGCGCAGGCCCATAGCCCCAGTCCCGCAATAAAGAGGTTTGCTCAAGGGGGTACCCCACCTACTCAGTTCACATCGATAATCTCAAGGGATGCCCCATACATGTATCAGGTACCCTTGTAAAGACCCTACAGTGACTTCATGTCATTAAGAGAAAAGTCACAGGGCTATCTCAGTATCGAGTCAGGCCCCTGTCACGGTGGATGTTTCTATCTAGGTTAAGCCAGATCGATGGCAGCAATCAGAAAAGAAATGGGAAGAGATAAAAGATGAAGACACTGCGGTCCTCAAGGGAACTGAATCTTAAGTCTTCAGGGAGAAATTATCTATGGCACACACCAGAGATTAGGGTTCCACAGTTATACAAACCTGCTGGGGTCCTCTCTTTGGGTCCTAGGCTGGATGCAGCCTTTGGGAGAGGCACAAATCTCGCCCCAGATTTGGAGTGGGAGTTTAGATTGGGTAGTAATGGTGGACATCATAGTTTAAAACATATGGGGGCCAGGCTCAGGGAGAAGCCATGGAGTGCAGAGGCAAGGCCCGGGTCCTGGGGTTAAAACTCTTGGCTGTGTACAGACTGTGTGAACAAGGCAGAGTCATTCTGAACCTCCATTTCCTCATCTGCTGCTCACGGAATAGTAACGGTGTCTGCTTACTGTGGTTTAAGAGTCTGTGGAACAATGGGGAGACAGCACTTAACAGTTCCTGTGCTCAGCAGTCAGGAGCGGCAATGACTGTTGCTGTTATTTTTTTGTGTGGATTGTTATTCCACCCGTAATCAGAGAAAGGCCTGGGGTTCTTAGCTGGAGAAAGAAAGGGTGATGAGTCACATTCTTCAATCCTCTGCGGAGTTGTAATATTTAGAGAGGGTGATGGCATGCTGCTCTCTGCCACAACCAAGAGCAAGGCCACAAAGAAAGTAAATCAACCTCTCAACATACGGCTCCTGGGCCACCAGCAGGAACTGACCAAGGAGCTTAGATTGCTTCGATCCTAGGCTACCACTACCACTGGCTGTGGCATGAGATCCCAGATGCTTTTTCTGACTGATGAGTGTTGACAGATGGGCTGTGTCAGCCTCCGTGGCTGGCAGCTCAGATAGGGTTTCTATTCCTGCCCGGACATCAGGCCTCAGAGGGTTGAGAACTGATGGTTCTCAACCTTTCTAATGCTGCAACCTTTTAACGCAGTTCCTCATGTTGTGGTGACCCCCCCCACCCCCACTCCGCCTCCACCATAAAATGATTTCTGTTGCTACTTCATAACTGCAATTTTGCTACTGTTATGAATAGTAATGTAAATTGTCTGTATTTTCCCAGTGGTCTTAGGTGACCCCTGTGAAAGGGTCATTTGATCACTATAGGGGCCGTGACCCACAGATTGAGAAGCACTGGGCTAGAGGAAGCAGGTACAGAATAGAAAGATGCAGACATCCTGGGTCACTCTTACCAGGAGGTCACATTGTGGAGTGTCTGCGTGGAGCAGAATGGCACATGTGCCAGCCCCGTCAGTCAACTGTGGGATTGTGTGTGGGTCACCTGACTGGAGCTTTGCTTTCTCATGTGTAACCTGGGGGCGGACGTGTGTGTGTGTTCATTCATCTGTTTAATGTATGTGTTACCTCTACCCTCATCTGTGGAGTCATGAGCTGTACTCCAAGATGCACTAGAGACAGGAGGCGTGGCTTGGAGCTAAGGGACATCATCCCTGGAGATACTTGAAGGTACATGCTGTTTCTGGAGAGACTTGAAGTTAATTAACATGCTGTCTCTGGTAGTGACTTGAGGTAAGGTACCTGTTTTAGCTAGAGTGTCTATTGCTGTGAATAGATGCTATGACCAAGGCAATTCTTATAAGGGAATATCTCACTGGGGTTGGCTTACAGGTTAAGAGGTTTGGTATCAACAGCGGGGGATGGGGGGGAGACATGGCAGCACACAGGCAAACTGGTCCTGGAAAGGTAGCTGGACTTCTGCATCCATACTGGCAGGCAGCAGGAAGAGACTGAGACGGTGGGCCTGGCTTAAGCATCTGAGACCTCAAGCCCACCTCCCAGTGACACACTTCCTCCAACAAGGCCATACCTCCTAATAGTGCCTCTCCCTATGGGCCTATGGGGCCCATTTTCATTCAAACCACCACAGTACCAAATGGAGACCTTTAAAGTTACATGCCTGGAAAGCCCCCAACCCCCAGCTTGCCTAGCAGTCTATTTATTCTGATGGCTGTGGAGACTGCCAGGCTAGCTTCAAGCTCAGGTGGTAATCCACCACTCCAAAGGTCAGAGGGCAAAGAATGCCAGGGACTCCTGAATTCCATGGTGGTCCTTCTGTATGGTGGTCAGGGGTGACCCCATCCCTGACTCCTCTAACTCACACTAGAGTTCCTTAGGTTTTAAAGGTGTTAGGTAATAGAATGAGCTAGGGCCATTCTAGACTCTTCATTGTAGGAAGGAATGGAAGGCTACCACCTCTAGGGTGTGCACAACCTTCCTAGGAAGTATATTTCTGAGGTAGCTTGCCTTTGCTTCAGTCCCTATCCATTTCATGTGAGATGCTGCATCTGAGCCTCACTGACTCCTTCCCTGGTAGCTACGGACCCTGAGGTTCTGGCAAGAGTCCAGTACAGGAGCTGCCAAGGCTGGGCCTCAAATGAGTTAGTATGGCTTCTCCCTATATTTAAGGGCTGTGGTGATGCCTCCATGCCTTCTCCTCCCTCCAATCCCTCTCTTTCCAATCCCTTCCCCCCTTGAAGGTTATCTTCTCTCTTGTCTTCTTCAAGGACGTGGCTGCATTCCTCAGGTTGCTCTAGCGTCTGGCTCAGCCACCGTGTGGTGCAGTTCTGAATTATAATGATCATGGACCATGTCTGAGATGCTCAGATACCCATGGGTGGAGTGTGCCTTCTCGAGGAGAGTGTGGAAAGTGCCACCTCCAGTCTCAACCTCAGTCATGTGACACGTGGACTGTGGGCATCTCAACCCTGATGCTAGAAGTGTGCCCATCTCCATTCCTTATCAATTATGATTGCGAATGGTCTTTGCCTTGTAAACATTTACTGAGAACCTACTGTGTGCCAGGTTCTGCTATGAGAGGGTCACTATTAGGGAATGTCCAGTCCCCAAAGGAATGTAAGAGCTGAGTGGATGACTGGGCCTGGTGAGCCAGCCAGTTCTGTTGTGTTAAGACGTGTATAGCATAAGGGGCCAGACAGACGGCTCGGCTGTCAAGAGCTTGCTGCTCTTATGGAAGACTGGAGTCTGGTCCCCAGCACCCACATCTGACAGCTCCCAACTTCCTGTAACTTCAGCTCCAGGGAACCTAGTACTCTATTCTGTCCTCTATGGCCAACTGCATGTTCATGTACATACCCACACATAGATATATACACATATAAATAAATGATAAATCTTTTAAAACATAGGTCTAGCGTAAGATCTATCATGTTTAAAATCTGTCCTTGTGAGGATAAGTGGCGTTAGCTATATCCAGTGTTGACAGCCACCCCAGATCCAGAGCCATAGTTCCCAAACTGAAACTGTGTGGCCATTCAATACATCCCTGTGTTCCCAACCCCTGCTTCAGAAACCACCTTTCTTCTTTCTGTGCTTATCAGATTATTCTAGATATCTCATGTAAGTTGAATCAAACAGAATTTCTGATTTGTGCTTTTGATGACTGGCTTGGCTCATCTGGCCCAACGTTCTCACAGTTCAAACCAAAATTTGTTAAGATTCTCTCTCTTGTCCAGACTGAGTAATATTCTATTTGCAGATAAAATTCTGCCTATCCTTTCTTCATCTGATGCCTCCTGGGATGTTTCCACCCTTTACAGGTTTAAGTGATGTTGTTACTGTGTGTGTGAACAGTTACTGTTCACACCTCTGCTTTCAATTTGTTCGGGGTATATGCCCAGAAGTGGGGCTGCTAGTTCATATGAACTGGTATGATTTTGGTGGGGGGGGGGGGGGGGGACCCACACAGGTTTCCTCACTCCAGCCTTCCCGACAGTACCTGCTCAAGGGCTCAAGGGCTTCAGCCTCTCCTTACATGGGGTTCACTAAAGGCGCCCCGTTTGTGTTGGGACACAGTATGAAGGCCAGCGGAAAACAGAGCCAGCAATCAGTAAGGTCTTAGCTCTGGGCTCTGAAAATCAAGGTTCTGGCAAGCCAGGAAAGAGGAGGAGACAGAGTGGAGAGAGGCACTGATGGCTGAGCATGCTCAGTTGTGTTTCTGAGACAAGTTCAAATAGGTGTGACCTGTGGGTCAGATCCTACTAAGAACTCAGACATGGGGATTGTTCTGAGTGGGCTAAGTCAAGGAAGACGTGGTGAAGAGAAGTGGGTAAGAGTCAGGTTCTAAGAGGGAAAAAAAAAAGGGTGATTTGCTCTTAGCCTTTCAAACATAAATGTTTT
>JANHMN010000011.1:20260742-20323246 GCA_030674055.1 Rhabdomys pumilio
AAAAAAAAAGGGTGATTTGCTCTTAGCCTTTCAAACATAAATGTTTTATTGGAAAAAAAAAGGGTGATTTGCTCTTAGCCTTTCAAACATAAATGTTTTATTATACGAAGGATTATATTTTGTAGTGAAATTAGAAAAATGTAGGCAGGGTAGAGAAGAAAAGCAATTCTCACAGATCTGGTTGACGGTGGCTGGCTCTTGGTTGAGCCTCCTCTGTGGACCTCTCCTCTAAGAGGCATTTCCCTGAGCCTATCATATCCCTGTAAGAGTGCCCACAGATTCCGTTGGGTTCTGGTGTGTGTGTGGGATGTGGGTAGTGGGTGGTCTGGAATCTTCAGGAGGCCCCAGAGCTAGCTAGCAAAGTGGGTTGCAGGATAAGCCTTGATTTGAGGTACCCTGTCTTTTCTTTGACGTCTCCTGCCCCTGCCAGGGTGGAGAGGCTGTGGCCATATGGGGTAGATTCTCCCCTTGATGGCATTGTACACGATAGTGTCCTGTCCTTGGTCATCTTCCCTTTCCTTTCCAGCCTGGGCCTCAGGTAGTTCTGACTGATACTAACTCATCTGCCCCCAGTGGATATGAATGATTTATTGCCCTCCTTTACCTGACAAGACCATGAACCCAAGTGCCTCTCCAGGCTGGGTTATTTGGAAAAGATCGAGTGTGGGTGTGGTGGGGGAACCACTCTGTTTTACACAAAGAAATGGCATCCGGCACAGGCCTAGACACTGCGCTGTTCTGCCTGTACATAGTGAGACCACCTCATGGTGCTTCTGGATCCAGTGCTGTCAGCATCTTAAGAGGTGAGCTGAGACTCTTTACTTCTGTCTTGACTGGGCAAGCTAGCAAGGCACAGTTGTTAGCCTGCTAGCACGCCCAGTCCTAAGTGCCCAGTGGTGCTGCAGGGTGTGGCCTTGTATGTAGGAGCTGGGCCAGATGTTGACAACTCATAAGTCATAGGTCTCTTGGCAGTAAGAGGGACAAGCATAAGGAAATGCCTGTGGACAGAGCAATGCTGTGTGTGTGTGTTGGGGGGGGGGGTCACTTGTAGAAGGCAGGCTAGCTAGGTAGTGATAGAGGATAGATGCTTCCATGTAGGCCTGGTCCCCGTGTCTAACCACTTTAAGGACCCACTAGTGTGGCCAAGAGGAACTCTCAAATGAGCTAACATGTGAGCTAACATCTTTCTGCTTGTCTGGGTGTGGTGCTGGGCTGTAAAGTGGCTTTAGAATTGTCAGTGATATGGCCAGGAAACTCAGACCCCAGAGCAGGTAATCTGTGTTGAGACCTTATGAAACACAGGCGCCTCCATAAGGAATAGTCATAAGGCAAAATCCTGCCACAAAACAGCAGCAGCAGCAGCAGCAGCAGCAGCAGTAGCAGCAACAAACCTCAGAGAGTAGGCTTTGCCTCTCACAGGGTGGATGTGTATTTAAGTAGCAGTTTCCACAGATTGGCCACAGAGGTTTTGGGGGTAAGAGCTGGGGCCCCGGAGATCTTGTATGAGATTCTCCCAACCAAGGTTAAAAGTCTTGCTGAGCATGGCTCCTGGGGTGGCTGTGAGTACCTGCTCTCCCCTCTGAGAGAGCCTCAGAGAAGACTCCCAGCAGCTGGAGAGAGCTCAGGCTTCTAAGCTTCACTGGTGATAACCACTTGGTCTTCTGGCCTTGAGAACTGTGTCCCACTGATTCTGTGAGGGCTACTGGGGACAGACTCCAAGTGTCATAGGCTCCTCTCTGAGGTGGCATGCTGTGATCCCAGGAGGGCCCATGAGGCAGAGGAGGGCTTGGGATATGTTCTCTTGCTTGCTCTCAAGTCACGAGCGTTCTCTTCCTTTCAATAAATCAGCATCAGGCGTTGCTGTGGCCTGAACTGTGTCTCCCTAGAAGATAAACTGAAGTGTTGGCCCCCAGTGCTTACAAATGCGACCTCTATATCTAAAATGTTGCTTTCCACAGTTTAGGCTATCGAGGGCCAGCCATATGCAACAAGGAGGGGGAGCTAAGTAGCACAGTAAGGAATTTAGAGAGAAAGAGAGAGAGAGAGAGAGAGAGAGAGACAGAGACAGAGACAGAGACAGAGACACACAGAGAGAGACACAGAGAGACACACAGAGACACACAGAGAGAGAATGCACATTTATATACCTCTTGCTACAGTATATTGTTACACTGTACCATTTATCACTGACCTCTTGCTATGTCTAAGTCATATGTTAAACTTTATCACATGTGCCTGTGTGAACGGTAAAGCAGAGGCTCTGTATTATCCATGACCGCGGGTGTGCATTAAGGGATTCGGAGCAGAACCCCACAGGTAAGAGGCTCTATAGTAGGAACTTCACAGAGCCTATAGGTTAAGGTTCACTTGTACTTGTCGTAGAAGTGTGGCTTGTGTCGTTATGAGAGGAGGGAAGGGCTGTGCGACAACACACACTGAAGGAAAAGACCTGAATAGCGCAGCCTCTGACTTAGGAATGTCAAAGATAAACAGCCACTCCAGAGGAAGCACAAGTCTCAGGCGGAGTGTGACCCTGGCCCCACCAGAGCCTTGACTTCAGACTTCCAGTCCCAGAACTACAGGAGCATTCATCTCTGGCATTTCTGCAACTTTGTAATGGCAGTCCTTTAAACTAATATGGGCACCGGTGATGTAGGGGGTTATTGCCCAGTTTTGGGGGTGGGGGATCAAGCTGAGGGCAAAGCAGACAGAGCCTGTGTTCAGTCAGTCCTTCAGCTGCAAATTCTGTAGTGACTGGGATGTAACAGTGAGTGTGATGAGAATCCCTTCCTCAAAGATCTCGCATTCCAGTTAGAGGAGGTAGACAAGAATAGAATAACAGCCATAGTGTTAGGTGCAGTGGTCCCCCTGATACACGGAGCTTGCTTTCCCAGATCCCCAGCAGAGGGGGACTGTCCTGCAGATGGTCTCGAACCCTGACTATGCAGTGTTCTCCCTGTTCCCACTAAACTACAATAAACTTTAACTTTTCACTCAATTAAAGGGAATATTTACAGCTTCTCTTTGGCACTGCCAGTATCTCTCTCTATTCTTGAGCTTTGGAGCCACTGTAAAGTGAAATAAGGCATCCCGAACAAGGCATTGTGAATCCCGAACAGGGCATCGTGATAGTCACAGCAGTGGATCTGATAGATGAGACAGCCACTAGGTTCCTGCTGGGCCAGCAGCACACAGTGTGGATTCGTTGCTAGACAAAAGAGATGATTCAGGCCCAGGTGAGACTGGGTGGAAAGGAACGAGATTTCCTCAAATTACGCAGAAAGGCACACCATTTGGAACCCACAAAGTGAATATTTCTGGGATTTACATGGGATGGTTTCAGACTACGGTTGGCTGTAGGCAGCTAAATGGTGGAAGGCAAAAGAGTGGCTACGAGGGAACTACTGTGTATTGAATGGTTAAAGTGCAATGGAGAAAGATGTGGGGGAGAAGGACAGTGCACCTTAGTGAGGGGTTACATGTCTAATTCGGGGTGGTAGGATCCTGTGGGGAAGCTGCTATTTGAGTCAGTGCAGCGGGTCTCATTTCTAGCTGCATATTGGAACCACCTGAGAAGCTTCAAATAAAACAGAACAAGAATAAAACAGTCACGGCAGAAGAGCCTCACCCCTGATGGATTAAGTTGGAATCCCTAGGGCTGGTGCTCTGAGGCCTCTCCACAGAAAAGCTCCCCAGGGGATGCCAAGGGACACCAGCCCAGGGACTGCAGACTGCCGATCCATGGCGGTAAGGGTGGTGATGGAGAACTCACATAGCTGGCAGGGGTTTCTATGGGTGGCCAGAGGCCTGTCCCCTGTGGGTGGCTCAGTGACTTTTGGTTGGAAAAAGCCTTAAGGTCACACACCTTTGCCTTCTGTTTCTGGAACTATCCTTCTCCTCTTTCTCTTTTTCTCTTCCGCTCTGCCTGGAGCTTGGGTTACCTGGCCCCATGGTAGTCCTGCTTCTGCAGGGCAAGGGGGCTTCCTATCCTATTGTGGGGTCTTAGAGGCATCCCGCCAGTGAGTGTGGTGCCTGGTGAATCTAAAATTAAACAAGATGATAGCTAAGCGGAGAGGCTCACCGCTTTCTTGGCTTATTTTCAACTGATCTTGACCCGGTTGCTATTGGTTTTGATTTCCTAGGAGAGAGAAAAAAAAATTTAGAATAAGGATGTAGCCAGTGTTCTTATAGAGATTGAAGACTTCCTTCTCCCCACCTGAAAATCAGTGATAGAGAAAGGATGAGGAGGCAGAATACTGTCTCCTAGCAGCAGCCTCCCTCTAGGCAGTGAACCCATCTATAGGCAGGAAAAGTACCAGAGTTTGTGAGACTCCACAATCCCATTCATCCCTCATCCACAACCAAGGCCACCCAGGGGGCAGCCGTCTGATATCCACACCTCTCTCCTTATCCTCTCTCATCTGTGGCCTGTCTTATCCATCCCTCTCCCTTCCTCTGATCATTATTCTGCAGTCACCACTGTTGGCCTAGATTGGAACTCGGGGATGAGGGGTTGGAGAAGCCCAGACAAACGCTAGTGGCTGCTCCCATGTTTTTTCTCTGGGATAACCTGGCCCAAACCCCAGGATGCTTTTACTGGTAGCCCAGCCTGCTACTATGCACTCTGATAGTTTGTTCTGTGGGTTTATGAGTGACTGTGGGAAATGTCCCCCATAGTCATTGCCAGGGCACTACAGGATGTTGTAACTTTCTGAGTGACTGGGACTGACAGACCACATAACAGGTACACTCTTGGAGTGAGCTTGCCTGTGTGGCCTTGGGCTGGTGAGTCAATATTTCTGTGCTTTAATTTCCTTCTCTTAAAAGCAAGTGCTAACCTCATAGGATAGGTGTGAGTCTGGAATGAATATATGTAGGAACATAAAGGGATATATTAACGTATATTATGTTATTTTTACTTTGTGCTGCTGGGGATAGAATCCAGGGCCTCAGGTGCTACAGCTTCAATGTATTTAGAATACTGTTATTTAAAAAAATATATTATTAAGTTAGTTACACTAATAAATATGGTAACAAAATAATAAATAAAACATTTGGGGGAGGAAAGGAAAATGCAGTCCAGAGCCTTTATTGTGCTTTCTTGAGAAAGGAAGGGATATGGGGTGAAGAAGTTCTTGATTGGCCAGTTTGGATAATTCCAGGGACCACTGGAGTGTGGGAGTTATCCCAAGATGCCCCTTAGCTCTCCATAGGTAAGCGGAGTCTGCAAGGGGGAGGGGGAGACTCTCACTTGGCTAGTCTGCATGTAAGAAGTATGCACTAAGGTAAGTTGTTCACTGTCTCTGGGACCTGACTAGCCCTGGGAGGGTCAAAAAGGCCACAGAGAGCATCACAATAAAAGACACATTCTATTCAACAGTACAGGCTGGTTCAGTTGGAGGACAAAGTGATGACTACTGGAGGTGATGTAGGTGTGGTCTTCTGCCTGCAGTTGATAGATCCACCCTCTATATGTAGCCTAACTCCATACCCCGTTAATAGTCACAACATTCATGCTCGGTAGATACAAAGATGGGCTGGAGGGATAGCTCAGTCATGAAGTCTGTTCAAGAATGGGGCATCCCCAGTTCCCCTGCAAAACTCTGGACAAAACAATCTACACCTGCAGTCAAGAGCTGGAGACTAAAGGATGCTTAGGCTTGCTGGCCAGCCAGTCTGGCAAATCGGCAAGCTCCAAGTTCAGGGAGAAGCCCCCGTCTCAAAAATGACATGAAGAATGACTGAAGAAGATACCCGTGACATGTGCGCTCCATCCATGTGTGCATGTACATGAACTCAGACATATAAATACATACATACATATTCTCACATACAAGCAAGCATTTTAATTAATTATAAATAAATGAAGGATACGCTTAATATACCAGTAGACATTTGGAATAAAATTACAAAATATATTTAGCTATGCATTCTTAATTTTGAAGTCTGTGGGTGCTGGAGCCTCAGGAAGATGTGTTGGGGAGAGCACAGACTTGGAGGTAAGGTCTACTATAGTCTACTATGTGGTCTCTACCTCTCCTCTGCGGCCCAGTCCCTGGTGTAGGGGCTCAGAGCTTTTCTACCAGACACATATTAGTCTATAACAGTTAGAAATTTTTTGTATCCCTCTTAAGAAAACAAGCATGTAGGGGCCCTTATACACTGTGGCCTCGAGACCTTTCTTCGTGTGGTCAGTTTTGAAGAAAAAGAAAATTTTCAAACTAAAGGATAGGAGCAAACAAGAATGAGTGAAAGAGCCACAGCTGGCTGGCGTGGCTGATGGCACCTCTGGATGATGAGGCTACGGCCCCAGCAGGAGAACCTGGGGACTTCAGGTGATGACAGGGTGGGTGTCTACCTCTGTCCTTCCCTGCCCCCCTCTCAGTCTGTCCCTTCTAAAGGACCCCCTGGGGTGGCAGACTTGAGGTTCACTTAAGACTGGGAAGTGAAAAGTGCGGGGTGGGTGGGCTCTGTTCTGGCCCACACTTCCCAGGACAGTGTGTAAAAGCTGTCCCCCAGTGGGTAGGGGCAGGCCTGCAAAGTCACTATGGATGGGGCTGGGGTGGCAGGGATGACGCTCAGAAAGTGCTCAGGAAGTTCACACTGTCTGCCTCCCATTCTCCTGCCTGGAAGTGAGAACACAGGGAAAGCTGCAGGACAGGATCAGGGGTTCCCCGGGTAGTAGGAGAGGCCTGTGTCTTTACCCCCTAACCAGCAGCCATTTGGGAATCTTTTCCTGGTTGTATTTTTTTTTTTTTTTTTTTTTTTTTTTGTTAACACAACACAAACCTATACATATCTAGAACCAGAAAAATGCCTCCATGAGATTGGCCTATAGGCAAGTCTGTGGGGCATTTCCTCAAATTAATATTTCATATGGGAGGGGCTGGCCCATCATGGCTGGTAGCACCCTGTTAAGCAGCATCCTTTTATGACCCCTGTTTCAGTTCCTGCCTCAGGTTCCTGCCATGAGTTCTCACACTCAGTGACAGAGCATGGCAAGTAAGAAGGAATTTCTCACCAAGTTGCTTTTGGTCCTGGTGTTTTAGCACAGCAATAGAAAGCCTAACTATGACAAGTCCCCCAGGACTCTTAGAGCCTGTAAGCCATGCTAGAGCCTGAGGCACTCCAAAGGTCCATGATACAGTCCCCCACTTTACTCCCTCACAGAAGCCTGTCTTTATCTGTCCAGGCTTCTGTGACAGATACCACACTGGGTGACTCAGAAACACCTTCCGTTTCTGGAGGCCGGAAGCCTGAGTCCATGGTGCCAACATGGCTGGGCTCTGGTGAGGGCCATCTTCCAGTCTGTTCTTATAATCTCATGGCAGCAGAGCCAGGAAGCAAGCTCACCTATTCTTCCTGCTCATGAGCCACTGATCCATTCACAAGGCCCCACCCTCGCAGGCTAACCATCTCTCCAAGGCCCTGCTCCTAACACCCTTACAATGGACACTAGGATTTAATGTATGGATGTGGTAGACAGACACCATCCAACCTATATAGCAAGTCTTCTTCTTCCTGTCTCCCAGCATCCTGTTTGCTGACATCGAGGGCTTCACCAGCCTGGCATCCCAGTGTACTGCCCAAGAACTGGTCATGACCCTCAATGAGCTCTTCGCTCGCTTTGACAAGTTGGCTGCGGTGAGTCACCTTGAGTGTGAGCCGGAGGGTGGCCTGGACTAAGCTGTCAGGGGAGGGCCCTGAGGTTGAAGATGGTAATCCAGGATTTTACTCTGCTTAGTGGAGACTGATGTCGGGCAGAGAAATCAGTCAGGCTGCTGAGTGTGTCCTCATGACCCACAGCATCTCTGGCGAGACAGTTGGAGACATCATCCCCGGCTGTGCGGAAATGTCAAGGGCTATCTCCATACGTGCCTGCAGGGCATAGCACCCATCCCTGCAGTGAAATCTGTTTACCTGGGTGCATTGGGGGCTTCATATCTGCATTCCCGATGAGGTTGGCTGAAGGGATGGAATCTGAATCTCCACCTGGCCTGTAAGCATATGAGTGTCCATCCCTAGAGGCTTCCAGAGAGAGGGTTCACCAGCACTTGGACAAAAATGGAAGTGACCCCGAAAGCAGGGAGTGGCAACCAAGACATTCATTCAGTAGGTCTGTCTCTGTTTTCACTCATTCTTGTCCAGACTGAGCCTTTGTGGGGTTCTGTCATGTAACTAGCCACTTACTACCGTACTCACTGGCACCCTGTTTATAGACAGAATGTGGACAAGTGACTACTGTAATCAGAGGCTTTCTGCAGCCTCTGAGGGTGAAATGATAGTTTCCCGTTACTGATGTGGAACAAGGTAGGTGGGGGCATGGCTGTCCTCTGAGTGTTGGGTGCACTTCACGGGCTCCCGTCTTCCACTGTCCCAGCTTCATGGAGTAGCACGGAGTCAGATCCAAGCATCTGCTGTTACTGATAATAACAGTTGGCCATCTCACTCCAAGTCAGGCGTTGGTGTTGACCTGCCTCCCTGCCCTCGTGGCACCTGCCTCAAAGCAGTGGTGGCGTCGGCAGGTGCCGAGCTCTGGCACCTTCTTGGCACTCTCTCATGTATTTGCTGGCATAGCTGAACATTCCCTTTGATAAACATCTCGGGCAGGCTGAGGGTCACGTGGGTTTTTGGCTCAAGCTTGTTTCTGTCTGCTTCAGTCTTTTTTTTATAACAAGGATCAAAACTGTTGATAAAATTGCAAGAGTCAGGGGTCTGCTTCTAGGATAAGGAGTGGGACCTGAGATGCTTGCCCAAACAAAAAAGAAAAAGAAGATGGGAAGGGGAGAGGAAGGGGAGGGGAAGGGGGAGGAGAGGAAGCGCTCCTGGGTCGTGCTGCCTTCTTAAGGACTGCAGTGCCTGTCTCTTAGTCATTACCCTCCTTGTCCCACCTCTCCTGTACCGCTGACTGTGACCAGTCCCTGCCCTGACACAGGGCTGTGCCCACTTCTCTGGAAGGCAGTTTACTCCAAGCATGAGTGACTCTCTGTTTCTCATTTCTTTCCCTCCCACTCTCTTTCCCACTAGTTTGGGTTTTTAAAAAAACTAATTTGCTTTCCAGGAGAATCACTGTTTACGGATTAAGATCCTCGGGGATTGTTACTACTGTGTCTCCGGGCTGCCTGAAGCCAGAGCCGACCACGCCCACTGCTGCGTGGAGATGGGAATGGACATGATTGAGGCCATCTCGTAAGTGCCTACCTCTGGGCTTTATCCCCAGGGAACCAAGCTACCTTCTGTAGTAATTGATGGAGGGAGGGAAATAGTGGGGTGCACCCAGGGCCCCCAGTTCTGCTGCCAGCTAGTACCTCACTGTTCATCTCTACTCTGGGGCTCCTTCCTTTCCCTGGTTGGGCAGCTTCCCTGAAGGAGGCATGAGGAAGGGAGGCTCAAGGTGAAGGAGGGGCCCACGCCTGAGCCAATGGCCTGTCCTCTAACCTCACCGCTTCTCACACCCCACTCCTGACGTAAAAACACTAGCTCTACTCCCTAGGTGCGAGAGTAAGACTCTTCTGGGCTAAGGAGCTCTCTAGGGATTCAATGGCAGATGATGTATTCTTCCTGTAGCAGAAAGAGCTTGGGATAGGCTTGGTTGTTCCTGGCCTTGGGGGGAGTCCATTATTGAAAAGGATTCACCACCTAAATGATGTTACCAGCCAGGGCTCTGGATCAGGGAAAGCATCCAGTTACTTTGTACTTTAGAAATAGTCTGAACAGTGACAATGTAAAACCTCGTAAGGTCAGAGGTCAGAGTGGCCGGCCAGGAAGGTGGTTAGGCTGTTTGTATGATACAGTTGCTTCTACTGTCTCTCGCATGACTGGGCTACACAGTCATGCCCTGAAGTACAGCCAGCGCTGGGCGGGAAGGCCTGGTTGCTCTGAGAGACACACAAGGTAAGAGACTCAGCCCCTGCAGAAAGAGGCAGTGCTCACTGAGGGGATTGAAAAAGAAAAGTCAGAAAGAAAGTAGCAAACAGAAACAATAGAACAAGGTATCATTATCCTCAAGGGAGTGTCCTGAGGCATCTTTGGGCTGAAGGGACTGCTCCAGTGTGGATGGGATTTGATCCCAGGACAAGAGAGGAGTGTCCAGTCTTTCCTGCAGATAGGCAGAGTGGAGGGCGGATGGCCTGAGAGGTGGGACTGGGGCAAGCCCCACCTGGGTGAGCCCTCCTACCGGACCAAGTTTGACTTGCCAGTCTCACAGCTTACTGAGTCAGGGAAGGGTGGTTTCTAAAAAGTGCAAACTTGTGTATTGACCCTTCCCCAACTTCTGGATGTTTTTCTGCAGATACTAAGCAGTCTGTGAACCCCAGATACAGGTGGAGAATTCTTCCTCTTCTGCTCCCCCAGCATAGAAAATTAGAAAGGGTGCACCCCATCTACCAGGACTCTTACGTACTTAGAGCTGTGACAGGGACCACGATGTCCTGTAGTTCACAGGGCACCTGAGTTCTCCGAACTTTCCCAGACTCACCTCCTATGTCCTCCTACAGCCACCCCCCACCCTCACTCCACCCCCACCATGAAAGCCATGTAACAATCCTTCTCTAAAAGAAGAGCCACTATCCAGTCAATCAACATTGGGGAAAAACATCCAGTCTACCTTGCCCAGTCTACCTTGCCTCTAGAGCATTGTATGATTAGGGTTTGGGGTGACTACATCTCCTCCATGGGCTTAAGATAGCACTAGAGTTTACTTACTCTGAGCAGTCAGATTGGCAGTGGCAGTGGTAATGGAGGTAGCTGGGTGGCTAGGGATGGGGGATGGGAGGGGACGCATTTGGTTTTAGCGTGCAGCACCCTGCCACCCTGTGGCCAAGAAAGAAACTGCACTTCCTTGGTTAACCTGAACATGCAAACAGACACCTGCTGCCAGGCCCCTTGGGGTTGACCAGTTTAGACTCTGTTTAGGCTGGATCAGAGAGAAATGCGTCTTTGACCCCTACACCTCCCAACTCCCCTTTCACCCCAGCCCCTCCTTCCAGCCTCACCCCTGCTCTGTATGCCTAGCCCCTGACCCTCTCCCAGCCTTACCCCTGCTTCATCCCCAGGTTGGTCCGGGAGGTGACAGGGGTGAACGTGAACATGCGTGTGGGAATTCACAGCGGGAGAGTACACTGCGGTGTCCTTGGTCTCAGAAAGTGGCAATTCGACGTGTGGTCTAACGATGTCACTCTGGCCAACCACATGGAAGCTGGTGGCAAAGCAGGGTAAGTGGGGGGTTGGGGAGGTGCAGTTAGACCCAAAATTCCCTTCCGACTTATTCTCATCCAGGAGAGGCTGTCATGATGTGAGACTGGAGGAGGTAGGAGGAGGAACAGGCACACTGGGACAGATGGTATTAGAGATTTTGTGTGTGTGTATGTGTGTGTGTGTGTGTGCGCGTGCACACGTTCACATGCTCACACATGGAGGGAATGTTGTGAGCATAGTTTAATCATAGAGTGCTTGCCTAACATGCATAAGATCCTGGGTTCAAACCCCAGCACAGAAGGGAGGGAGGGAGGGAGGGAGGGAGGGAGGGAGGGAATAAGCAAGCAGGAAAGTGCAAATCACCACACTTTATGTGCAAGCTGTAGAGAATATTGTCTCAGCCATTCAAGCCTTTCACCAGTTCCTATATGATAAGTGGTAGCGTGTGACCTGGGGTAGAGAGCAAGCTATTTCAGAGGACAGAGACCAGTAACCAACAGGACTCTGACAGCGCCAGCTGGGGTGGATATCTGGGCAGGAAGGTCAGGCCAAGGGACCAGTGGGCAGGGATAAAGTTGGAAGGACACAGATGTGGGAAAACACAGTGGACGGAAGTTTTTAGGGGCATCGTTTTTAGGGGCATAGTGGACATAGTTTTTTAAGGGCAGCCAGAAGTATCAGCTAGTGGCTAGGAGGGGCCTAGGTGTCAGGCTGGGGATTTGGACTCCAGCTTGTGGTGGCAGGAACTATTGCTGGCTTCTGAGCAAGAATGAGGTTTGTTGGGCTGGAGAGATGGCTCAGAGGTTAAGAGCACTGGCTGTTCTTCCAAAGGTCCTGAGTTCAACTCCCAGCAACCACATGGTGGCTCATAACCACCTCTAATGGAATCTGGTGCCCTCTTCTGGCCTGCAGGCATACATGCAGGCAGAACACTGTATACATAATAGCTCAATCTTTTAAAAAGAAAGAATGAGGTTTGTAAGATCAGAGGCATGTTCCTTAGGTAGGCTGCCAACGGCTCAGTCATGCTAGGTGAGGCCTGAGAGAGTCTGGGTGCTGTGGGTGAGCATGGAAATGACCTGGGAGTGTCATTTTAATCACATGTATGGTGGGGAGCCATTGATTCGAGGTTTGAATGACATCAGGGCAGAGCTTCGGTTCTCAGCTCACGTTTTCTGCCCTTCCCCCACTTTAGACGCATCCACATCACCAAGGCTACACTCAACTACCTGAATGGGGACTATGAGGTGGAGCCAGGCTGTGGTGGTGATCGTAATGCCTACCTCAAGGAGCACAGCATTGAGACCTTCCTCATCCTGCGCTGTACCCAGAAGCGGGTAGGTGGGCAGGGCCTGAGGGGCCAAGAGCCCCTTGGCCTCCTCTCCTCTCCTCTCCTCTCCTCTCCTCTCCTCTCCTCTCCTCTCCTCTCCTCTCCTCTCCTCTCCTCTCCCCTCCCCTCCCCTCCCCTCCCCTCCCCTCCCCTCCCTTCCCCTCCCCTCCCTGAGGGAAGTTATTAGTTACCCAGTGTTGCCTCCTGTCTCTCAGAAAGGACCCAAGTGTTAGTGAGGCCTTGCAAAGCTGTGGAGAGAGGGAATATTTTTCATTCCACTTCAGTTGAAAAAAAAACAACAACTGCACAACAGGCCTCAGATCAGTGAGCAGGGAAGGATGCCTCAGAGGGCAGGGGATGGAGGTGAGCGTCTGAGGAATCTCTCCTCTGCCTCTGACTAGGTGGTTGTCTTTTCTCCTCTCTCCTCCTCTCTTCCCTAGTTGGCTATCAATTCTTACCCACTTATTGTTTTTTCTCACTCCCTTGGTGGATGGATTTGTTGATACCTGCCTCTGCCTGCATTGACGACGTGTGTCTGTTTACTTTTTAAATTTTATATATATATATATATATATATATATATGTATATATATATATATATATATATATATACATTCTGTGCATATATGTATGTGAGAGTGTTCATGACATATCATGTGTGTGAAGATCAGAAGACAACTTGGAGGAGTCAGTTCTCTGCTTTCACATGTAGCACCTGAGGATTGAATTCAGTTGTCAGGCTTGGCAGCAAGCCCCTTTACCAACTGAGCCATCTAGCTGGTCCCTACATCTTTGTTCCTTGAAACTGCCTACCTTTTCACTTTCTGGTTCCTTTCTTCTTTCCTCTTTGTCTCAGCCTACGTCAGCCAAAGGATAGAACTAAATTATTAGCAGGCCTCAGTTCTATTTTTAATAGTGTTGTGTTCTGTGTTCTTGATTTTTCAAGCAAACAGGTCATTTTCTGTTTCTCCCTATGTTAGAACACCCTGCTGTGCCCTCCCACTGAGTTTATCTGGTGGCCAGTGTCTTCTGATAGGGAAAAGCTCCCTGTTGCTTAAGGAGTTAGTGTGAAAGCCAGACAGCTGTATGTAAGCGCAGCCCAGAGAGGCCTGGATGGAGGTAGTCCATTTCTAAAGAGAGGCAGGGCAGAGAGGACAGTGTCCATCTATTCAGAGGGGGAGAGCAGGAGGACACTTGGATCTGTACCTAAAAGGGGGTCCTGGCTGATCAGACACTCCAGCTGCAGTGGCAGCGGCAGTGGCAGCGGCAGAGAGGGTGTCAGAGGAGAGCCGCACTTTAGGGCAATCTCCTAAACACATGCTTGTTCACCGCCAGAGTGTGAATGAACTGAGGACCTCTCAGCCCTTCCATTATCCCTCCTCCCAGTCCCTGCAGCATAGGCTAGCCTTTATTCCACCTTCCTGCCCTGAACCCTCTGGGTCTTGGCTCCTCTAGTTGGCAGCTAGTACAGAAGGCATGAAGGAGAGGCAGACGAATGGGGTGACAGCCTAGACCCTGGAAGGGTGACCAGAAGAAGGTTAAGTGTCCCCCTAAAGTCTACATTAAGTATCTACCTCTGGTGCCAGTTTGGAATAACAGAAAGACAGACAGATGCTTAAGGAGTGTTTGCCCATGGGTAGCTGGCTGAGTCTCTGTATACCCACAGCCCTGCTTGTCCGTGACTTTTTCCTAACTCCATGGCAGGTGTCTGAGAGCTGCTTTTGGAGCAGCAGAGGTCTATTCTACTGATAGATCCTAGAAGTAAATACTGGAAGTCTACGGCCCTTCTCCTTCCATCAGCCTCTGGACGCCTTCAGCCCAGGTTCTACCCACTCAGGAAGCTATCAGCACAGCCCTAATAGATGCTGAACCTCATATTCCAGTGAGCAGAACTTGCCAGGGATGAAGCCCATGGTAGAAGCTGGCCTGGCTACCTGGGAGACTAGAAAGGAAGATGAACCTTCCCATGGAATGGCCCTCCCCCTGCCGTTAGAGGGAGGGCAGGCTGCATGATGCAGACTATAGCACATCTGTCAGGACTTCAGGAGCTCGGCCTTCAATGGGGGCTCAGGGGAGAAGGTCGGGATATTGGGGTTGAAAAGTTTCAGGATAGAATCCTGTGCTCAGACTTGTAGGAAGCACTTCTTCAAGCCACAGGTGTCTCCCACACCTATTTCTTTCTCATGAGACCAGCTCTTACAATTATCTGTGCCAAGCATCCCAGGCTTTGGGGGTGCAGGTTTCAGGGTTGTACAAAGGCAGCTCTTTCTCACCCTTGCCTGGCCAGATTCTTGTTCCTGAGAGGAGTGAGGTTATGCCCACTGAGGTGTCTCTGTTGCTCTTCAGAAAGAAGAGAAGGCCATGATTGCCAAGATGAACCGCCAGAGAACCAACTCCATCGGACACAACCCGCCTCACTGGGGAGCCGAGCGCCCCTTCTACAACCACTTGGGTGGCAACCAGGTGTCCAAGGAGATGAAGAGGATGGTGAGTTTCTGGTAGCAGGATGCTCCTGGGGCTGGGGATGCAGGCTGTCCCTGAGCCTGCTGGGGAGTCTAGAAGGGAAGGAAGTAGGGGTCACGCTGACTTTAGGCTGGAATATGAAATACCCAACCCTGGACCAGATCAGTTCCACGATTCTAGCTATCCTATGGCTTGGGGACATAGCAATAGTGCCCTTTCCTTCCTGGAAGAGCTTGCTGATTCAGGCTGCTCAGAGTCAGCATGCCACTAGGGCCTCCAGAAGCCTCAGTACTGACTGCTGAGATGTCATGGAGCTGGGTGGCACTGGCCTCCCAGCCTCTGCCAGCCCTTGGGGAATATGCATTCCCTAAACAATCGAAAGCATGTTCCTTATTCCAGGAGCTGCCCAGAAACCATCCCAATGCTTTTTGGCAAGTGCCTGGTGAGGGCCCCCATTGCTTCTGTGCTGAGATATACCCTGTCCCCACAAATGCCAACCTTTTAACAGGGTGTCAGGCCATAGGTCATATAGCCACTCAGGGCACCTTTTCTCCTTGGGGGACACATACCCCTAGAGTACCCCAAATATAATTTTGGATATGGTGCTGGTTCATAGAGAACAATTAGGGATCACCAGAAGCCAAGTGGCAATGGCAATACTGCCACTTTCTGCCCAGACCTCAGCCCCAACTCCTGGAGACACTGCTCAGGTCAGGAGAGAGGGACAATGAAGCTCGAGGCTAAGGGTGGGGTTGTGGTCACTGTGAGTAAGCTGGAGCAGCTGCTGGCAATAATGATCCAGGTGTACTGCTCAGAGTGGACATAGACAGACTCAAGGGCATGAGACAGACCCATGGGACTAAAGCAGACAAGAGCCAGTGGCCTGAAAGAAGGGACAGGTTGGGGACTAACATGTACAGCAAGAAAAAACAATAGTCCAGACCTCCATTCTAAACCTGTACACTGTTATTACAAGAGAGAAGTCAGGAGAGGCCTGGTCTTAGAACCTGAATGTCCACAGACCTGTGTATACCAACATGACCTGCGGGGCCTCCATGTCCTTCCACAAAGCCAAGATCGGGTGTCCACCACTCCCTTGCTCTAATAATCTCCCATAGACTCTGACTCTGAGTCCATATGAATAAAGCTTTGGGGAGTTTGTCTGTCTGTCTGTCTGCTTGCTTGTTTGTTGTTGTTGTTGGTGGTGGTGGTGGGGTGTGTGTGTGTGTGTTTTAGGGTAGGATAGGGAAAGGACAGAAAGATGAAGAGGAATCTGGAGTAGGAAGAGAAAACAAGAGAAGAGACTTAGGGAGGCACGGAGGAAGAAGGTGACAGCCAGCAGGCAGGAGAGTAGCCTAGTGGGAATCCACAGTCTCTGGTGTCCTGGAGGTGATTTTTCAGTGACATTCAGAATAACCTGCAACCTCAGTTCTTTCTTAGGCAGTCTGGGCTGTGAGCAGCGGCACATTCATCACCTAGGACAAGGCGCTCTGAAAGAATTAGCAGGAAGGGCTTCAAGGGGAAAGGATGTCTCCAGAGGAGGCTGCTCTGCAGGGGAGGCTCCTGGGTGTTAATTGTTTCACACAGCAGGGGAAGCAGCTTGAGCAGAACAAGGTGCCCATGCTGACTGGGCACAGTGTTCCCTGAGGACAGTGGCATCAAAGCCTGTTTTCACCAGCCACACTGGTCCTGTGGGGACTCTGGGCTGGGGGTGGAGACAGTTTCAGCAGCTGTCCTGGCAGCTGTTGGCTTTGGCATTAAGCTTCCCAGAAATCTTTGGGGAAGATGCGAAAAGAGCGCTTTTACCCGCTCTGGCACATGGGTGAGTTCAAAACCCAACCCCCCCAAAAACAGCATTGAGAAATACACAAAACCCAAACTAGCCCACTGAAGATGGATGGTTTGAATTCAGTGAAGCAGTAACAGCAGGTAGGAAGGTGCTAATCTGCAGTCAGCAGTTTTGTTCGTTGGAATGTCTATCGAGCTTTTCCTCGGTTTTCCAAACACTGTGCTGAGCGGGGCTTCTGTGCTTGAATGCACACCTTGCCAAGGCTTTAAGGTTGTGTATTAATAAATGGCTGACAGGGAGAAGTGTGTGGACTGAGCTTGTGTGATTAAGACAAGGACACTGCTTGCCCTGCTGGGACCAGCAGGGCGAGCAAGATGAAGCGATGTTGTCTTCTGGTGAGCGTGGAGAGTGGAGTGTACCCAGTTCACTAGACTGAGGTTTAGGTGCACAGATGGGTGGGTGGGTGGATGGATGCACATGCATGCTTGGTGGGTTGAAGTGGTAGAGATGGAACCGCTATGGGTCTGTGTCCAGCCCTGAGCCACAGCCCAGCTCTAGCCTGTTCTTAAAGGCCGTGCTGAGCTGTTTGGTTGCTAACGATGCCTTCTACCCTGTTGTCAGCGCACACCACCTTTGGTGGATCCTGCACCGCCTATGCCAATGCGGCAGCCCCCAGGTGCTGAGGTTCAATCCAGCTCTCTTCTTAGAACAGGGAAGAAAGTGTGTCCTCCACAGAGGCTAGGAGAAAGGCACGCCAGGGTAGTTTTGATCTGTAGAGATGGGCTTGCATATGTACAGTACCACTGTTCCCAGTTGTATAGTTTGCTTGTTCTTGGCTCATGGGATGGAACTCTGTGATCTGGAGCCTCACGGCAGCATCTTGTAGACAGCTTGCCTGTCCGTCTCTGCTCTGGCTGTGCTGAACTCACTGAGGGGTCATGGGAGCACAGGTATATGGGCCTGACCCCAGGCAAGACACTTGGCTGCATGACACCCACTTTCCCAGCCGAGAGACAGACACGAGATAGGGAGGTCTACAGTCTAAAGAGAGGGTGGCGTGATTTTCGGGAGATGAGGAGAAGGATCTGGCTGGTCTGGGCAGACTGATTGGCAGACCATCCTAGACTGGGTATAGGTACCTGGGTGCAACAGAGTGACAGCAGGGAATCCTCCCCGCCATCTCCCCAGAGGCTGTTGCAGTCCTAGGAGTCTTCCATGGCACGGGACTGCCATGTCTATTCAGCACCTCCCAGCCCTGGCTCATGAGGAAGTCCTTTTTGGGAGCTGCTAAGCCATGTTCTCAGAATGGGGTGGGGCCGGGATCTGTTTGAACTTCCGGTTCACTCAGCACTTGCCAAGCTCCTCGTTTGATAACTAGTGCTCCCCAAAAGGTGCTCCTCTGTGTTTGGTCTGGCAGTTTGTGCTTCACCTTCAGGTCTAGGGCTGTCTGCCTGTCACCTTCACTACCTCCTATCACAGGGACCTCCTACCCCCAGTCCTACCATAGTGGTCTGTGGTAGGACTGTGTGGTTGACTCTGTTTGTGAGGGTCTAACCCTCTCCCTGGGCTTGCAGACTTGAACCACAGAAAGGTACTCAGACCCTACAGGTGGCATATTCGCTCCTTCCCTCCTAAATCCAGCCAGCACTTGCAAGAACACATCGGATCCAAGATACCACTTAAGTGGTTGTAGGTAAACAGAGCTGTTTTGGGTGGAAGGCTTCTGGTTTCCTGGAGGTTTTATGTGATCAGTGTGTGTGTGCATGGGCTGGCAAATGTGGACACATGGAACGTTCTGAGCATGTCAGCAATTTCTCTCCAAAGCCAAGGTCCCAAGAGGAAGGAGGGAAGGTCCAAGAAACATAAGGAGTCACGGCTGGGAGATAAAGGATGCCAGTGTCAAGAATAAGATCAATGCCCCTGGCATCTAGCCTGTGCCATCAGAAGGGAAGGGAGGAGGGAGCCGTACTTCTGTTTGTCACAGTGATCAATGGCAGAGAGCCATGACATGCAGCCACCTTGCTTGACTCCGTGGCTGCCCAGGCTTGTGTGTTCTCTGCTTGCTGGTCTCACATTACTGTTTCTCTTTCCTTCTCTTTTAGGGCTTTGAGGACCCCAAGGACAAGTGAGTAGTGTACCCATATTTTTCTTCCTTCCCCCTTGGCTCATTGATAGGACAGACGTTCAGCAGTGGCTGGAGCAGCAGCCCAGGAGGCTGCGCTCTCCTGCCCACTCCCTGCCCCCCATGGCTCCCTCAGGGAAACACAGACCTTGCTCACTAGGTAGCAGGGCCTGAATGTACCCAGTATCTGGAGGGAACATCCTCTTCCCCCTCTTGCGCTTCCCAGTTCTTACGAGTGCCAGAAACTGTACTCAAAGAACAGGTTCTTCCTTGAGAAATTAGATTTTTAAATTCAGTACCATAAGCATGTTTCCTAAGAGAGTCCTACTCCTGGATCAAGTGGCAGAGGGACCACAGTCCCTGTGGGAAGGATCCCACCCACCAGTCCTAGCCTTAGCTCCAGGAAGGGGAGACAGCTAGAGAGTAAAGAACGGGGCTTATCAGTTGGAATAACACCATCTTCAATAATAATCTACATTGCCAGCAAGGTCCTCTGGGCTTCAGGGACCTTCCGGTCATGTGTAGTTGTTAAGGATACAACCTGGTCTCAGTCCCCACTGCCCCTTCCTCTGGGGTCTGCATGTGTCTCTGGCCAGTCTAGATGGCCATGCAGAGCTATCCATGTGACAGCGTCCCTGGCTATCAGCTTGCCTATGTCTGCCCCTGGCTTTCCAGGAACGCCCAGGAGAGTGCAAACCCTGAGGACGAAGTGGACGAGTTTCTGGGTCGGGCCATCGATGCCAGGAGCATCGACAGACTGCGATCTGAACATGTCCGCAAGTTCCTCCTGACCTTCAGGGAGCCCGACTTAGAGAAGAAGGTATGGCATCAGGAGAGAGGGTTCCCGGCAGAAACATGGCAGGCCACAGGGAACAGCCCACAGGACTTCCTCTCTCCTCCTGTGCCAGTGTCTTAATCTGTGATGCCACACCAGAACCCCAGGAGATGGGTTCTGGGGAGATTTCCATGGTTAGAAGGAATATATTTCAGCGTTGCTGGGCCTCAGTTTCCTTATCTGGAGATACTTAGCATACCAACATCGGGATTAGGGTGAGGAACAACTGAGTCCTGCCTATATCTAACGCACAGTGGTGTCTACACACAGGGAGTGTATTGGAAATGGTAATAATTGCTATGATCATTGAGCCACGCAGTTTCCTGGGGCCCGTCAGAACCTCCAGGTACTGCTTTGGAAGGGCCACGGAAGCTCCATGTCCCACCTTAGATTGTGATTGAAGAGCCTATGGGACCATCCAATGACGTGGTGACAGAGCCACCAGGCACTTCCCTTTGTCCTATGTGTCACTATGTCCCCAGATCACTCTGCCAACATTAGCTGAGGCAGGCCTGATTAGCAAAGCAAAGCTATGGAAAGTAGGCCTGATGGGTGTGTCCCCTTTCAAGGTGAGCCTGCCAGCGTTTGTGTGGCTAGTTAGTGTCATGACAGGAAGTGAAACTGGGACTTGGGACCTTGAGTAAGTAGGAGCTTCCCAAGGGACAGTGAGTACTTCCCAGAAGTAGAAATCAGAGCAGTCTGGGGCCCACTCATGTGCCCTGTGCTCACTCGGGTGCCCTGTGAGATCAGTGATGGTCTGCAGCTGTGACCATTACAAAATATGTCAACCATGGGCCAGCTGGCATAAAGTGTCTCGTTAGCAATCCCAAGTCTCTTGGTCACTGTCACATAGACTCCCCCATATGGGTGTCTACACTGGCTGTCCTCTGTGTAAGCCTAGCTCTGGTCTCCATGTGTCATGGAGAAAGGGTATCTTGGGCGATGGGTGACTAGAATTGGCTGGACTATGGCAGGTGGTGGGCGGGTCCGGGGGAGCTCACAGTGCCCGTCTCCTCTCAGTACTCCAAGCAGGTGGATGACCGATTTGGTGCCTATGTGGCCTGCGCCTCGCTTGTTTTCCTCTTCATCTGCTTTGTCCAGATCACCATTGTGCCCCAGTAAGTAAGCTTTCCCGCTCATGCTCCCTTTGGCTGCAGGATCCCCAGAGTGGGATAGGAACAGAGGAGGCAGTCTGCTAGCCTGCTCAGGCTGGGAGGATGGTTTCTTAGTTTGCTCTGTGGGTCTAGGAAATCAGGGGTCCTGCCTCTGGGCTGGAGAGGTGAGTGCTCACACCTGGGTGGGGACCTCACTGAGCACTTCTCAGTTACACAAGAGACCCCTTTCTATCTGTCACCTCCTCTATATCTGGCTGAGTCACACAGAACACCTGACACTCTGGCTTCCAGGTGACCTTTGACTCTTGCAAAGAAAAAAAAAATACATATGTATACACACACATGCATATCTTCAAAAGGTAAAGGTTTTTTTTTGTTTGTTTGTTTTGTTTTTTTGTTTTTGCTTCTGAGAATATTTCAAATGAGGGGTTTCAGGAAGGCTTTTCACAAGGAGGCACACCCAAGCTCTGGGGAAAATTGACAATGTCACTAAGGACCACCGAGAGGCAGACAGAGAGCTTTTGAAATGAGGTTTAAATGACAGCCCTCAACAGGAGTCACACCTAGGAGAGATGTGTTGTCCTATGTATGTGTGCATATATGGGTGTTCATGATGGGTGTGTTTACATGTGTACATCTTAATTCTTTACTATGAAATCACTTGAGCAGATGGAAGTCAACTCCCACCCCTAACGCAGAAAAGTTGTTAATATTTTCCAGTATCTTCTTCATTTGCTTTTTTTTTTTTTTTTTTTTTTTGCTTTTTAAAAATGATCTTCTGGACATCATTTCTCCCCCATAAGCAATAAACATCTATTTTAAGCACATCGTCCTCTTTAAGCATAGTAGCTTACATAGCAAAGAAAACTAACATATCTCGTTGGTACCTAATCCATATCAAATTTCCAAAATGATTCCCAAATGCCTTCTTAGTTTATAGCCAGGGTTTGCTGTGGATCCATCATCCCACACAGTTCAGCCTTCTAAGCCATGCTTCATCTGAGGTGTCCTCCATCTGAGGTGTCCTCCATCTGAGGTGTCCTCCATCTGAGGTGTCCTCCATCTGAGGTGTCCTCCATCTGAGGTGTCCCCCACTGTATCCCACTGAGAAACTGTAGAAGTCTCGAGGCGAGCTTGCAGTGGTCACAGGCAGAAGCTCACACGGTAACCGTGCTCAGCCTGCTGACCCTCAGACTGATTCTCATTTCCTCAGTTTCCCCTTGTACCCTTTTTCTGTCCCAGAAGCCACACTGCCTGGGATCCCACTCTGCACTTGGTGTATCCATCTCTTTCTCCTTGAGGAGTTAGATAGTTCTGTAGCCTTGCTTGTCTCTTGTGAACTTGGCAAGACTAATGAGACTCCTGCCAGGTGATTTGTAGAATGTTTCAATTCTGGTGTGTCTGACAACTGGATTGAGGTTACTCCGGGGACACACATGGATGGTGCAGTGACAACCAGATTGAGGTTACTCCGGGGACACACATGGATGGTGCAGCGTGTTCTTCACGTGGCATCTTACCCAGAAGAGGCACATGTTGTCTACTTGCCTTCTTTTAAAAGCTTTTTTTATTACATTTATTGTGTGTGTGTGTGTGTGTGTGTGTGTGTGTGTGTGCCCGAGTACTCACTCGTGTGTGCCCTCAAGCGTGTACACATGCATGGACCATTGAAAGTGTGTGGAGGTCAGAAGATAGCTTTCAGAGGGTGGCTCTTTTCCTTCTACTATGTGGGTCCCCGGGATAGAACTCAGGTGGTCAGGCTTGGAGGCAAGCACCTTTATCCACTGAACAATCTTGCTTGCCCGACTTCTGCCTTCTTAACACCTTTTGTTTTTATGGCATTCATTGTGTAAAGATACCCTTTATGTGTGTGCCTATTGATGGTCAGAACAGCTCAGGTCAAAACCAGAAAGAAGCTGGTAGCTGGCTGCACCCGGGCTAGACAGCTCAGCCATTCCTCTCATGGAGGCTGTCCAGAACTGGTGGGACTGTGGGGCCTGTCATTCAGCCCTACTTTTTCTGTGTTGACGTGGTACAGGTAACAACCATGTGTATCAAATGAGTATCCATTTTGTCCCATTGTTACTGACAGTTCTTTAGCTCAGGTGTGCACAGTCCTGCCCCTTTGCCACTTTACTCTCAGGGCAGCAAGGGTGGGGCTGTGCCAGCTTCACTCCTGCCTATGGCCACAGCTCCAATTGGTCAAGATATCGACTCAGGTCATTCCAATTGTGCCCTCTAGGGAAGCCTTAATAGCCACTTTCGGGGTCTCTCTTCCCCTCTGAAGAATTTCCCCCTTGTTCTTGTTGAAGTCAGCTGAGTGCTGCTTTTCCGGAAGCCAGGAGCAGAGGCACTGTCGAGCCTTCCTGGGTAGTGGGTGGTATCTTCCTCCACTAGCCTACAGCCTGATAACAACATCTGGCATCTCCAGGCTACCCCACCCCATACAGCCTTGTGGGTGTGCTACACCTGGACAAGCTATGGCCCCAGGAGGGGCAGTGGCTGGTTCTGGAAGGAAGGTCACTTGCAGCTCTTTCGTCTGAGGCTTTCTGCCCTGCTCTCTCCTCAAGAAGACTGGGACACTTCTCTTGTTGGATGGCTTAAGAATCAGGGAGTAAAGTCTGAGCAGGAGTGGGAAAAGGGGCCCTGACAATGGAAAGGAGATGAGCTAGGTGCACACATCACACTGTCTCAAAGAGGAGTTGTCTGGGCTGCTGATATGATGGCCATTTATCAGGTCCACTTTGGGGCCCTGTTATTAACAGGTGATTTTTAAGATCAGTTCTCCCATGCTTCCCGAAGCACTCCTGTGAATAACTAAGAGGCAAACTGTTGATGCAGGGTTCTTTAGTTCTTCATTGGTGCCCTGTGAGTAGCTGGCTGGTCCCCCATGATGGTAGCCTGAGGGTGGCAAGAGCAGAAGTGGGCTGTATTGCAGTGCAGTCCTGCATGGGCCCTTGCTGCAAGAGCTCTTCTTCAGGAAGCAGTCAGACAGCCCTGGGATGTGGGCCCCGAATGCTGGGCAGGCAGCTCCTGGAACACAGTGGGGCTTGGGCTTTCCACCAGGATACAGTTCCTTCTCACCCTTTCTCTCCCCTCCACCCCCAGCTCCCTGTTCATGCTGAGCTTCTACCTGTCGTGTTTCCTGCTGCTGGCCTTGGTGGTGTTTGTGTCTGTGATCTATGCCTGTGTGAAGGTGAGTCTCCCTCACATGCCACCCAGAGGGCTTCCTCCCAGTGGCAGAGGTCATTGCTGTAGGCCTGAGCATCACTCTTGGCCCAAGGAATGGACATGGGAGTACATGGTACTGGTCCACAACTGGCACTGATGACAAGCCCGACTGGAGACCAAGCTGTTCCCATTGGCTGCCTCATTCAGCCCTTGTTAATCTTTGCAACAAGATTGTCATTGCTGCTTCGGCATCAGATGGGACAAAAGGGCTGCTAGCCAGAGCCTGAGACACAGGATCAGTCAGTGAGCATTCAGTAGATAATGTGTGTGGAGAAGAGATATTGTCTGAGATCAGAGACAAGTCTAGAGCACACAGATAAGAGATACAACTCTATCAAGGCACAGAGTTTTAGAATGGCCACGCAGCAGACACCGAAGAGCCTGGCTTTCTGTTCTGTTTTATCTTGGTTTTCTCTTGGGCATGTCTCAATATATTGAAGCTCTCCTTCCTCAAAGCTGTGACCCTCCTGCTCTCTGTTCAGTCAGTTTCTGCTTTGGCTGTTGTAGTTGGCAAGGCCTCTCAGCCTGTTTGGTCCTAGTAGACAGCTCACTGTCTTCATCCATAGCTATAACAATAAGGCATCAAATGGTCCCAATAACCAAAGGTGAAAGCAACTCAGTGTCCATCATCAGATGACAAGGCATGAATCTGGCATGTAACCCTGATAGCCTAGTGTTTGAGTGCATGGAAGAGCCATGTCCTATCACATGCTGCAGTGTGAATGAGCCTTGGAAACAGTGCTAAGTGAGAGAAGCCAGGTAGCCCCGTTCACATACACTATTACTTCAGATACGGAGTTATCTATGATTGACAAATTCGTAAGACAGAAAGTGGATTGGAGGTGGCAGAGTGGGGAGTTATAGCTCAATGGGTAATGTTTCCATGCGGAGCGATGAAAGAGTTTTGGAAATGATAGCAATAATGGCTGCCCAATGTTGACTGTAACAAACGCCACATTAAGACAGCAAAATGCATTGTATTTTTGCCACAACAATAAGAAAACATTACAATAGACTGAGCGTCTGGCACAGGTCTGTCATCCCAGCACCTGGGAGACTGCAGCAGGAGGATAGAGTACAAGACTAGTCTGAGCTATGAAGTGATAACTTGTCTTAAAAAAAAAAAAGTAAGTCACAATATTTTTTTAAAGGACACTACAGCTAAAATACTCTTAAAGGTTATTTTTTTTTTTCTAAATTTCAAAGAGACTATGTTCCTAGGGGCAGGGCTTGCCTTTTAAATTGACATGCATGCGGCCTGCCCCCAATGCATGTGAGTGTGGATGCCTTCAGAGGCCAGGAGCCAGCAATGAATTTCCTGGAGCTCAAGTTACCAAGTTAGATAGACAGGAGTCTATACCTTTAATTGATGAAATCCCATTTACCTGTCTTTTCTTTCTTTCTTTCTTTCTTTTTCTTTTTTGGGGTATGGGGTAGGTAGCTTCTGATGTCAACTGTCAGATACCCTGTGGCCTGGCACACTCTGTTGAAATGCCCAGGGATGCTAAGGGCTTGTGGGATGCTGTGGATGGATAGAGGCCTTTGCCTACTTTCCTTAATTAAAAGAAATAAGGTGCCCCTACAGACAGACAGACAGACAGACAGACAGACAGACAAGACAGACAAGACAGACAAGACAGACAAGACAGATAGCCTTCAGAGGAGTGTGGCTTGCTCTGAGTCATATAGCACAGACAAACCCAGAGAACAAGCTTCCTGCCTCCTTTCCTTTAACATACCCTTCAAGCCTCCACCTCCTGCCTCCTTTCCTATGCCCCTCCATGCCCCACCCTCTGTCCTTGGAGCTTTCCAAGGTCACTTGCACTCCTGGCGGCAGACAAACCTCACCAGGAGGAGCTGAGACAGCAAAGCTGGAGAAGCCCAGGTCACCTGCTTTACTTTGATGACATCTTTGTGAGCCAAGGTTGTAGGGCAGATGAGGAGTGTGTGGTCTGTGTATGACACTGGTCGAGTGTGTCAGATGTGATGACAGGAAGGCTTAGCAGGCTGTCATTTAACTACTAAGAGTACAGAGGGTCTTGGAGCAGACATGTGGCTCATCTTACTGGGGACAATATAAGAGGAACTGGGAAAGCCAAATGTCAGCTCCTTGGGACTTTCACGCTGAAGATGCTTGCCTAGCACCCTCTTCAGACCTCTCTCCCTCCTGTTTCCACCCCTCTCTGCCCCTATGCAGAGCCTCTCTGGATCCCCTTCCCTTTCTCAGGAGGGTCTTGAGCCTCCCAACACCCCCATGGCCCCTCAACCATCCACTGCTCCTCCCTGATTGGACCCCAAGGCCCAGGCTCCCATCAGAGGTGATAGGCTTTTCTGCCATTTCCTCTCTGGTCAGGATAGCACCCTTCATCCTGCCTCAGTCACCTGTGTGCTGGGCTCTTTTAAGCGTCCCCCTGGCCAGTGCTGAGGCTCTGGGGATCTGAAGCATAGGGCAGTGGAATGAGCATGGAGCTACACAGTCCTGGAGGGTTCAGGAAAGTCTGGGGAGCTATTCCAGGGACAGGGTGTGTCTTCTGAGCTCCATGGCTATCTGAGGGGTTCTAACTGATTTCTGCTTTGTCTCTTCCTCCCTTCCTGCCCTAGCTCTTCCCCACTCCCCTGCAGACTCTCTCCAGGAAGATAGTGCGATCCAAAAAGAACAGCACCCTGGTCGGGGTGTTCACCATCACCTTGGTGTTCCTCTCGGCTTTTGTCAACATGGTGGGTCTCTCCATAGCCTCTCAGTGCCTCCTAGCTCTGTGGGTTCAAACCAGTGGGGCCCTGTGGCTGATGAGCATGGCTGGGGAGCATCTTCCTGGAAGTTCATTAGACCCCACCTCAGGCTGGGGTCTAATTTGATTTTCATTAGCATTTCTCACAGGCTTTTAAGTTCCTTGTTTTCAAGCTAGAAGGAGCATGGGATGTCTCCAACACAGAATAGAATGGCCCCGCCTTTAGAAGGTGCATGGATGTGCCATCCCTGTAGCCAGAGCAAAACCTTCCCTCCAGGCACCTCTTTTGTTCCGTGTGTGTACAGTGCTGGTCCTGAGACAGGGTGGTCTGGTCCCACCTACCATCCTGTGGGATGGGTCTTCCTAGCTTGGCTTGTAGGGGCTAAGCATCCTCAATCCCCTCTTCCCTTCCCTAGTTCATGTGCAACTCTAAGAACCTGGTGGGCTGCCTGGCGGAGGAGCACAACATCACGGTGAACCAGGTCAACGCATGTCATGTGATGGAGTCGGCCTTCAACTACAGCCTGGGCGACGAGCAGGGCTTCTGTGGCAGCCCCCGGCCCAACTGCAACTTCCCAGAGGTTCGAGAGATGGGGACAGAGTGTGAGGATGGCAGCAGAGGCAGACAGACATTCCTGCCCCTCCTCACTCTGTCCCATAGCTCTGGGCAGCCCCAAGCAACGTTGTAGCCATAGAGACACCTTTTCCCAGCCCCTCCCACACCCAAGCAGCCTCCGTATTACAAAGACAGTGTTCACAGTGTAGCCGAGGTTTAGGCAGTACTTAAACCAGGTACTGGCTGGATGTTAGAGGCCTTCCCTCCGCAGGATGGGTAGCTGAGACTCTGATAATAGATTATCTGGGAATGACCTCCCACCTTCTCCTCTCTCAGATAGAGGTGGTGACTTTAGGGTACTTTAGGACCCATCTAATCACCTGGGACCTCCTTCACAGTACCTCAGTTATCTTTTCAAACCCCGGGGCTGCCCACTGCAAGTCACTAACATACGGCTGTAGCCCAGAGGCAGACATTGTGGAAACAGTGAGAGTGGAGAAAACTCAGAAATAATGGTGTTGAACGGAAAGAACAAAGAATAGATGTTAACATCTGGAATTAGCAGCAGGAGACGAAAGACAGAAGAGAGCCCCTAAGATCAGCTGGTCCAGTCCCTTGGTCAGCAGAGGACAGAGGCACAGAGATCAGAAGAGACTTCTCCAAGGTTATAGGACAGGACCCTGGGGGAGTCTGTCCTGAGAAACCTGACTTACAACCAACGTGTTTGGACTGCGGGAGCTTTCAAGACTTTAGGAGGTTTTCTCACACATACCCTAGAGGAGTCTGGGCAGATTATTCTGGTAAAACAGTGCTGTGTCTGCAGTGACGTGTGTGAATAGTCACAGGAAGTGTGGCGCAAAGGTGGCACTCATTGTCACATCAGTTAGATGGGCTAGTTTGGGTGTACCCCCAACTGGGTGAGTTCTGAAAGCACTTGCAGGTTTTAGAACCATCAGTGTCAAAGATGCAGCTCAGGCTGGGGCCTTTGTTCCCTGTAGTTACTGCTGGTGCCAGGCATAGCCCCATCAGTGTCTATGGATGGACATATATGATTGCAAGGTTTGCTGATGGTGAAACTGAGGCCTCTGAGTCAAGTCAGCCTGAGCTTGAAGCTCTGGCTGGGGCCTGTATCACCTTCCAGGTTCCAATTCAACCTGGAGCCCATCTCCAGCAGCTTCCTAGCCAGGCTGGTGACGTTTCCTCTCACCTTCTGGCTGGCTACCTTCAGCAGGAACATTCCTAAACCATGCTCTCCCACCCCCAGTCCCACCCCCAGGTCAGGTGAGGGAGGGGCCAGGAAGGGCAAGGGCAGACTGGGATCTGACATGGCCCCTGTCTGTCTCTGCAGTATTTCACCTACAGCGTGCTGCTCAGCCTGCTGGCCTGCTCCGTGTTCCTGCAGATCAGCTGCATCGGGAAGCTGGTGCTTATGTTGGCCATTGAGTTCATCTATGTGCTCATTGTAGAGGTGCCCGGCGTCACACTCTTTGACAACGCTGACCTTCTGGTCACCGCCAATGCCATGTATGCAACACCTTCTTTGCTCCTCCTTGGGGTCTGGGGAAAATCCAGGGTGACGGGTGTGGCAGGAGCCTGGGTCCTTGCCAGCACAGGGAACCTACAAGGAAAATGTCTTCCATCTCCCTAGGCTTGGTTACTGGAGCAGAGCAAGCAGGGTCACAGGGTCTTGTGTTTTCCTTTCCTCCCTTCCCATGTTGGCTGGTCAGTGCTCACCTCAGGCTTGGGGCGTGAGGAAGTCAAGGATTCTTTAATTCATCTTCAGTTCACCTACTCAGGCGGTAATACATTTATTGGGGGCCTGTGATGAGCAGATCCAGAACCAGGCAAGGACAATCAGAGGAGAGCAGGCAATTCTTGTGACAAGGACAACACTTGAGAAAGTTAAAGCTGGACGTCAGATTCAAACAAGAATCTGGTGCTGGTGTGGGCAGGTGACAGGAAGGCACTGTCATCAGGAATAGGCACTAGCTGGCTTTGAACTCCTAATCCTTCTGCCTCCACCTGCCTTGGAGCCAACCTCTTGGCTGCTTTTTCTTTCCCTCCTCTCCCTCCTCAGAGCCTCTTCTCTCCCACTATTGACAGTGGAGGCAGGCAGTGGAGGCCTTTGTGTCGAAAGACCCTGGTTTGAGTCTAGCAGTCCTATGCAGTAGATAAACAATGCAAGCCATATGCATAATTTCAATTTTTTTCAGTAGCTGTAATTTAAAAGGCAAAAAAATGTATAGTAGCTTTTTCTTATGGTGCTGGAGATTGAAACCTGTTTGTACTAGCCAAGTGCTGTACTACAGAGCAACACCTCAGACCAAAGGGGCAATTATAATTCTAATAACAACTGTGTATAGCCACTATATTCAAAATATGGTCTACTGAACATAAATCAATTGTTAATTACCATGAAGCTATTTTACCTTTCCCCCAATGTATTTGTAGTATATTTACATGTACAGTCTCTTTTAACGTGCTCTTCCCTCATTTCAAGGCCTAGTAGCCACATGTGGCTAGCAGTTGCCATCTGGGATGGCACAGCTGCAGGGCTCCCCTCCACTCCTGCAGGATTGCAGCACAGGACAGAGACGCCCAGGTGGACAGATGGATATGGGAGGGCAGATGGGGCTAAGAACTGAGCAGCCTTGGTCAGCAGGACCAGATGCTGGCTGAGGTGCACCTTCTGCAAGCCTTACTGCTCACGGTGCCCTTGGATAAGGAGGGCCGGGCAGCAGTTGCTAGGCAATAGAACAGAGCTTTCGGGATACAGCAGAGGCTGGGAGTCGGGGGTGCCTGCAGGCTGAGCAGTCTCCCCAACTTTTCTTCACAGAGACTTCAGCAACAACGGAACCTCCCAGTGGTGAGTAGACCCTTCTGTGATGGGGCCCATCTTCCCCTTGGCAAATAAAATACATGAGCAGCTCCTCTTCCCAGGTAGGAGGGGCCTTGTGATAAGGTGAGGTGAAGGTGGCAGGAACAGTGGAGGAGGCCTTCCCTCCAGGGGCAGCATGGGTTGTAGACAGACCGTCCCTGGACTGTCTTGACTTCCATACTTGAGGGTGAGCTGAAGGCTCCATGGCAGTGTCATCGGGCCTAAGATTACCCCCAAGGATTGCTTTAAAGCATTCAGCCTCCACTCTTTCCAAGCCCTGAGCTCAATCCTGTAGATACAGAAATAGGGATGGAGCCTGCTTCCCTCCAAGTACATGCCAATCACAGCTCTGAGGCTAGCCCTCCAGGAAGGTGGGCCAGGAGTCAGTCCCAGCATTCAGGGCATGGGCTTTGTGCTGTCCAAGGGACAGATTTGGAATGAGCATTCTCTGTGAGGATGCATCTGATTAACTAACAGGAATGGCTGTACAGTAACAGCCTCCATGTGGGGAGGCCTACTGTATGCCAGGTGCCTCAGGGAACAGACTGTACAGCAACTTTCTCTTCCCCAGTGTCTGGAAATGGGGGCATTACCCCATTTTAGCAGTACCCAGAGACCGGGTCATTAGAATGGCCTGGTCACCTTGACCCTGAACTACTGCTGCTGCCCTATAGGAGAGCTGAGTTCACAACCTAAGGTGACCAGATGGGCTCACCCAGTGACAAAAATGTAAGACACCAGGGTAGGAAAACCGCTGTCCCCACTGCTGGATGACTTCCAAAGGAAGTGCCCCAAGCAGCTTGCACAGGGGGAAGTGGGAGAGGGAAGAGAGCCCAGAGTCTTTGGAGCCCACTGAGTACCAGGGAGAGCTCAAGCCTGCTTGCTTTCACTGACAGCCCTGAGCATGCGACCAAGGTGGCGCTGAAGGTGGTGACGCCCATCATCATCTCTGTCTTCGTGCTGGCTCTGTATCTGCATGCCCAGCAGGTGGAGTCAACGGCTCGCCTTGACTTCCTCTGGAAACTGCAGGTGGGTGACCCTGGACCAGAGCTGCAGGGAAATCGGCAAACCTCACAGCACTTACTAGACCTTTAGGTGTCCTGGTTTGGGTCTCGTCTCATCTGACTGTTGCCCAGTGCCAGGAGGAAGCACTCAAGAAAATCTACTGAAGAAAGCTGGCTTCCAGGCTGGCTGCCTAGACTTTTGATTCCTGCCTCTCCTGTGGCTTAGCCCAAGTCCAGCCTCCTTGTCTCTCCTGGCTCTTCTCCTATTTCCAGACCATAGCAGACCACTTCTGCTTTAGACTTCTTAATGTCAGGACTCAAGATTGTTGGCTGGGGCAGGGGCTCCTGCTTTTGGTTGGATGCTGCATGCAGGTGGCCATCTATGTGTTCTTTCTGAAGGGTGTGCTCCATGGGTTCTGGCTGTCAGGTTCGAGGTCCTTGGTGGAGGTGCCCTGAGGTTAGGAGACCCAGGAGCAATGCTGTCTGCTTTCCCTGGGAATGCGCCTTCTGAAGTCCTAGCTGTCAGTGAGCTGACTACCTGTCATCCTTCTTTGAGGAAGTCCCTAGGTTAGACCTGACTCTGTGGGACCTAGAGCCCATGTCCTTCCACTCTGCTCACGTTTCCACCTCTGTCTTATGGTTGCCACTATGTGCCCTGGCTGTGTCTCAAAGGCTCAAAGAAGAGCTAGTCTGGGTGGTCTCAACTCCAGCCAGGGGGAAGCCTGGCATCACATTCCTGTGAGAGCGGAGGCCTCCCAGCTCCAGCAGGTCTGACCCTCCCAGACTGAGTGGCAATCCTTGTCTCTCTGTGTTAACAGGAAGGACTATGTTGGGGACAGGGACAAGGCTACTGTTCCTTTGGCCTGAGGCCCTGCATAAACTCAAACCATTTCAAGGTCCTACTCCTTCACTGTCACCACAGGGCCCTTCCACTCTGTCCCACCTGAGCACGGAAACAGCAGATTATCTTTGCCTTGGAAATCCTCCTTGCCACAGCCTTAGTGTCCCTTCCATGTTTTTAGGGTTTTGGGTGTTTGTTTGTTTGTTTGTTTGTTTGTTGTGTGTGTGTGTGTGTGTGTGTGTGTGTGTGATGTATGTATGCAGGTGCATACGTATCTGTGAGAATGCATGAGGGCCAGTGAGTCCCAGAGATCCACTTTCCTTCACCTCTCAGGTGCTAGAATTAAAAGCCAACTCCACCATGCTTGGCTTTAAAAACAACCAATAAACCAAGCAACAACAAAAACCTGGACTCTGGGGATCGAACTCAAGTCCTTGTGGTTACTATGAGGTAAGAACTTTAGGACTGAGCTCTCTCCCCAGCCCTGGGCAGGTTTTTAAAACTCAATCTTCAACCTACAGAAGAGCTGCAAGAACTACATGATAGACCCAGCAGTCCCATCCCCCCACTTGGGTTTTTATGCCCACCCCATGTACGCTTTCTGGCATGTATCTGTCGGCTTTGGATATTCCAATGTCTGTCTTTCAAGCTCAGCTCTGCAGTGCCCCCTGTACCCTCCCCTCCAGAGCTTACCATGGCACACTGGCTTTCCTCATCGTAGAGTCTTAACCAGTTGTAAAGATCTTGTTAGTCCATGTTCTTGTGCAGACATGAGCCATGCATTTCCTCAAGAGACCTGGGAGAGGTGCTGGGCATGTCATGAGAGCAGCTCTGCCTCCCTCCCGCCCTCAGCCCACCATGGTGTCGACTCTGATCACTAGCAGATGTTGCCCTCAGCCAAGCTTCTCCCCTGTGTATGCCTTTCAGTAAGATGTTACAACAGTGTTCTGGTCCTTATGAAACCCTCACTTCTGGCCCCTGCATCCACTGATTCTTTCCTGTGTCTGCTCACATAACGATGCCCGTCAGTAGCTTGGCATGATGACACATGCCTACAATCTCAGTACCTGGGAGGCAGAATCAGGAAGGTTGCTATAGGTTTGAGGCCAGCCTAGTCTATATAGCAAATAGCAAGCCAGTCAGGGCTACATAACAGGATATGTTCTCAACCCCCCCCCCCCCCCCCGCCAAAGAGAAATGTCAGCTGTGATGTCCCCTGTCTGTACTACAAGGAGGTGTCCCTGGACACTAGTCTGTTTATTCTTCTATACTATCACTCGTTCACAGTCCTGAAGCCCACGGATTATGATAAAATAGCCTTGCTATTTATTTTCATGCTCGCATCGCTGTAGGTTTGGCTCATACAGATTTCGTCAAGCTGGCGGATGACATTGAATACATCCCCACCATTCTTTGAACACTCCACGCACAGCAAAATGGTACATAGCTTTTCAGGTACTTTCCCGGCTTTAGGCCAGGACTCTGACTCCTTCAAAGATCAAGGATCTCTGGGTCTCCCTAAGTGGAGAATCGTGTTCAGAAACTGAGATCTGAGCACTCAGGGGCTCATCCAGTCATCTGTGGATTCAGCTAGGAAACGTGTATCGGTGGATACGCACATGGAAAGAACCTCTGCATGCATGCATATTGATGTGTCTATACCATGCCAATTGTTTACAACTTTTAAATTATGAGCTCCTTCCAGAACCTTCTCTTTGATCTAATGCCTCTGGCTTCTTTCAAGCCTCCTGACTCTGTTCTTGGCAGAACTACCCTGGCAGCAAGAAACCCACCTCCTCTTATCTTTTCTAGTGATTGATGAGCTTGGTAGTAATAGCCTCCTCCCCTGATCTCTTTTCTGTCCTTCCCCTCCCTCCCTCTGTTCCATTGTAATTAGCCTCTCTCCACACTTCACAGAGTGCTCACATTGTTTCCTCAGCTTCTATGAGGAGAGGGCTATGGCCTGGGCATTGACTCTAGTGTCCCCTGCTTGTGTGAGTAGAGTGGCTTGTCCCTGTCCCCAACCTATGTTCTCTTCTTTCCCCTGAAGCTGACCAGCAGACTTATGATGCTGGCAGGTCTTTCTGTCTCCTGTTCTTCTGGGCTTTGGGAGAGCTGGCAGGACAAGAGCCAGCAAATAACAATAGCAACAAGTAAGCAGGCCTTGGAAGGAAGAATTGTCACTGCTCACCCTTTCACTGGCCTTTGCCTTTGCATCCTTCTGCAGCCCTGGGGAGCAGGGGAGGGCGTGTGCTGAGAACAGGCTCAGAGGCAGGTGTAGGTGGCTCTGTTCACGGGGAGAGACATAGTCAAAGTTCCTATCTCAGTCACCAGGCTGAAGGCTAGGCAGGAAACTGGTACACACTGTTGGACTTAGCTGGCCGCTCAGGTGGCAGGAGAAGGGTGGAGGTGTGCAGAGGTCCCTAGGTCTCAGTGTAACCTGAGTTCTCCCAACCACAACTCCAGTGGTCCGGAGTCACCCAGCTATGGAGATGAGATCCTCTGATGTTCCCAGGCCTTTTGCCTTGGGACTCTCCATCCCCTTTGCCTTGGGAAGGTCTGCTAGCTCCTTCCCTTGGACAGAGACGCTGGCTGGGTCTTTTAAACATCCCTGCTAGTGATACTTTCTCTGCCTGCCAGCCCACATAGCCACGACCGAGAAGGGGACGATTTTGTCTGCCATCAAGAGTGGAGGATCCAACGGACTCCACTCTGTAATCTATACATGCCACTCTGGTCAAGTGGCTCCTCCCACACCTCTGTGCATAACTGTGCCTCTGTTTCAGCCTTATGTGGTCCACCATTACCTCATTCGAGAGCTTAGCACTGGAAGTTTAGGGGCCACAAACTCCATCTACAGACCCAGGACCCAAACTGAGGAACCGAACTCAGTGAGGTGACATGCCCTCCCCACCCTGGCCCTGACTTCATTCCCACTAGCCTTGGCTAGCTCCAAAACAAGTCTCCTCTGATGGGAAGCAGACATGGCAGGACCTGGGCCAAGTTCCTGAGGGACCAGTCCAGTAGAGTTGTTCTGGCAAGCTGCTTTTCTGATTGTATTTCCTAATCTTGAGAAAATGCAGGGCTAGGGCGTGGTGGAGGCTGTTTGGGGTGTGGATTTGGGTCACTGCTCTTCTCAGCTGCCAGTTCATCCAGGGGAGACCTGCGTTCCCTCTTTGCTCCCCTCCTCCATGTGTGTTGTTTGCCAGAAGCAATGGGATTGTCACCCACTCCTGTTTGTTCTCTCGGTCAGGCATGCTGTTTGGAGAACATGTGGAAGCAGACAGCTGTGAGGGGAGGCAGCTGGCACCTGTTGGCACCCTGAGTGTCAGGGGCATTTTGGTCTCACTGGGTCTTCTGTCCCCAGGCCACAGAAGAGAAGGAGGAGATGGAGGAGCTGCAGGCCTACAACCGGCGCCTGCTGCACAACATTCTGCCCAAGGATGTGGCTGCCCATTTCCTGGCCCGGGAACGGCGCAATGACGAGCTGTACTACCAATCCTGCGAGTGTGTGGCTGTCATGTTTGCCTCCATTGCCAACTTCTCCGAGTTCTATGTCGAGCTAGAGGCCAACAATGAGGGCGTCGAGTGCCTACGGCTGCTCAATGAGATCATCGCAGACTTTGATGAGGTGCTCCTGGGGCCCCTACGTGTCCTTCCTGTCCCCTTTCTCCATCTGCCAGAGGCTCTGGTGGCAAGAGCCTGGCTAGCTCCCAGGTGCCATCATGGCTCTTGGCACCAATTACTATGAGATTACTGAGGCCTCACACCTTAAGTGTCCTCTGCCTGAGGAGCTAGCGGTTCTGCCCGCTCTTTGAACTTGAGCCACCGTGGCCCCAAGGCAGAGATGGCCCATTATCTGTCAAGGGCTTTGAGATCAGGAAGAGCCTGGGAAAAGGAAGAAGGCAGGCAGGAAAATAAGACATTATTTCAAGTATTCCTTAAACCATTGCTGAGTACCCAGTGTGTGCAGGCCAACAGGGAAAGCGTCATCATATCAGGAGTGGGGTACAATCCAGAAGGATGTACATGCAGCACTTGAAGGTCTGCTGCCCTAAGGCATCCAGATGACTAGAATTGGGTGAAGGTATCTGTGAGTCTTCCAGAAGCCCCAGGATAGGTGACTTGCTAGATAAAGCTGGGGAGATTTTCATGGGTGGAGGAACGTGAGACTCCCTTGTCAAGGGATTGAGACCTGGTAGTGATCAGTGACCTTGTCCTCCAAGGCTCTTGGTGTAAGGATAAGTAGGTAGGTCATAGGCCCTGTCTAATGGAGCAGTGTGGTGGAGGCCCAGCTTTGCCACAAAGCCTCGGGCACTTCACTGTAAATTGATGCCCAGCTGTGTGAGGACGGGACTCACAAAACCAGGCTCCTGTGCTTCCTTCCACCTTGCCATCCGTCCTGTGAACTTCAGTGACCTAGCTGGGTGGTAACTTTGGTCTGAACCCCTTCTATCTAGATCATCAGTGAGGATCGGTTCAGGCAGCTGGAAAAGATCAAGACCATAGGTAGCACCTACATGGCTGCCTCTGGCCTCAACGACTCCACCTATGACAAGGCAGGCAAGACCCACATCAAGGCTCTGGCCGACTTCGCCATGAGGCTGATGGATCAAATGAAGTACATCAATGAACACTCCTTCAACAACTTCCAGATGAAGATCGGTGAGAGGCCTTGTGGGTAGAGAGGCCTTGTGGGTAGAGAGGGCTTGTGGGTAGAGAGGACTCTGTGGGCTCTTCCACACTCCACCCCTATCTGTTGTCGGTCGAATGGCAGCAAGCAAGTCTTACTCCAGACTCACTCAGTAAAAATGAAAAGCAGTCAAACTAAATACTTGCTACATTTTTATAGGAAATGTGCATATTAGCATAATTGCACCTTTATAAACATTTTAAACAGACACTTTTAGCAAAATGAGCAAAGCAGAAAGCTTTATGAAAATTATCAGGCAATTATCTGACAATGATTTTATTTCATCGTTTTCTGGGGTTGAAACAGGAACTCTTGACAGTCTTCCTGTCTCGGCCTCCCATGTGCTGAGATTATGGTTGTGTGAGCTATAGTAGATGACAAGGTTTAGCTTTTACAGTAGAGTAGTACTTTGAAAATATTTCTTGTGTATATGAGTTCTGTCACATATATGTTTACACACCAAGTGCATGCCTGGTGCCTGCAGAATCTGGAAAGAGAGTGTCCGATCCCTGGAACTGGAGTTACAGATGGTTGTGAACTGGATGGTGAATGGGTGCTGGGAATTGAACTCAGGTCCTCTAGAGGAATAGCCAGTGCTATTTATCTCTGTAGCCCCTAAAGCAGGATAATCTTAAAGTGAGCACGCAGGGTACCACTGAGTTCTCAGTGCAAGCCCAAGCAGCTACTCTCATAGCTGGGTGGTCCACACACACTGGGGAGGCAGTAGGGAGGGTGTCAGGCTTCACTTGACTGCTTCTCACGTGTTTGTTTCCAGTACTGAGGATTGAACCCAGAGTCTCACGTCTTTCAGACAAATGCTCTACTGAGTTGTACCTTTGGACTCCATCTTTGGCAAAGGGAGCTTATTTACTTATTCTGTGTGTGCGCATGTGGAGGTCAGAGGATAACTTGCAGGAATCGGTTCTCTCCTTTCTCCACCATGTAGGTCCTGGAGATTGAGCTCAGGGTCCAGGCTTAGTGGCAAGCCCCCTTTACTGCTAAGCCCTATTGCCAACCCTAACCATGTTACCCAACTCTCCAAAAGAGTAGAAAGAACAGTATGGAGAGAGCAAACACCCATCCTTGAGCTCACCCCCAGCTCCCGCCCCATCCGCAGCTCCGAGTGCCCTGTTCCAGAAGGCACAGGGCTACTCTGCAGCACATTTACCCTGCTGCCGCTCAGTCCCAATAGCCGTTCATTTTGTTTGCTAAGGGAACAAGGCTAAGGGCAGTCTCCCTTCTCTTGAGGTTTGTAGCAGTGGGAAATGTTTTCTAAAAGAGTAGGCCTTTGTTCTAGTCAAAAGTTTCGTGCATTATCAACTCCCTGACTATGGCTCAAGTCATAAATGATTCAGAAGTCTTTTTTTTTTCAGTAACAGTAATTCACAAAAATACTGGCATTTCAATTCTCAAAATTAGCACATTAGATTGAAATATTACATCACTTAAAACCAATATTGTGATCCTTAATGTCCCCAGGAGATATTTTGTTCTGGCCCAAGTGTCGGGAATTGGGCTATCCCTGACCAGGCTGCTTATTCTGCCCTCTGGGCATGGTGGTTTGTGGATTGGATTTGTCTGCTGGAGGCCAGGCATCTGCTGTAGCCCACACATGCAGCCTGTGCCTGTGTTAACTCTGCCCTTATTTTCATGTACTGTTGCTCCACTCACCCTGCTACAGTCCTTTGTAGTCTCCTGGTAACCTGTCTCAACGACTGGACTGGACCAGACTGGGAGGGAATGACAGACTCTTACAGCAGGCAGCTAAGCATTCTTGGTGGCATGGTGTCTGGAATAGAAGCCATCTGAGTTCAGCGTGGTCAGCGATGTGGTCAGTCTAGCATAGAAACAGCATGTGGGCTTAAAAAGCCATGTGTGCTGTCAGGGGATTTGGAAGCAGACAAGCCTGGGTCAATGAGCTAGGAAGAGAGATGGAGCGAGTTTGCGCTGTCCTCTCAGTTGGTGCTGAAATATGTCATCAAGAGAGAAGAATAAGAAAAGGCATTGGGCAGCTGGAGATGGCTCAGTTGTTGGTTAAAGAACACTTACAATGTACCCAGCACCCAAGCCCAACAAGCCACCCTTAACTCCAGCTCCAGGGTATTGAGATGCCCTCGTCTAGTCTCTGCAGACACCATCATGTGCATGTACCACATGCTTACACAGATACTTGAGTAAAACACATGTAAAAAAAAGAAGGTATTGGGCCATGCTGGACATTCCTGGAGACCTTGAACAGGGTACATATGGCAAGGGACTTAAAGGTTGAGATAAGGACACAGTACCAGTGGATGTGTGTAGGGTTATGGGGTCCCACGTCCGCTCTGCCACAGGGCTCAGCAGAGGCAGGATGCGGGAAGTTTTGACCTCGTTTACCCAACGTTGTCACCGGGCGGGTGGGTGTTGGGCTGTAGGGAAGCCATGGGAGACCACTCCAGGGATGGGGACGTGCAGTTTGAGGTGTGGGCCAGCCAGAGCTGACTCGGTGGTCCTGGGGCCTGTGACGAGGCTGGAGTCAGCTGGTTCTCAGGCTCTCAGACACCCAGGCACTACTGGGAGCCACAGAAGAGCTGAGAACAGAGTGGGGGCCCCTGGGCTGGATCTAGCCCAGGGCTGACAGGCTTGAGCTTGATGCTGGCCATGGCTGGGAGTGCAAAGAGGCCTTTTATAGGATATTAGACAGTGGCTCTTATTATATTAGAAGGTCTTCTCCATCGCTCCCACAGTGGATCCCGATAAAAAGAGGTAGTCCATGGTTTTAAGACATTATGTTATGGTGGAAAGTGGATGAGTAAAATCATACCCTTCTCAGGGTGGGTCAGAGGTTAAATACCTTTTTTAGGGAGGAGTGTCTGGAAAGAAAATCTTATTGGCTAAGTCCTCCAGACCTCTAGGTAACTCATTAAAATGGAGATCTGTCTTGAGCCTACATGACCACAGAACATGTCCTCTACATGTGGAGGGGCTTAGGGTGTTGCCCTTATGTGACTGACGGCCACAAATCTATGGGGGGGGGGGTGCTGCGGCTAGTGACAGGGGCCTGATGTCCGGGAACAGGTGAAAACATCTACGGTCCCTTCAAGGTCTCCAGGGTTTCTAGCCTTAGCTGAACTGGGAACCAGGCTACCTTTCATGGTCCCACAGATGTGTGCACAGATCCTTGCTTTCTTGAACCATGGATAATGCAGAAAAGTGTGAGACTCAGGGATTAAGCTTAGCCTCAGTTCAGCAGGAAGGAGGAATACCCACAATGTCCACAAGGCAGATGCTGGCAATAGCAAGCAAGGTATGTGTGCTTTAAGCGGATGAGTATGGTTGATTTCTATCCACACAGGGCTCAACATTGGACCAGTAGTGGCTGGGGTCATTGGGGCTCGCAAGCCTCAGTATGACATCTGGGGCAATACAGTAAATGTGGCCAGCCGAATGGACAGCACTGGGGTGCCTGACCGCATCCAGGTGAGTGCAAACACAGCTATCATTCATGGCATTCACATGGAGGGCCTCTGTTGCCCTGGTGCTAGGAGGTTTTCACTGCAGACCACACAGAGTTCACAGTTAAAGTTTCTCTTCAGATTCAAGGGCAGAAGTGGCAAAGTTTTGGCAAAGGGGGTTGGGTTAGATCTTCAGTCCCTTGGACAGGGCCCGGGCCTGTGCAAAACCTCTACTGTGCACAGAAGGAATTGGTGGGGCAGGCCTCTCTAAGAGTGCTAATGAGAAGCCTGGGCCTCGCCAATCCAGGCATACAGGAGGATGCAGACAGCTGCAGGGAACAAATCCTGACCCAGTGGAACTTGCAGTTCTCCTGGGCTGGTAAGACTGCTGGTGTCTTTAGAGATCCAACATCCAAGAGCAATGGGAGTCATGTTCCCCTTCTCTGACCTTTGCAAACTGGTGCTGATTCCTGGGCCTGCAGCTTTTCAGTCCCTTTCTTCACTTTCTTAGACTTGATTCTTGTTCCATTCTCATAAAAGATGTACTACCACAGACACCTGAAGGTCCTGGTAGCTGTGGAAAGTCAGCTTCCCGGGCCTGCTTTTACAAGTGCTAACAGTACAATTTCAAAGGTATTTTGGATGTATTACACCACTTGAATGCTCCCTCAGTTGTCTGGCCTGCCCAGATAGAGTTGGCCTATGAAATTGTGGGTGCTGTCCAAGGTACCAGGCCTTTCCCCACTGTGGGCTTGAGGAGGAGAAAGGCTGTAGGTATGTAGAGAGAGTGACTAACTTCCTGCTGTCCAGCAGCTGCATGGCAACACAGTCAGCTGGGAGTTCTGACAGTACTCAGCATGTATCTGTGCCACCCATCCTTTGCCCCTCTCACCCCCACAGGGCATATAACTGATAAAGCCCCAGGGAGTCTTTCGTCTGCAGAACTAAGAAACACAGGCCTGAACTCTGGCTCTGGAGTGACAACCAGGCTCTACCATTTGCTCACTGTAACCACAGGGAGGGGAATACACATTCTCTGAGCCCTGGGCATGGGAATAATAGTTTCCTATAAAGAGATGAAGGAGACCAGAGGCGGCTCTCTGTTCTGTCATGGAGCCAGCTCTTATGGAAGCAGTTTATGAACCCAGCCTGTGCTCCACGTAGCACTTATGTGACAAATTCCTAGATACTTGCCATTCCATGGATGAGCCCCTCATTGTCCCCAAGAGCCAGTGGTCGAGGGTCTTCCTGACTCTCATGTCAGGGCAGAAACGGCATAGGCACACTGGGGTAGATGTGCCCACAACAGCTCATGTACAGGGTCACTGACAGCCTGTCCTCTCCCTTCCTATGCTTCCTCAGGTTACTACAGATATGTACCAGGTGCTGGCCGCCAACACATACCAGCTGGAGTGCCGGGGTGTGGTCAAGGTCAAGGGTAAGGGTGAGATGATGACCTACTTCCTCAATGGAGGGCCTCCCCTCAGTTAGCAGATACCAGCCAGAGGTGCCAGCATCCTGGCCTCCAGAGGATTGGAACAGCTTCTTTGTGCACCATGGGCAGATGGAGCCTGTGCTCCAGGCTCATAGCTGCGCTGGTAAAATTTCCACTTTGACTCAGAAGCAACTTCTGCCTTTGCTGGTGGGCATGGCTTTTGGCCTAGGCCCAGGGTGCCAGCGTCCTGCGAGCACTGAGCTGACCAAAGATGTTCCCCTTGGCAGAAGATTCCGCTGGACTCGAGTTTTCTGACAAGTGCTGCTGCCACATGGTGGAGGTGCTACCGGAGCCTTCATTGGTGGCACAGCATGGCACACAGTGGCGGGCCCGAGGGGAGGCCTTGGCCATGATGGGGAGGTAGGCAAGTTCGAAGCTGGCCTGGAGGTGTCCATGGACCTCGAGGGTCTGCTTTTCCAATGTGGAGAGGCCATGCCCCCTCCCAATGTTATGGGGGCAGAACTGGGAGAGGTATGGCCCGTGCTCTCCTCTCCCCACACCTTCATGCACACAGACAATGACCTGTACGGGAAACAGGACTAAAGGGGGAGGCAGGAGGACACCAGGCAAGGAGCAGTGGCTCTGAGCAAAAGAAAATATTTATTAAATAAAACAAAACAAGTTTTCTCTGCCATTCTTTAGATATGCTAGTTGTATGCGTGTAAGAGACACACAAGCAAACAAGGATGCCACTGGGGTAGGGAGGTGGGAACCCCAACTTGTCTTTTTGTATTTTTTATTTTGTATTATTGAAACCTTGGAGATCTAACAAATATACCAAATGCTATATTTTGTACATTCTATTAGGAAACAGCTGTGCCCAGCAGGGCATTTCTGCTCCTCTGTGCTGTACGTATGTCAGCGTGTACTGGTGTACGTGTGTTCATACTGTGGAGCCAATCCCTGAAGGGTGTGTGCCCCTCATTTCAGACTTGGCAGTTTTGTTTTTTCTAGGCACAGCCAGAGCAGGGGTGTGTGTTGTTTTGGGGTACCACACTAGTCCCTCTTTCTAATCCCACCTTAAACACATCCCATTTCCCAAGTAAACAAATGCCATCAGAACGAGAAGACACAGGCACTGCTCCGGTCCCAGGCAGTGTCCAAGCATTCTCCACTTACTAGTGCTGCCCTTCTGCTCCATCCCAGAGCTGTTGCATGGTCCCTCCCCTCACAGAGGCGGCTCCCAAGGTCCCTGGGAGCTCAACAGTGGCCAGGGCTGGAGGAAGCCCAGGCTCTACAGCCTCCTCAGTTGGCCCAGGTGTGGGGGGCTGTCTTGAAAAGGGTTCCTGTGACCTGGGGATGCAATTTATAGGTCCTGGTTTAGGGAAATGGTGTAGCCTTGCCTTCCACCACACCCCCCCAGACACAGGGAAATTTTCTCTGATTTTAGTGGGAGGGGACAGTTAAATGTCCTGAGGAAAAAATACTGTTTTTGTAGTTTCCAAGAACACCTTTGAAAAACAACATTCTATCACAGATAAACTTGAACAGCACCTATACTGTCTGTGCCCAGATCTTCTCATTGCTTCTCAGGGTGCAATTATTCTCCCCTCTAACAGGAGAGTAAAGGTGAGGTGGCAGTTAAGTGTAACTCAGTGTTACTTTGATGTCCTTCACCATCCTCCAGCCCCGAGAAATAAGTATGGACCCCGAGCTGCCGCCCTGCAGCTGCTCTGTGCTCTGCCGCTCCACTCCGAGTTCTGCACTGCCCTCACTCTGGTATGGGGGCTGCTTCCCTCACACTGTTCTCAAGTCCCCAGCCCTCCACATGTCCTGCCAATGCCAGTGGGTTTTCGTTTAGCTTCCAACCAGAGTACAGTGTGTGTGTGCTGAGTTTATACTGTGTTCTCCCGTGGAGGCTCCTCCCCACTCCAGCAGTGACTGGTGACAGCGTGCAGCGCTAGCTCTTCGTTCCCTCTAAGGGGTGTGTGCACTCTTTTTATTCCTGCTCTTGCAAAAATGATACAATTATGATTTCCCATGGAAATTGAAAAGTCTATTTAAATAATTTAACTATTAAAAACACTTTCACTGGTTCTGTTTTCTGGTCTGATTTTCATTTGGGTAAGGGTCCAGCAAAGGATGTGCCAGAAGAAAAACAAAGCTTAGACAGACCATTGGAAGGACCTGAGGAGGTGGGCAGGTGTGTGCCATACTGGGTTAGGCACCATACAAATGCCATCTCTAGAGATCCTCCTGGCCATCACACTTCACTGGGGACGAAGCTGAGGTACAGAAACCTTGTACTGTCGGCTTATGGCCACACCACTGTAAGTAGCAGGAGGTTCAGAGCAAGCACTGGTACTGTTGCTAGAGACCACACAGGGAGCCCTCTCAGCAGATTCTATTTGCTGTACTATCAAATTCACAGTTAGCTAAGTCCAAGAAATAATTCTAGAGGGATATAGGCAAATTAAATTGGACACAGGTAACATAAATGGACCTGTGAGAAAGTTTACTGGCTTCACCGAAGCAGTGGCCACAGTTCTAGGCATGGCAGGCCTAGACCTCAGCAGGGCTTCAGATATGCATAGGAATGATAAATGAATGTTATAGAGGCAGAAATTTGTTATAGAGGCTGGGGCACACAAATTAGGAAGAGAATTCAATGATATGGAAATGCAAACTTGGTGGGGTGTGATTGTGCACACCTTTAATCTTAGCACTTGGGAGGCAGAGGCAGGCAGAGCTCTGTGAGCTCAGGGCAAACCTTAGAACTACATAGAGAAACGCTGTCTCCAAAACAAAATACTTCATGGCTAATATTGGTCAGAGTGGGAACCTCAGCCCCTGAAGAAATCCTCCCTGCTGTGGCTGGGCCTTCCAGCACCCCTTGAGACCACATGTACACACAGTCACAGGATCACACAAGGGGACAGTTCCAAAGCCCTTCCCAAAGAATAGGCCCAGCTCTACATTCCTTCCAAAGGACAGCCACATCTCGAAGGCTAATTCATAGAACTTACTAGAAAACATTCCACCGGTACACAGGTCAGGTTCAGGCAGCCCATCCCTGTGTGTAGCAATTGTCAGCTAACATGGTAAGTAACAGAGGAAGTTAGCAAGGAATTGGTGGAAAGCCATAAGGACTTCCTGTATTGGAGAAGATGAAGCTCAGGTCTGTAACAAAGCCATGCTACTTCAAAACTTTCAAAGTCACAAGTATTTATGAACTTCCAAAAGCAAGTGTCACCCAAGAGGCACAGAGCTCTGGGGCCAAGCTGAGGCTTTTCACATGGTGAATTATGGGTAGTGGGCATGCTTCAGAAGTAATCAATAGGCCCTGAGCTTCCCAGCACTGGATAGCAATGCTGAACCCACTCACCTGGGCAGAAAGCACTTGGACACTGGGAGATGGAATGCTGGGTAGTGGCACCAAGAAGCCTAACTGCTCCTGAGCTAGAGAATGGTAGCAGCAGCAGCAACAACTCCAAAAACCATGGCTTTTGTGTCACCACCTAAAGTAAAATGACATGCTAAAAGAATGAATGCACACCTTGGAGGAGAGCTTTCCTCTTCTGTGCTGGCGGCACGTCAGGAGAACACTGGTACACCTAAGACTGCTGGGATGTCTACACGCAGCTTATCATTTACCCAGGATTCCCTGTCCATAGCTGAGGTCTATAGGAACGGGCGTGTCACTCCAGTGCCGAGGTTAGTGAGTGAGTTATTGAAATGGCTCAGCAGGAAAAGGGACACTCACTGGAATCCACATGGCAGAATGTAGAACCGATTCCCACAAGTGTTCTCTGACCTCCATACATACACTGTGGCAGGGACGTGCACAATCTGTGTGTAATTTTTTAAAAATTGGTGAGGTGAGGTCCTTTTAGATTTCAAAAAGCCCTCAGGGTTCTGCTTCTGTTTCAGGTTGGGGGGCAGGACACGGACACACACACAGAGCTGTTTTGCTATCTTGCCTATCCTTCCTTCTCACCTGCAGGGTCTCTATCCCATACAAGAACACAGTTCAGTGAGGACAGCAGCCTGGCAGGCCCCCAAGGTTCCCCTTTGGCATTCTACCTGTGCAACTCTACCCAGTTTCTGGGTGTCAGGCCACACATAGAATAGCAACAGTTAAATTAAGATTGCAACTTTACCTTTAGAAACAGCGATCACGGGAGTGTTCACGTAACTGGGTTTAATGCCTTACTTTTTCTTTGACTATTTGTGTTTATTGTATTGTTTGTTCCTCAACTATTTGCATCTATTGTCTTGCTAGACCCTCAACCTAGAACTGACCTTAATACATGCATGTAATCAAAATGGTATAAAAGCATAAAGGAAGAGAGGGTATAGGATAGGGGGATCTAGGGAGGGGAAGTGGGGAAAGGGGATGACATCTGTACTGTAAATAAATAAAATATCCAATAAAAAATAAAAATAATAATATTACTAATGATAGTCTGGGGCTGCCCCTCTTCTATTGAGGTGGTCAGCACTTTGTATTTTTAGTTCCGCTCCACTGCTACCCAGCATGCACAGTGTGATAGTGATGGAGCTCCTTGGGTACCTGCGGACCTTTTCTATGAGGAATCCACAGCTCGGTGCTGACTGGGGGTTAGGAGGCAGAGCCCCACAGACCAGTTCCTAACGGGTAAAGGACAAAAGAGGCAAACGATGTGTGCCTCACTGCTGCACGAACAGGCAACTTCAAAGACCACTTTCAGGTTCATAAACTTTATGCTTTTTTGTAGTTCTGTGTCTTTTGATTTCTTTTTCCCCCAAATAAGAATACTCACTAGAACTTGTAACAATGGAAGCAAGGAGCACAGACACCCAAGGAAAACTTCTTGGAATCTTAGGTTAAGAAATAAATAAGAGGGGGGGAGGGGCTGGAGAGACAGCTCAGCAGTTAGAGCACTGACTGCTCTTCCAGAGGTCCTACGTTCAATTCCTAGGAACCACATGGTGGCTCGCAACCATCTGTAATGGGATATGATGCCCTCTTCTGGTGTGTCTGAAGACAGACGGTGTACTCATATAAATAAATAAATCTTAGAAAGAAAAAAAAAGATTACAACTTTAGAGCTATAAGCAGGGTTTACAGTGAAGTAAGAGCCTATAGTATGATTACCTCAAAACCAAAGTCAGGAAAGGCCCTGGCTTTGTCCTCAGCAGCAGCTGTGCAGGACAGCATCACTGGGAGCTCTGCCTTGAAGATCTGAACCATGGGCTGGGGAGGTCACAGAGCAGGTAGGTCTGGAGAAAAGGGAGAGAGGAGGACAGTGGAGCTTAGAACGGAAGCCCATAGGCCTCGGAGGGAGTCTCTCAGTCCTCCACCTCAGCTCTGCAGTGCTAGTGAGCAGGGCAGGGCCACCCCAGCTCACAGTGACAGCACACTGGTCTCCAGGACCCTGCCATGCTTCCCAAGAAAGAGAATTCACTGGAATCCCTCAGGGAGCCTCATCACTGTTTTCTGCTGGCCAGCTTTCAGTTCAGGCCTGGCTGGCTGTAGTCTCAGGCTTGTCAGCATCTCTCCTTAGCCTTACTTTCCCTGGTTTTCCAGTTTTGCAAAGTCTGCTTCTCCACTTTGTCACTTGACCACAGTGGCATTCCCTACTGGCTGTTTTCAGAGCAGTGCACCTTCATCTTTTTATAGCCATGCTATATTTGTGCTTTTCAAGAACGCTTTTCAGCTGACAGAACTGCAGGTTGCAGGCTGCTGGCTGCCCACCTCCTACCTCTCACCTTCCTATCAACAGGGACTCACAGGGACACCAGGGAAGGTGTCATCCAAGACTGTCAGACAGACAGGTCTATTCAAAGCAAAGTCTACTGAGGTCCAGCCTCTAGTGCCACACTGGATAGGGCAGAGTTCCCCAGCATATCTGTGCCTTGGGACTGGGGGGGGGGGCAGGGATAGGACTGAAAGGCATAGCTTACCTCTCTCAGGGTGACACTGCATCCCTTCTTCAGGATATTAAGGTGTGTAATGAACATTTCCTCAACAGAGCAACTGACACACATCAGGCATGGGTCACTCAATTCCGTTCCCTCTTTGGATGTTCCCTCTGCCTAGAAGTCCACCCAAGTGTCTACCCAGGGCATCACTGCATGCTAGACATTGCAACAGAATTCCCCTAGGGATGGCTTCTAAAGAGCTTTGTGCAGGGATTTATCACATTTGTGAGCATTGTGGTCATGGCTTTCTGCCTGGTGCTGGTCCCAGGGCTTTCCCTACATTTATTCATTTTACAATCTCACTACATAGGAGGAAACTGTGGCAGAAAGATGTCAGAGACGTGCAAGGTCACAGCACAAGTAGGAGAGAACTTGGGAGCCTGGATCCAAACAGTCTCAGCTGTAGAAAGCTATTCCCTCTGTTTCTGCATTCACACGTAGAGACTCATATCAGAATGGTCACAAAATTACTCCAAGCAGAAGAACCTGAGTATTCTGGCAACATCATAGGAAAGTAAGATTTGTACCATGTGACTCACCAGCTGTACTTATAAATACTAAATGTCTGTATACCTTGACCTAGGTGCTTTAATCCCAGGGTTAAACATACTGTTTACCCTTGAGCATCTGCCCTGTCATGGTTTTAAGTGCAGGGATTTTAGCCAACTAATGTTTTTCCTTTTGGGATGTCTTACCACAGGAATTGGCATTGGCTTTGCTCAGTATGTAAAAAGCATTTTACCTACATACATATGTAGTTATACAGGAACCTGTGTGATGTGGTTTAAGATTATATGGTAGCTTAGAGTATGAGTTCCTAGTGAGGTCAATCTGGGTTACAATCCTGGTGCCACCCTAAGGATCACACTGACTGTGATAAAGCTGTGTGACATCTTTAGGGGTTGGGCAACGCATCTGTAGGAAAGAATGCCTTCAGGATTCTGAGAGGGCAACATGGCTACACCCAGAGTCATGTTGTGGAACACACAATTCTGTTTTCCTTGTTTGCTCCAACTGTTCTCTCTACTGCTATAATGCTGTTAGACATGCTAAGAATTTCCTGAGACACAATGTAGCATAGACAGATGTGCACCAACTTCTAAATAAAAACCCAAATCCAGGTAGCAACTCTATAGCACCACTGATTGGCATGGCGCCATCCAAAGACATTCTTGACCCACGTTTTCTCTCAAATGAAATGAGGTAGTGTCTCTGCTCCCAAGCTGCCTTAAGGTACACCATACAGAAGCACTAAAGGCACCAGTAAGCATTACTGGAGCACAAAGTCAAGAGCAACAATATACTGTTTACCTTTAGGCAAGGTTGTTTGTAACCCAGCCTTGATACAAAGCGCTGGCACAAAACACTCAAGTGGCCAAGACAGAGCTGAGGATGGACTCGTGGCCCCTCATGGGAATGGGAGGCGTAAGTCCTGTCACTGGATCTCAGATGGAGCCTGACTGAGCTCCATGAACTTGGGTGATTCCTGCATTGCTGTGCTGTGGAATACAGTAGAAAAGGGCAGATGTGAACCACGGGTGAGGTTGGGCTGAAAATATTGTTTGTTGCCAAGGAAATGCTGGGAAGGGTTTGTGATGCTACAGTACTGATCCAGGAACTCCTCTCTGTAGTCTCTTAGAGTCCTTGGGTGTGCATAGGTAACTGCTCACACACCAGCACTGCCAGAGCACAGGACACTGGGTACCCATGTGTCAATCCCAGTCACTATTAATAAGCAGGATGCATATGGCTTTCGGGCACACACGGGTCAACATTTACTGAATTTCACTTGCCTAATTCTCTATTTGAAAAGCTCAGCCATTCAAGAAACCAGAAGCCTAAAGGTTTGTGGACATGACTTAAGAGTCAGCGGCAGGGACTGCTTTTCTTTGGAACAGCCGGTGCTTAAGCAGGAAGCTGCTATCTGACAGCAGCCCCAGAGCAAGAGTAAACATGAACAAATGCCTCAGCAAGTGGCGCCTGTCACCAAGTGGCGGTTACAGACTTTTGCTGCACTCCTGCCTACTTGGTCCTCACCAATCCACTCAGAACCCTTAGAGTTGCAGGAGATTCTCTTGCTCATCTTTAGTGAGGATATTATCAAATCCAACTTAAACAACGAACAGGTTCTATTTACTGCAATGTTTAAGATTCCAGTTCCTCAAGAAGTGCAGAAAAAGACTACGAAACCCTGACCATGACAGAATGACCTGTGATCTGTAGTGAGGCTAAGTGTTCACTTTGGTCTAAGTGGTAGATGCTTTTGAAATCATTTATTTGTTCTTTAACCAAACACTCCATGGCAGCTCTAACAAAGTGATTTTAGCTTGTTAAAGAACAAGTAGTAAGCACACACTCCACCATGCTCCCCTGGAAACCCAGCAGTGTATCCTTAGGTTAAGTCTTCTGGAGAAAAAGGCCAAGTTAAGTATTCATTTGGAGGCCAGCATACTACAGGAGCACAGAGGAGTCACCCTGGGTCTACGCAAGAGGCAAAGTCTCAGGCCAAGCTCCTGACCTCTGTAGAACCTTGGCAAAGCCACAGCTGAGAGTCATTCCTAACATGGCCTAGCCGAAATGTACTTTTCCAGACTTGAATCTGTTGTGAAAAAAAAACCCTACATTGCAGAAATAATTGTGTTAAACTAGAATAGCACATTTGCTTTATAAATTACAAAATTGGGTAAAGGTTCTCCATGATCCATTTGTCTCAAATGGCTTTTCAAGCTTTAACAAGTATTTGTTCTTAGCTCAGGGCAAGAATTCTTAATTATGGGAACAAAATAAAATCCTTACACACTTATATACACAAACACACACACACACACACACACACACACACACACACACACGGCCACACATAGAAATGGAAGCCTGCAACAGATAAACAATCTACACAATATGTAAATACAATGTCTATTTAAGAGTTCTGCTCATTTTAGCATTTCCCAGGACCCCAAGTGAGAACATTTTTACCAAACTCATCAGTACAGGAGGCATTATCTGGAATGTGTTTTATCTTTGACAAAGCCCTGTCTAACTTGCTTCCTTCTGACCCCAGCTTCTGGACACTGAGTCACACCCCCTCCAAGCCACAGTGGCAGCTCTAGCCCTTCACTGCTCTGGTCTGTCTCCCTTTCTGTTCAGCTTTCGTCAACACCGTCTTTTGTGGCTTTTCTTGGCATGTTGTTCTTTCAGAGAAAAGACTCAGTATGAATAAGTTTCAAACTCAGACCAATAAAGCAAATATTTTTAGATTATGACAGAGTATCTGTTCTTGGCACAGTCAACAGGCAGCATTTCAGAACTGGTTAAATTAGGATAAACACCCATTAACACACACCGGGAAGACTGTCGTCACAAACCGAGTCACTAGTCCCACACTAGTCAAAGAGCCTGGTGCGAGATTAGTGCATGTGAACTTAGCTATGTGACGTATAAGCCAGAGATCTGATTACTCCACTGTATTCATGTGACACGAACACAGCCACTCACACCTCGCAAGCACCCTGAGGGAGTGAACACTTAGGAATAAAGGTGCAGTTCAAATACAAGCTGCTATCAGTGCTACAGCTTAGACACTGAACGGGTTCTCTAGGACCATGACAAGCCTAGAGATTCTTGGACAACACCATGGTAGTCGTGTACCCTCTTAGGGATGCAATTCCAAACAATGAAAGATGGCAGTGGTACCCAGAAAAGATTATGTATAGCTGTTTCACTCTGTACATTAAAGATGTAAACACCCTCTTAACCCAGAACAGCTGGTGAAAACACAGACAGAAAAACAAGCTTTTAGAAATAACTGGTGATTTTTCAAGTGTCCCTGCTGAACATATTCAAATACTAAACACTGCAACACAACTTAGCGATGTTGAGGTAGCTTTTGAACCAAACTCGTAAGAGCTATCAAACACCAGGACATAGTAAAGCCACAATTGATCAGACAGCCCGCACTTCTTGGTTGATTAACTATTACAAGAAATCTCTTCTGCTCTACCCACAGTTTAGGAAGCTTTCCTAAGTCGAACCACTTTATTTACAAGGTTCAATAAGTATAAAATGCCAAACATAATCCATGTGGCTCTGACGTCTTAGGTCCATGTGACGCCTTGGGGCATCTCTCAGAAGGTACATGACAACTTTGTCAGCAGCTGTGTTATAACGGAAACCTAGACAGATCTGGAGTTTCTTGTTTTAAATAAACCATGGACATCATGAATCCACTTACTGCCTTCCTTCTACCTTAGTTTTCTAAGATGGAGGGGCAGTGAAGGTTCCAGGTATGAAGATCTTGTAGCTCTGCCAGGATCCACACAATGGGTTAGGCAAATGAGACAGTTCAGTGACATGACCCTCTAGACTCCTTCTACCAAGTAATTACAGTCCCTGGAGGAATTACATACCAAGGCCCATTGTTTTGGGGAATGATATAAAATACAGAATTGTATGCATTCCCTGTTTGGACTCCTTTCTTTAAAATAAAGGCAAATCGTTCACGATGACTCCAAACCAGGTGACTTCTACATTTTTGCAAATACAATCAAGCTGTGCTTCTATATTATGAATTCAAAATGGCTTGAATAATCTTCCTATGGGTATAAGAGTGCTATTTCTTCTGAATACTAGTTAGCTCCCCAAACCATAAAGTAACTTCACGAAGGAATTGTCAGGGGAATCCCATTTCTCACACTCAGCAACTCTGGAACAAATGAAATGGTTCTGGGTGCAAACCATAACTAACCAGTGCTGTGCGACCATGAAGATGCCATTGCCTTTGCAATTTCCCATTATCCTTGGAGTATTCCACAGGGCTCTCATTTTGGTGCCAGGCAACACCTCTCACAATTTCAATGAGTGTGCCACTCAGGTCTAGAACCCTGGTAGGTATCAGTATCTTGTAAGAACTTAGCATTTCATTGTGTGCTGGCAAACTGATACTGATTTTCCACTTGGAGTAGGGGTTCCTTTCTTTGTTAAATACGCTAAGATTTTAAAGGCTAGAAATTAAGCAAATAATAGCATACATAGTACCCAAATGATAAGAGTTTGGAAGGCCACAATAGTCAAATGAATCGTGTATTTTTAGTGATTTCAAAAGAAATGATAAACATGGTCTAGAGAGAAAACACGTATCACTGTGTTGTCAGGACGTGTGACATTGTAGAGATGTGCATCACAGCCCTCGCCCACACCAGGCGATCTCCAGAGTTAGAAGGCAGCAGAAACAGAAAAGTAAAAAAACCAATTTCATGCCATCCTAGGCTTCATAAACTCTTGGTACTATAATTGTGCAAATAATCTGACACTTAGTACAGTGGCTGTTTCAGATCGGAGCTTTCTAGTTCCTGCAGCATCCTCTTCATTGGTCTACACTAATGCCTCACAAAGGCAAACTCAGGTTGTAGCACTTCTGCTTGGTCCTCAGAGCACGTCCCATGACTAAGCTTTGCTTAACTCTCTAGTGAGGATTCAGTGCTGCTTGCCAAGTCTTCAGGTGATGCTGAACTTCTTCTACTGTGATGTGCCTGACATTCCACTGCAGAATCCTTGTGGGAGTTTTCATACCAGGTCTCACATGCTCACAGGCATGCCAGGCTGATTGTAAAACAAAAATGAGCAGAGAAAGAAAGCAGAGCTTCTCATGTGTGGTGACTGGTTTCTTCATCACAGTGGCCACTAATTTATGTCCTCTCCTTCTTCTCCTGAAGGCAAAGGCAAATCATCTGAAGGGAGATGTCAGACATCATGGTCAGGAGCCTTGCCTTGGGCTTGCCTCAGCCAGATCTGCAGTGTCACAAATGCCCCCACAGTCACATGAAAGAAGAGCTGCCAGAGGTTGCGCAGTTCGTAGAGATACATGTTGCACAGACAGACTAAGCCAAAAGTCAGAAATGATTTGACATTCCGCCAGCTGGTGTAGTACACAAGTAAATAACACTGTTCAAAACATAAAAATCAAAGTTGGTTAGGTTACAGGGAAAGAACTAGATATGTAACAAATCAGAATAAAACATGAGAAGAACCTGAAGAAGAAGAGAGATAATGTAAGCTACTGGAGAACTTCGGTCATGGAAGTTCCATGGCTTGAAAGGGAAACAGATCTTCCCTTCTGGGTCTTTCATTTTCAGAAGAAAAGCATTCTTCATCATATGTTAACTGGAAGCACAACCGGGCAACTCCCTGTAAGACAGACTGAAGAAATTCTCTATGGTACCAGGGAACTGGGATAGACGCGCTGCTGAGCTCTCAGCCCTGGGCTCTCCGTGGTGCCATGTGCACCCAGGAAAGCACAGAAGAGCCAACAGACAACTGAGGAAGACGGACTTTCCCACAACTGGAGTCTGAGGGGTAAAGAGAGCAACAAGTCTAAGGTGTGATGAGCAGTGGGGAGGGGGGTTCAGATGGGGGGCTCATGTTGGGGGGAGTAGTGGGGAGCCACAGGAGTTGGGCCTTGTTCCTCAGCTGTGACAGAAACAAACAAAGCCATTCACTGGGCTTCCACTGGAGGAACGAAGTGTTATTAGCATATTTTCATCATTTAACTTAAAGCAGTTACCTCTTGAAAAGTAGAGAAGGGGGACAAAGGATGGCAGTGAGTGCTAGCTCAATGAGACATAAAGGAAGCACCCTACCCACCAGCCCTCGTACTGTCCCCTTTGTCCTTTATTTTTCCACAACATGTTACAAACACGCTTATTTTGCTTGTCGTCTATAGCTCCTGACAGTCGAAGACTTAACTATCTTGTTCATTTTTTATCTCCAGAGTCTAGAACAGTGCTGAGTACATAATATGTGCTATACAAAATTTAATGACTGAATGGATCCTTTTCTAGAATGTGCCTAAAATCTCTATCTGCAAAATATGGATTTGTATACACTCATGAAGTCTCTGAAAAGCAGCAGTAGTTTCTGGGAACTATATCCAGGCTTCAGAATGGGAGGAGGTAAGGGCGTTCTTGCCAAACATTAGTTCTTACATGAGTGAAGATTATTTGAAACAGAAGAATGCACACCAGAGTGATACTTTTAATCCCAGCACGTGAGAGGCAGAAGCAGGAGAATCTCTGTAGGTTAGCATGGTCTAAAAAGTTACAGTAAGACCCTGCCTGCTGTTAAAAAAAAATCCGTTGCTATCTATATGAAATGAATAAAAGTATTTATTTTATGAGAGTGATTTTCACTGTGGAATAATGGCTTAAAGACATAATTTTTTCCTTTGAATAAACTTGTGACTTGGAGGAGTTCTGAAATAGCAGAACTGTACTATTTTCCACAGTGTCACTACTATATGTCACCACAGAACAGTCATCACACCAGGACATGATCACAGTGAGGACTGGTAATTGATGGACTTCAATTTTGTCCTGTGTCCCATTAGAAACCTTTCTCCTACCCGGGATTCTGTACTGCACTTAGCTGTCACGTCTCCTCCAATCTGTAATAGCTTCTCAGTCATGACCTTGACAGACCTGATACATATTCATCAGTTATGCTGGAGCTGTGTTCCTCAATTTGGATGTGTCCAGTGTTCCAAGACTGAGTTAAGCATATGTAATTTTGCCAAGAATAACACAGAGGTGCCAGGCAGTATGTTTTATCAGTGCTGTCAACCTGGACCTCTTGATGGGAATATATGCCACCCACTGATAACTCTGCCTGCATCAGCTACTACACAGAGGTATTTGCTTAATGGTAATTTAATAGTGACTTTTTATCTCCATCATTCTTTCTACATTTACTAATTGGACTTCTACTGTAAAGAAGACCTTTTCTTGAAAAAGATGCCTTGCAATGCAGAGGTGTTAATACCACCTTGAACAAACATATTACATAGTTAAAACTTCTCTAAACCAAAAAAGCAAATAAAAGAAGAAAAAAACTTGTTACCAACAATGTAATTAAGTATGACAGGTGGTCTTTGAGTTTATGTTTAACAGTTGAAGAAAATGTATTATAAGTGTCTGATATGTTCTGGAATATAAGGGGAAGAAATAAACAAAAGATTTATAAATAGAGGAGGACAACAGAAGATGTAGGGAGATAATGTGTCTATATCTCACTAAATATGAAGTGACAACAGTAACAGGCTCTGACAAGTATCTATTGTTTGTTACCTATAGTAAGTAACTACTTTAAAATCCATAAGGTTTTTAAATACTATACATAATACTGAAGTGGAATTCTTAAAACCTCAAATAAACTATAGAAACATAGAAAGAAAAACATGAAAACAGAACAAAAAATAAGCCCAAATATCTATAATTATATTAAATGTAAATGGCTTACATACAGCAACTAAAAAATAAAAGAAAGAGATTGGCAACATGGACTAAAAAAAAACAATTTCATTATCTATCAGAAAACTGCATAAAATAACAGAGGCAAGTTAAAAGTAAAAAGATGAAAAAGGATATGTCATGCATATTAATCAAAAAAGGAAAAGTATAAATATAAAAACACTTCAAAGCAAAGAAAATAATGATACATGAGTCAAACTGCCAAGGCAAAAGAGCAATCCTAAATTTGCATGAACTAAAACCACATAGCTTCAAAACATGTGAGACAAAACCAGAACTGAAATGAAAACTAAAAAGGTCTACAATTCAACTTCTAACAAGAGCAGAAATCAATAAAACTGAAAACAGAAAAAGAGAAGAGGGAAAAAACAAAAGAACAAAACAAAACAAAAACCCAATGGACTGAACAGCTGGTTCAATCAGTGAAACAGAAATGGACAGGACCAACTGTGACAACATAAATTACCAACATTAGAAAAGAAACACTATCATAAACATTGCAGATACCACAGGAATATTGAGATATGATTACCAATTCTATATATATAAATTAGATAAAATAGACCACTTCCACTAAACCCACAAACTACCATAATTTCATCCACTAAAATAGAAAATTTGAATCATTTTCTAACTATTAGGAAAATTGAATTTAAGGAGGTATATAGGTAGGGTAATAAAGACCATATGATTGTGGTAGAAGGATAATAGACCAAACTAATGTAATCAGAACCCAGAAAATCTCACAAAATACACCCAATTGAGTTTGTATAGAGGTGCGGAAGCAATTCAGTGGAAGAAAGCAGTCTGATAAAGAAATGGTGCTGCAGCACTTGGTCATGGATAAACAATTTAAAAAGAAAAAGAAACAGGATTATTGACTTAGGCACAGAGGGAGCATGATGTGGGTGAACGAACCTGGGCTCTCACTCTGAAGCATTAGCCTTGGCTCCTCCTTTTTCCTGGTTATGCCATCTCAGAACCGTACTAAGAGTCCTTCTGTTCTCATTACAAATGAGACAATAATCTTGTATGACAGGGGTACAGGATTAAAGTGGGAAACCCTCAAGAGAACACTGTGCAGACTGAAGCACACTGTGTGCCACTAACACACACAGGGCTTCACATTACCTGTATGAAATGTCATAATTTGTCCTAATGAAACCTGTCAAATTTAGTAAGACTTCTAAAGATAACATTAAGAAAATGTTAAGATTTTAAAGTGAAGCCACTAAAACTAAAATGTATAATGTATGTTTATGTAAAGTTCAAATATCTATCAAAGTATTTCCCCAAGGAGTTCTACTGAATTTTGGATAGTCTCGGATGCATACCAAGCTTTAAATATTCCTACCTTTTCTTTCTTTCTTTCTTTTTCTTTTTCCATAGAAGCCAAAAGGTTATGCCACTTATAAAGGTCGGGTTAGTGGACCCTGTTTGCTCCTTATGTTCTAACAAAAATTATTCCTGAGTTTGGGTCATTGCCATGGTCATTCTTCTCATCTCTCCCGTGACCAATCTCCCTACTGGCCAGGCATAGAACCTGCCCCTCCACGAGTGTCCTACACATCCTGCCCCTTCTGCCCCTCCACGAGTGTCCTACACATCCTGCTCCCACTCAGTGGTAATTCTTCTCTCACTGCCTTGCTGTTGTTGCCACAGTTACGCTCCCTCTACTTTCCATCTGAATTACTAGAATCATCTCCCAACTGGTTTCCTAACTGCCAGTCCTTCTGCTTACAATCCATCCTATTTGCCTCTACTAAAAAGTTGTGTCTACTTAAAAATCCTAAAATATTACTTTGCTGTGTCACTCCCTATTCATGGCCTCCTCCAGAGCACAAATCCTCTGGCTCTCACTAGAAAACGTAGGCGTAGCCTTTCTGTCGCAGGCGCATGAGAATAAGTCCACTGCGAACATCTGTCTACAACTCAAGACTGAAGGTTACAAAGGTAACAGAGGTTCAAGTTATAGGAGAGGCAAATAACTCAGACACTATATTTATGTACTTTAAATATACAGGCAATTATTAGACTTGACATCTGAAACAAACAGCAATGGGGAAGTGTTAGTTACAAATGGGAGGAAACCTACCTGGTAAAGGCAGGCTGCTGTCCCAAGGAAAAATGCAATAATGTAATTAAGATCCTCACCATCACTCTGTAAAAAACAAATAAAGATTACCTTTTTGTTGGCAGTTCTTATTTAAAGAAAAAAAGAAAAAGCCAAAACCAATCCACCAGGATAGGATATGCTCATGTTTATACACACTCAAACATTTTACAAAGTGGTGTAAAAAAAACTGTGAGTCTTAGAAATATGAAACACATGGTAAGACAGGGAGGAATGGGTATGCTGGAGATATGAATCAGCAGTTAAAAGTACTGACCGCTTTTCTAGAGGACAGAGGTTCAATTATTAGCACCCACAGGGTGACTCACCACTGTCTGTAACTCCAGTTCCAAGGGACCCAATGCTTCCTTCCTGACCTTCATATACCCCAGACAGGCATACAAGTGGTAGGTACACAGACATACATGAAGACAAAACACCCATACATGTAAAATACATTTAAATGTAAAAGGCAGAGCAATGGGAAGTTGAGGAAAACTACATACATTCTGTGTCTCGGCCTCACCTATCAAGGGTCTGTCATCCCAGGGAAGATGAGAAGCACCCAGGAAAAGCCAGCTTCCTCATGCTACAGAGAATCTTCCTAGCAAAGCCACATAAAAACGCACATCACCCTGGCAGTGACCAAGTCCCTCCTGCTCATGAGGGTCACCACTTAAATACAACCTGACAAACTTTACTGCCCGGAAGCACATAAAGCCTAATAAAGTAACTTGACGTGATAAGTAAAACTGTGGTGACTGAAAAGCTACTGTCCACTAGAGTGTGCTAAGTCCCCAAAAGAAAGATCAAGCCTGGTTACAAAGCCACTGCTAGAAAACAGTAAGGACGAACAGCCAGAGCCTGTGAACAGAGAACTGTCCTTTGTTCCTTCACCGTGTGGATGAACAGTACGTAAAACCAAGGCAGGAGTGTTTCTCTTCCATGCGAGGACATTACACTAGACCTCTTATTTTAGAAAAAAATAATTTTCTTTTTCCTACAGGGTCTCTTTATGTAGCCCAGGTTGGCCTCAAATTCCCATGCTGAGCTGCTTGCTCAGCTTCCTAAATGCTGGGATTACATGACTGTGCCACAAATGTGCCTCCGCCCATGGAGTGGAAGGATCATTATATAATAGAAAGAAGAGCAAACTGCTTTAGTGCAGTTGACTGGATACAGAACAGTCCACAAGGCAGAGTGGCTCGTCCTAGTGAGATCTTGAAATGGAAACTTCCTAAGAAGCTCAGGCCAGTTCTGGCCCAGACGCAGGCAGATCAGCATGAAGCCTTTCTAATTTTGTAATTCAAAGGCTTGAATTAAACTGCTTATTTTTTAAGTCCTTCCCCTCCCCCCACGCTCCCCATTACAAAAGTTTATGTTCAAACTGGGCGGTGGTGGCGCATGCCTTTAATTTCAGCACTTGGGAAGCAGAGGCAGGCAGATCTCTAAGTTCAAGGCCAGCCTAATCTACAGAGTAAGTTCCAGGAAAGCCAGATCTATATAGAGTAAGCCTGTCTTGAAACACACACACATACACACACACACACACACACACACACACACACACACACACACGTGCACTGAAAAGTGTGTACTTTTTGTTGAAAAGTACAGGAGATACATTATAAAAAGAAACCCATGTTGTTCTTATATAAAGGAAAAGTCATTGTTTATCTTTTCATGTGGTTTTTTTTTCTCTCTACCTCTCTCCTCTTCACCCCCAAAGAAATGAACCTATACTTTTGCATGCTGCTCTTTGGTATTTTGGTTGATTCATAAACACTTTCGAACATGGTAAATATATCAACCACAGAATATGTGAAAGAATGTATGGTCTTTCAACATATCATAGGACCTAATTACTGGTCCTACAATGTAATAATTATTTTTTCTAAACTTACACTGCCATTTGACATCTCTCTTAACTGATTTTACAACACCTCAAAGCATGTTTCCAGAGTCAGTCTGACCTGAATAAAAATGTTTATTCACAAGCTGTATTTTTGATTTCTTTTTTTCTTTTATTGGATATTTTCTTTATTTACATTTCATATGTTATCCCTTTTTCAGGTCTTTCCTCCGGAACCCCCTATCCCATTCCCCCTCCCCCTGCCTCTATGAGGTACTCTCTACCCATCTACCCACCCACCCACTCACCCACTCCAGCCTTCTTGCCCTGGCATTTCCCTACACTGGGGCATCGAAACTTATATATTTTTGATTTCTTAACTCATTTCTTCTTTTGAAAATCTGAAACAAATCATTTCTGTGTTGTAGTAAGTATTCCAAACAATTCTTGAGTCTGAGAACCTGAGGGCACGAGTGCTGCATAGTCCTTGGGCATTTGGAGTCTAAGCCTCCACCCTGCACACTTCGAGATGAGACCCACAGCGTCCTATCTGCAACTGAGCTAGTGACTGGCAGAGATCACAGGTCAGCTGACTTCTAGGGCAGCATTTCTATTGCTGTCACAGGATTCATTTTCTAATACTCCATGTGAAAACTACCTCCGCTTTGGCATTGGTCTAATTGTCATTATTTCAAAACTGATCTTTAGAAGAACCCATGCAATACAAACACTGTGATAAAAGCATATACATTTCTGAGCTGCCAACTCACAACCACCTTATTAACATCTCTAAACTCAGAACAAAGCTAAGAAGCAAGTGCAAATAACCTAATTTACACACTACTGTGAATATGAAATCAAATTTACCGACTTAAAAAATACACATATATACACACACACAACAAAGAAAAACTTTGGTGCCACATATTTTAATAAATCCCTATCACTCTAAGTAACAAGGTACTAATCTAGAATAAGTAAACTTATGCTGAGTCTTAGTTGTTCATTTGTGTCTGAGTACGGACACTCATACAGGCATGCACACACACAGCACACAGATGGAGGTCCATCCTAGGGGTTCAGGAGTCCAGCTCAGCAACTGGACCTGTAGCCAGAGCCATCTCACCAGCACACTTATCTGGAATCTTTGAACAACAACAGGAGTTCTGATTCATGGGAGTCTTCAGAGTTAAACATGCCACAAGCATAAAGTAACATGCTAAAAGATAAATGTTGTAACCATTTTTAGTATCCAAAGTATTTACAAATCAAGGTTGTAAAACTATAAACTTTAAGTTAGTACCTATATACTATACTATTCACAATCAGGAAATATATATTATCTACTAGATTTAAGTTATAATTTCCAGATAAACTCTTTACTTATTTTTCCTTCCTTCGTAACAGCAGGGACTCACTATATGGTCTTGGCTGGTCTGGAACTCACTATGTAGATCAGGCTTGCCTTGAACTCACAAAGATCCTAAAGGTGTGTGCCACTACACCCAGCAGATAAACCCTTTACTTTATAAACCAAGTTTTACAGAAATATGGAAGGTGTTGATCCAACTTTTCCAACTCTTTCACTAGCAAGAACTGAATAACCCCACTTAGATAATTCTTAATATTTGTACAAAATTCTACAGAGAAAGCTTCAGGAAGAACTACTTAACTTGTGATTTAAAGAGATTGTTCTTAACACAGAACGCACTGACAAACCAGAAGAGACTGGCTAGGACCAAATCTAAAGGAAAAACTGTGACAATAACTCTGTTCACCAACATCAGGTCATTGTTCCACAAAAGCTTTGCCTATATCTGAAGTTTTTGTACTTGAAAAATCTACCCATCAAACTGGATTAATGAAAGCCGTTATTTCTCTTTCTTCTGTCTACCCTAGAGTAACTGTTCCTCGTTGCTGAGGACTGAACCGAGGGTTCTCCCACTTCGAGGCTACTGCTCTAGAACGCAGTTCTGCTCCTAGCCCAACACTTGTTTTCATGAGCAATTTTATGGTTCAAGTGAAAACCATCCATGAGGAGGCACCTAGTGAAGCCCTGCTGCCACCCTGTTTCCCATCTGCCAGTACCCACCGCGTTTACTACTTTCCCATCCTTCCAGAGCTTGTCTATGCAAATGGAAACATGCTGTTATTCAACCAGACCATTCTTGGTCTGTGTAGGGGGAGGGGCAGTACGTTGGCAGGGGCTAGTGCGTACAAGGTCAATACATCCGACCTGTATTTCACTGGCATTCTCAAAATGGCACAGAATTTATATATGGGCCTTAAAACACAGATCAGACTCACAAACCATGCTCCATTCTAACTGGGACATTAGTGTCCTCACATGGCCTATGCAGGGGGCAAGGCTCAGACCCGCACAGGCAGAGGAAGCCTACCTAATCCGTGCTTCTAAGAGCAGGCTTTTAGCTGCTGCCAAGTAGAGCCGCACCTCACTGGAGAACATCAAAACATCAAAGCTCAGGATAAGAACATGGCTCCCTGTCCAGTTTTCCTTGGACTGATCATCAAAGAAAAAGTCCTTGTTTTATTCTTGGCTTCTAAACTACGTGTGTGTGTGTGTGTGTGTGTGTGTGTGTGTGTGTGTGTGTGTGTGTGTGTGT
>JANHMN010000011.1:20323256-20435885 GCA_030674055.1 Rhabdomys pumilio
TGTGTGTGTGTGTGTGTGTGTGTGTGTGTGTGTGTGTGTGTGTGTGTTTTGAGACATGGTCTCACTATGTAGCTTTGACTGGCCTGGAACTCAGAGAACTCCATCTCCCTCTGCTTTCCAAATGCTATATTAAAGGTGTATTCCACAGACCCAACTAAAATAGATTTTTTTAAATTCGCCTTAGGCATACAGAAAGTTGAGTACAGAGTCTTCATATATCCCCCTAACTCCTGGCTCAGTTTCTGGTAACCACTGGAATTGGTATGGTACATCATCACAAATGCTGAGCCAGTGCTGACACATTACCACCTGGTAATTCCCACTCTTCCTGTTGCTGTGGTTTGGACAAATGCACAGTGGCAAGCACCTCTACTAAGTCACAAAGCACCGCTTCCTGGCCCTGAGCATCAGACTACTCACCCCAGCATAACTATAGAACTTACTGTCTATAGGTCTGCCTCTTGCAGAAAGTGTCCAGGATGTCGTTTTTTCATGCTAGCTGCTTTTATCAAGCATTACGCACTTTAGAGATCTCTGTGTCTTCTGAGGTTCGCAGTCATTCCTTCTGTCACTGAATGACCGTCTGCTATATGGATTAGAAGTCTCCCTGTCTTTCTGTGACTCATGACCATTTCGTCTATCACTGAATGGTCCTCTACTGTATGGATTACCTCCCTCCGTTTACCACTCACCTTCCATGGCTGCTCCCTTGAAATCCTAAGTTGATATAAATACTCACATTTTGAAAACGTTCTACTTATTTGGTGAGAGATACCTAAGAGCACTATTGCCAGATGACAGAGTAAAGCTATATTTAGCTCTGAGAGGAAACAGCCCAACTGTTTTCCAGAGTGGCTGTAACATTTTACACTCCCACTTAGCAGGAAATGAGGGTTCCCTTGTTCCATATCCTCATCAGCATTGGAAGTGTCAGCTGTCACAGTTCAGGGCATGTTTTAACAGGTGTTTAGTGGCATCATATTTTAAACTTGCAGTTTTTTAATGACAATATCCAGCATCTTTTCACATACCTGTCTGTCACCTTCAGTATCTTCTGTGGTGAGGTTTTCTACTGATTCTTTGACTACTGTTAACAGGTTGATCAGCATTCTTAGACTCACCTCTCCTCTCCTTAAAGATTTCTTCCTATTTGTGTTAGTTGTTTGTACATTATGAGTATGTGGGTCCTCTTAGAGGCCAGAAAGAGTGTGTCAGATTCCCTAGAGCTGGAGTTACAGACAGTTGTAAGCCACCCAAGATGGGTACTGGGAACTGAACTTGGGTCCTCTAGAGTAGTAATACGTGCTCTTAACTGATAAGCTATCTCTCCAGCCCTATAACCAGGGCTGGAAGTTTCCACGTATCTTTTCCTAACCTGGGGCTTTTTTTATTCTCTTAACAGTTTCTCACATAACAGACTTTGACAGATATAATGATGCTTAACAGCAATTTTTTCCTTCACAACACATTTGGTATTGTACCTTACTGGCTGTGGCTGGTTCTGTGTGTCAGTTTGACACAAGCTGGAGTTATCACAGAGAAGGGAGCCTCAGTTGAGGAAATGCCTCCATGAGATCCAGCTGTAAGGCATTTTCTCAATTAGTGATCAAGAGGGGAGGGCACATTGTGGGTGGTGCCGTCCCTGGGCTGGTAGTCTTGGGTTCTATAAGCAAGCAAGCTGATGAAGGACATCTGGGTTCTTTCCAGCTTCTGGCTATTATAAATAAGGCTGCTATGAACATAGTGGAGCATATGTCCTTGTTATATGTTGGAGCATCTTCTGGGTATATGCCCAGGAGTGGTATAGCTGGATCCTTAGGTAATGCTATGTCCAATTTTCTGATGAACCGAGAGACTGATTTCCAGAGTGGTTGTACCAGCTTGCAATCCCACCAACAATGGAGGAGTGTTCCTCTTTCTCCGCATCCTCGCCAGCATCTACTATCACCTGAGTTTTTGACCTTAGCCATTCTGACTGGTGTGAGGTGGTATCTCAGGGTTGTTTTGATTTGCATTTCCCTGATGACTAAGGATGTTGAGCATTTCTTAAGGTGCTTCTCGGCCATTCGAGTTTCCTCAGTTGAGAATTCTTTGTTTAGCTCTGTACCCCAGTTTTTAATAGGGTTATTTGGTTGTTTGGAGTATAATTTCTTGAGTTCTTTGTATATCTTGGATATTAGCCCTCTATCGGATGTAGGATTGGTAAAGATCTTTTCCCAATCTGTTGGTTGCTGTTTTGTCTTATTGACAATGTCCTTTGCCTTACAGAAGTTTTGCAATTTTATGAGGTCCCATTTGTCAATTCTTGATCTTAGAGCATAAACCATGTGGTACATTTACACAATGGAGTATTACTCAGTTATTAAAATAATGAATTCGAGAAATTCTTAGGTAAATGGATGAACTAGAAATCATCATCCTGAGTGAGTTAACTCAATCACAAAAGAACACATATGGTATTTACTCATTGACAAGCGGATGTTAGCCCAAAGGCTTGCAACAAAGACTCAACTCACAAACCACATGAAGCTCATGAAGAAGGAAGACCAAGTGTGGATGCCTCAGTCCTACTTAGAAGGATTAACAAAAATACTCAAGGGAGCAAATATGGAAACAAAATATGGGACAGAAACTGAAGATGGGGCCATCTAGAGAGCATTCCACCTGGGTATCCATCCCATGTACAGTCACCTAAGCTAGACACTGATGTGGATGGCTGGAAGTGCATGCTGTCAAGAACATGATATAGCTGTCTCCTTAGAGGTCTGCCAGAGTCTGACACATTCAGAGGACGATGCTCACAGCTAACCACTGATCTGATCAAGGGTTTCCCAATGGAGAAGTTAGAGAGAAGACTGAAGGAGCAGAAAGGGTTTGTGACTCCATGAGGAGAGCAACAATACCAACCAACCAGAGCTCCCCAGGGTCTAAACTACCAGCCTGGGAGCACATAGGGAGGGACCCATGACTCCAGCTGTATATGTAGGGGAGGATGGCCTTGTCAGGCATAGGTGGGAGAAGAGATTCTTGGTTCCATAAAGAACAAACACTGAGTGAGGGGGAATGTGAGGGTGGGGAGGTGGGAGTTGGGGGGGTAGGTGGGGGCACATCCTCATAGAAGCACGAGGTGGGGGGATGGGACAGGAGGTTCCTGGGTAGTGGGGGGAAGTGGAGTAAGGGAATAAAATCTAAAATGTAAATATAATATCCAATAAAAATGAATAAAAAAAAAAAAAAGCAAGCAAGTTGAGCAAGCCAGTAAGTAACATCCCTCCATGGCCTCTGCATCAGCTCCTGCTTCCTGACCTGCCTGAGTTCCAGTCCTTACTTCCTTTGGTGATCAACAGCAATGTGGAAAGTGTAAGCTGAATAAACCCTTTCCTCCCCATCTTCCTTCTTGGTCATAATGTTTGTGCAGGAATAGAAACCCTGACTAAGACATACCTAAAAACTCATTTCCAGACCCCAGGGTCATACCACTGTTCTCTTATGCTACTTCTTTTGACTTACAAATTTTAAGTTTTGTTCTTTACATTTAGGTCTGTGACCCACTCTAAATTCCTATCTATTCAACGTGTAATATCTACAGACTCATTCTTTGGCATGAAGCTTTCTTGTTGTTTTAGCACCATGTTAAAATGACTGGCTGTTCTCCATTGATTTGCTTTTGCTCTTTTGTTAAAGATCAGGTAGCTATATGGATTAAATTTATCTCTAATCTTTCAATTCTGTCATGGTGAGGTACTGTTTATTCTTTTGCCAATAGCATACTGTCTTAAGTGCGGCGGCTTTACAGTACATCTTAAAGACGGCCAATGTGAGCCCAACTTTTGTTTTCATCAGTAGGTATGAAATAGCAATAGTCTGTCCCTAACACAGGGCTCCTAAAACCCTTGTAAATGAAGGTGCTAGAAAAATCTTTTCATGTTTGACACTATTCCTGTCACAGAACTCCTAAGATTTAGGAAATTAGTTTCCTGAGTTATAGAAGGATTTGACCCAGATTTCCCTATCTCTTAGAATTTCCTGTGTAAGGAGGACAGCTTTTGTTCTGAAGCAACTCCTGATAGACTCCTAGATCAGTGCTGGATACCACCAGAAAAGACCATGGTTAGATGGCTAAAGCTTTTGTCTCCATCCCAATCTTCCAGGAGGAGAGAACAGAGAAGTCAGTAATAATCATACCCTCCCCCAAAGTTCTAATCCATGGAGTTTGCAGAACTTCTAGGTTGGTGAAGATCTCAACATGTGAGGAGGGTGACAAACTCAGCTCCACCAGGACAGAAACTCATGTCTAGATGCTTCCAACCTCTCCCTATGTATGTACCTCTTTATTCATCTGTATCCTTTAAAATGTCCTTTAAAATTAGCCATCAAATGTGTGTGAGTGCAGAACCATTCTAACTGTTGATGAGGGATGTTGATGAGGGAGCTGTACAAACCTTTTCAGCCAGCAGATGGTCATCAGCACAGTGTCCCCAGAGGACTGGCATCTCAAACCAGGGTAGCCTGAATTAAGACCGAGCCTTAACATATAAGTTTTGTCCTAACTCTGAGCAGACAGTATTAAAACTGTAAAACATCTAGCTGGGACTGGAGAATTGCTTGTAATGGAAAGACCTCCCACTCATCTGGTGGTAGAAGTAAAATTTTGAGTTTTGTTAGTGAGAATACAGAATAAAAACTTTCATTTTTTTCCATGTGCTGGGTCTTTGTAATCACTTTATTGAGTCTACAAAATAACTTGCTTGGATGTTGACTGGGACTGTGTTCAACCTACACATCAGCACACAAAGAACCGACACTTCAACAATATTGAGTTTTCCTCTCAAAATGTGGACTGGCTTTCCAGTCATTTAATCTTGGATTTCTTTGGTCAGAGTTCTAATCTCCTTCCTATGGGTCCTGTATATGTTTAGATTTACTTATAAGCACCTCTTTTTTTTTTTTTTTACAACTTTTACACTTTAATTGTTGCTGGAATTTAAATAATGTCTGCACAGTTCAATTGCCCAGTCTGTTATGTAACTATGATCACTTAATAGTTTCAGGAGCTCTTGGTTGGGGCTTGGGAGTCATTATATAAATAATCATGCCATTTTCAAACTTATTTCTTCCTTCCATATATTTTTTTTTCCTTTTTACATTTTATCACATCAGCTAGGATTTCCAGTACACAGGACTCACACAGCAGAGGTAAGTGGAGGCATCTTTACCTTGTTCCTGTCTTAGGAGAAAGGTTATCTAGTTTCTTCTTATCAAAGCTGTTAGTTGCTTTAGAATCAGAAAGGACTTTCCTTATTAAGGTACAGAAATTTCCCTCTACTCCTGGTTTGCTCCAAGCTGGTTTTTATTTTCCCTTTGTTGTTGTAGTTTTGTTTTTTTGTTTGTTTGGTTTTTATCATGAAATGAAGATTTTTCTGGATTTTGTAAAATTCCTTTCTACATCTACTGATGTGATTATATGATTATTATTTCTCCTTTAGACTGTTGAAGTGATAGCAGTAATTGATTTCAAATATTAAATCAGCATTGCACACTTGGTTCTTGTGTAATTATTTTTATTCATTACTAAATTTGGTTTAACATATTGCTAAAGATCTCTGCATCTGTGTCCAAGAAAGATGGTTTATAAAGTTGTCTTTTAGAAATATAAACAAGCTGTGAAATCTCAGAACAAAGAGTCAATTACATCTAAGTAGCAAATAGTTGGATCTGATTGTGCTTCTGAAACTGAAAACCATCTCGCCACAATCAAACAAGTGTATTACAGATTAGAGAGAAACAGAACAATCAGCAATGAAGGAAAGCTCAAGTCAGCTGCAGCACTTCAAAAGCATGAAAGCTGCAGGACACAAAAGCTTCCTTTAGTTCTTCAGTTATAAGTCAGAAGAGAAGAAGGAAAACAATCAATCCCAGAAGAGGAAGGACAAGATAACTGAATGCATGAAGAAAAACTACATTTCCCTTAACAGGCTGAGCCAGAATAACACCTTACAGGCACTTCTGACTTATAGGTGTAAGATCTGAGCCACAACTTCAGCCAGGATGTAAACAGGGCTTGTGACTCTAAAGCTTTTCTCTGCCTAGGGTCACTACTCTATCTAGAAAGTTAACTTTTTTATACACCTACCCCACCTTTTCCCCCATTACATCAGTAAAAAATTTTTAAAAGATTTATTTGTTTTATGTATATGAATACACTGTAGTTGTCTTCACAAACACCAGAAGAGAGCATTGGATCCCACTGCAGATGGTTGTGAGCTACCATGTGGTTGCTGGGAATTGAACTCAGGACCTTTGGAAGAGCAGTCAGTGCTTTTAACCACTGAGTCATTTCTCCAGCCCCCAATAAAATGTTTTAAAGACTGTTTTATTAGCTTTTTCACTCTGCAGTTTCAAACTTTCCCATTTCTTCTTGTTGGCAGCTTGTCTAGCTGGCTGAAAACTAGAATAAATCCAACCTAGCAGGGCAGGGGGTGAGATAAGAAAGTAGAGGGATGACAGACAACATCCAAAGACTGAGAGGGGGCAGGGGCTCTGCCTATGAGGAACTGTTTAGAAGAGAAATTGATAAGGGGAAGCCCATGCATTCCCATAATGTCATCTGCTTTCTGTTGGTTTTAGGTGGCTGAATGTAGAGGACTTGTAGAATGGTACCATGAACCTAGCATGGTGAGCAGGTTTGTATAAACAGTATCTTAAACTTAATGCTGGAGGACACACACACACACACACACACACACACTCACCCCCCACAGACTTATTTATAATGGATAGTGTCAAGAACACTAGAATGTGAATGGAAACAAAGGAAAGGGTAACTGTGCAATCTCAAATGTGCTGGACTTTTAAAAAAGGAGATTTTAGAAAGTATAGGAAGAGAATAGGTTAGATAGTCCAGTAGCTAAAGGCCCTGGAAGAAACAAACTACCTTGGAAAATAAGGAATCTGAAGAAATCAGTGAACCTGCCCATAAATAGGCAACTCAGGTTTTAAAAGGCCACTGACCAAAATAAACAGCAGCAGAGTTTACTGAAACAAGTTGTGTCCACACAAACTACCTTCCTGCTCCCATCTTTCTCTACCCTCTTGTTCCTTCCAAAACCAGCTCACCCTCTCTCCTGGCTCTAAGAACTTAGTTATTACACCTAGACACCTTTGCCTATCATGGTCCACTTTAAGCTGTGAGGATTCAGTTCATGCTACAAAGCCTGATGTTCCCACAGTGCCTGTCAGCAATGCTTCCAAAGAATGGATAATAAAGGAACGTGCCAACCAGAAGCACTTTGGGGGTGGAGGTGGGGCAAAGGAGGTTGTTTTCCTGTTTGTGTTTCTGTTTTGAGACAGGGTCTTACTGTATAACTCAAGCTGGCCTGGAACACACTATGTGGTTTCAGCTGCCCTTGAATCTGTAACCCTCCTGCTTCAGTCTCCCAAGGGCCAAGGTTCCAAGCATGCCCACAAGACTTGGCTCTGGGGTCATGCTTTTGAAGGAAAGTAGAGAAGGTCCAGTATAAGAACAGATTTGGAACTTGCACTTAGATTACACTAAGACCTAATCTAAATCAAATTCGTTCTGTAACAAGGAGAGTGAATAGGGACAGTCACCAGAAACTGCAAAAATAGCACAGTACCTGCAGGAGGCTTTCTATGGCATGAAAGCCTCGAATTAAATTCAGAGCTCCACATAAAAGACTAAGGATAAACGCCACAATCCCTGACAGAGTTGCTGGTTCTAGTCGCTGATGGGCTGAAAAAGAAAAGGAATGGTTAGAAATGAATACCAGAATCTCTTGTTAGTTGAGCTTATGTGAACAGAAATTCATTGCTCAACTTAGATGAGTCAAATGTAAATAATTTTAAACAATGTATCTTAGTAATTAAAAAATGTGTGTAGGCAAAGGTTCTCTGTGTAGCACTGGCTGTCCGGAAACTTGATCTGTAGACCAGGCTGGCCTCAACTTAGGGCTCTACCTACATCTGTGCAGTAGATTAAAATTGTGTGCCACAATATCAAGCTTAAATCTTTTTCTAAAATGCAAGATGTTTGGCAACATAAAAAGTCCCATTTTAAAGTCAAATGGAACTAACATTGCTTTTCTACATTTTAGTAGATACCTCTAACTTCTATTTGAGGTAAAAGGGTGCTAGAGAGTACTCACATCTCTCAGTAAGTCACTTAGGAAAAAAAAAACCTACTGCCCAAATATGTGTATAATTTGCAATGTGGTACAAGTGGCAAAGTGGTACAAAGTGGCAAAAGATGACTTTGCTTGGAGAATAAATACAAAATTCTGTGTTTTTTGAAAATGTTTAGAAAACACTTTTAGGGATAACCAGAGCTTGCTTTTAGCAAAGGCCACTTATCTAGGACTAATGGCTATGAACACCACTGGCTATATGTGAAAGCCCACATTTAGTCACCACCCAAACTTGTCAATAGGATGCAGTCTTAAAGCTGCAAAGACTGGTCTTTTGAAGAAAAGTGACGAAAACAAAACAAAACCAAAACACACCAGCTGATATTGACCATTTCATCTGCACAAAGGCATTCATTCCTTAACTTTCAGGCTTCAACAGAGTAAAACATTCTGTTATATAATCACGTCCCTACACAATCAGTTTATAGCTATTAGGCTTTACAATTGTGCCTGAATGAAAACACAACTAAATACAATCAGTAGACTTCAAAAGAAAAGGGACACTGGCAAAGAGAGAACAACAGAACCACATTTTTATTACTTTATTTAAACCACTGAAGTATAAACGCCCAACAATGAAGTTAATGAGGCAGAATGTTAATAAAGGAAAAGCTCAGATCTTTGCAAATTATATTCAGCCATCACAGCAGAAAAGATTCCCCAAAGAGTTAATAAAAACCCCCAAACCCCACATCTCCTGGATATTCTTCAGGTTCAGCAGAAACTACTAATCTAGAATAACATTTCATAATTTCTTCTGTGCCCATGTCTGGCCTTTCAATAAATTCCCTTCAGACTCTCATGAAAATAGAAAACCAACTTACAGTACTGATACCGTGGTGTTTCAGCAGTTGAAAAAGTTACAACTAGCCCTGTTTTATAGCATTCTCTCTGTCCTTGGTCTTCCCTCATAAAAAGCAAATGGGCTTTAGGAATAAAACCAACTAACAACTGAATAATTATCATATCATACTTCCATAGAAACAAGGTACCTCACCAAAACCAACAACAACAACAACAAAACCTAAACGGTGAAGATTCTAGCTTTACTGGTCAAGTAAGATATGTTCAAAAGAAAATCACTACCACTTCATGTGTTGATGGCAATATATTTAAGAAATGAACAAGCCAATATAAACTATTAAGTTTCTAACACTTGCCTTTTGGCCTTAGAACATGTATTTTATAATAAAAGTATATCACTTATGAATTTATCATTTCAAAAGAACCAAAGATATTTTTAAAAGGTAAAAGCAAGTCCTAAACCTCTCTTAATGAAGGCAAGCACTGTGCACAAAGGTAGGCTGGCACTGTGACAATTTACTGTGGGCAACAATCTCAACAATTTCCAATGTGCTCATTTCCCTGCTTTATCCTCCTCAGCCCTTTCCTGAGACCTGTGGCTTGTTTTCTAAGAAGGGTTTTCAAGCAAACTTCATTCTGCAAATGCAAGAGGTTGCACCACAGAAGGCAATTTCCCAGTTTGATAAGCAAACAAAATATTTAATTACTTGTTAAAGTATTATTCTGTGTGCTATTTGTTACTTCAGTGAGACAGATTCTAGATACACTGTAAACCAAATAAATTTTGTAGCACATTTCAGTTTGGCACCATGCCAGGCACTAGTAGGTATAGCAGGTACCTACTCCATTAACAAATGAGGCCATGCAGGAATATCATGAAGCCAGGTGGCATCGCCTCAACAGTGTTTTCATTTTACTACTGTCAGGAATTGGGGAGGACAGATGTGGAAGAATAAGATATATGCAGATAACCAAAAACAACTATAGCGGGCCGGAGGGGGTGCTTCCAAAAGGAATATGTGGCTAACGGTACCTACAGACAAGCCAGGAAACATCTGCATATAAAAGTTAAATGGTACCCAATCTATCGTCCAAGGGATGTTTGTTGATGCTATAAGGCAGTTTCAGGAGGGAAGAGGAGGTGAAGTTCAGGCTGTAAGAAGTGAAGTACCTGGTAATGCTGAGGCAGGAGCCCAGGTGTGTGATTGCAGTTAAAATAGACATATAGAAGGTTTACACAGAACAATACCAAGAGAGTCATTCTCATCACACAATGTATATAGGGAAAAAAAGACCTGAACATAAGTATAGTGAGACGGGTCAGGGAAGCTGAAACATAAAAAAAAAAAAAAAAAAAAAAAAAAGAAGAAGAAAAGAAAGAAAGAAAGAAAGAAAGAAAGAAAGAAAGAAAGAAAGAAAGAAAGAAACCAGAGCAGCCATCACTAGTCCACAAAGACAGTGGACTAAACACCAACACCTCTGCCCCACATCAGACAGAGTGCACAAGGTACAGTCATGGAGGAAGCCCAACACCTGGAGGAACAGGCTCATAAGGACATTTCAGGACAGCTCCCCTTAAGTGAACATACTTATTCCCTAAAGTCCAACATATGATACTAACTTTATGACACTCCTTCCTAATAAGAATCACAGTCTCTTTTCTTTTCTTTTCTTCCACTGCTCCCAGTCCTTTGAGACAGGAACTCACCATGTGGTTTAAACTAGCCTCAAACTTATGATTCCTCTGACTCAGGCTCCTGATAGCTAGCATGGCGGGCACTGGCTATCTACAATTCCTGGTCAGCCTTGTATTTTTTTATTAGATAATATTCTTATTCCCATCTTGAACGTGTTTGCTATTTTTATAAAATGCCTCCACAATACTTAGCATAATAATTCACAAAAAAGATTTGGCCAAAATAGAATATTTTCTGCCAACTGATAAGTTGTCTACAAAACTTACAAAATAGAAAAGATTACAGAGATGTCAGAAACTGAAGGAAGGAATTTTGTGACTTTTTAAAAGAAAAAATAGAAGCAGAATATGAATTTTATTTTTTTTCAGAATATAAATTTTAAAAGGCCAGCACTATCAAATAATGATATGGGTATGGAGTAGTAGTCTGCTGTTAGCTCAAAGACCCTTGAGCTGCCTCTCTCCTGGAAACCAGGCCATGCATGCCCCCAAGAACAGAGAGTTGAGAAGAAAGCAAGCTATGTTAGGGCCTTGAAGCCCTTTCCTTCCAGTTGTGAAGTAAGTTTAGGGTCCTATCTAGTGCCTGTCTCCAATAACACTTGCCACTAGACCCCACTAGATCATGTGGTCTGAAAACCTCTAAGAGTCAGAACTTGTTCTTGGGACAGAAGAGTGTATTTCTCCCTTCAGGACTCTGGTCATGTTATACATAGCAGTCATCTCTCCTAAGGAAGCTCCTCTCAGGATTGAAAGGAAAATCAGTCTGCCCTCCCTGAGCCCACCTCAAGGTTGCAACCTGGCTGTCCATGGTTGTGAGGGTCCCCTAATAAAGCTCATTCTGTAGGGTTGTTTTGTGTCAGCTCCTCTCTAAGTTTAACCATTATTTGTGGAACTGTAAGATAGTATAAATACTTCAAAAACTACCAGTTCCTTAAAGACTTAAGCATGCAGTTAATCCTCTGATCCAGAAACACTGCTCCCAATATTTATAAATTTATATCTGAAAATTTCCATAATAAAACATTTAAAAAGACAAAGAAAAGGCAGCATTTACTACTTCATTTAACAAGACTCACTCTATCAACTCACTCCATCATGGACGTATTTCAATAACAAGTATGCCACGATAACAGTATTCATGCTGGACCATAGGAAGAAAGGATCAAAAGGTTTCAAAGAAAGTCAAGAAGGGTTTTTAAAGTGATTGTAAAGTACTGTAACAAAGTAGGGGAAGCTTCAAAACCAGAGAACTTTAGAGTTCTCTTTCCCACACAAAACAAACAAACACCAAGACTTTATCTTGAGGACTACAGAAAATATTATGTAGGCTTACTCTGAATTAAAATAAATTTTAAGGTTAATTTTAAAGTAAGCTCTAGTCTTAAGTTATTCTTTATTGAGACAATTCCAGCTTGTTCTCACTTTCCTCTAGTGTCTTTAATGGTTCAGCGTGCCAGCGTGGGCTCAAGTTCAGAGACAACTTCTAGAAGTCAGTAGACAAAGAATTTCTAACAGTCTACCTTTTGGCAGGTCAAGCTGGACGCCCACCTCAAATTAAGACTATTACCCTAAATCCTGAGTATATGTTAAAGGGCAGATAACCTAAGCTACAGCCACTGCTGGACCCATAGCGTTAGGACTCTCAGAGGAGAACAGGCCAATGGAGACCTGGAAGTCATAAAGCTTCTCCATCCAAACAACAGTAAGACTAGTGCCCTGAAGTAACTGCTCTGACTAGTGTTACCATCTAAGGCTTAAAACCCATGGTTGGTGATCCCAATTAAACGACGATTTCTGGGCAGGAGATATGGCTCAGGGGTTAAGAACTGGCTGCTCTTGCAGAGGACTAGGGTTTAACTCCTACCATGCACCCACGTGGCAGCTCACATGATCTGTAACTACAGTTCCAGAAGCTCCAACACTCTCTTCTGGCCTCCTCACACACCAGGCATACATAAGAAACACAAACATACATGCAGGTAAAACATCCATACATATTTTTTAAATAATAAAATTAAATTAAAACAACAACAAACCAAAATGCTGTTTTTCATTTAACATTCCTGCTTGGATCTCTACAATAGCTGTCTTGAAGAATAACCTATTTTTTAAGTTCCGCTTGAGGCTGCTTTTCACTTTGTAGTGAGGATGACACTGAAATTCTGACCACCCCTACCTCTACTTCTGATTTATTTGGTGCTGGGACTGAACGCAGGGCTCAAGCTCAGGAGTTAAATAAGTTATCAACTAAGTTAAACCTAACCTTCAAAGTGCTTTTCTGGGTATGAGCTCTTGCTAGTATTCATCAATTCATTGTCTTATATATCTACTGGACAGTAATTTGGTAAGCTTTTTTGTCCTCTGCTCTTATAAATGGAAAAATATTTTGCTTCTACCTAGCAGTACATTAACCATGTTGTCATTGGTTTAGTTTACATCAGGGGTTGGTTAAACTATGACCCATAAGCCAAATTCAGAGCACTCATCCTTTTACGTAGTATCTATGGCTACACTGTGCTTATGCATTATACCAGCAGAGAAACATCAGAGCCTATGTTAGTGTTAGTCTTTAGAAATCTAAAATATGTAGCATATAGCCTTTTATAGAAAAAGTTTCCTGGCCCTTGGCATACAGAGACCTAGTGTTTTAATACCCCATAGAACATTATTTTGGTATACATTATTAGTCTCATGGTGATAGTCCTTGAAAAACAGATAGTAGTCTATGCCTTGGTTTAGATGCCTTAAGACACAGGTATGCTAGACACTAAAGAACAACTACAATTATAGGAGAGCATCACCTTGGTCAGTTACTGGTGGTCCAGTTTAGAATATGTTGGTAGTAAGAATCAAGTTCATGCACCAGGCAACTGATACCACTAAGAAAAGATACACTACTGATTAGTATGCTTTTTTAACATTTCAAAGTCATCAGTCCATTTCTGCACATTTATTGAATCCGTTTACTGAATGCCAGCAGTTGAGGGCCCAGAGAAACACAGGATGACTCTAGTCCACTACATGACACTCACGGGTTCAACACAGTGCTGTGCAAAATACCTCTGGAAGGCAGGAGTGATGCTCCGAAACCCAGACAGATACTAAGACAAGACCCTGGGTAGGAAGCAATGGCATGGTCTTTTGGCAAGGAACTGTTTCCACTTTGAAAACTGGTTTTAGCTTGTCAGTCATGGTGAACTTAACTTCACCCCACAATGAAATATCGTTATACACTATAAAGGCAAAAATAATCACAAAAACAAATGAAAGAGATATGGATAACAAGCCAGCAAAAAACCCAGAAAATTAATTTCAAAGAGGAAGGTAGCTAGAGACAAAGGTAATCAAAACAAGACATGACAAAAGGAAACCTACAAAGATGCCTCAGCAATTAGTACCAGCTGAGGCTCCTCCAAGGGTCCAAGCGCTGCTCCCAGCATCCACCAGAGCAGCTCACTAACTGCCTGGAACCCCAGTTCCTAGGTATCTGACACCCTCTTCTGAACTCTGTAAGTACCACACACACATGTGAACATATATTAAGTGACATATAAATAAAAAGAAAATAGCCAAAAATGATAGATTAACACCCAATTGATCCCAATAATGACATTAATTGTACATGAACTAAATATCTAATTTTTAAAAAGCCAAGATTATAAATTGGATTTTTTTAAAGGATGCAACCAAATGACAACTATAAAACATCACTTTATTTTCCCATCCCACTGAGGGGAAAACTAGTTTATTTAATTAAACAAAAATAAAATAGGTGCATAGAAACAATTTTGAAGTCCAAAAAGACTTAGTACTTCCCCAGCCTTCTTCTGTGGGCCACAGCAACACAACAAACCTAACAAAAGCTGTTAGGTTTCTAACTTTTTTTTTAATTGGATATTTTATTTATTTACATTTCAGATGTTATCCCCTTTCCCCATTTCTAGGGAGGGGACTCCCTAGAAACGTCCTATCCCATCCCCCCAGGTCAGTTCTAGGTTATGGTCTAGCAATACAATAGATGCAAATAGTCAAGGAACAAGCAAGACAATAAACACAAATAGTCAAAGAACAAGTAAGGCAAACACTCTTGTGATCACTGTTTCTAAGGGCTTAGGTTTGGAACTTTAATACTGCCTCTTCAGCCTGTCATGCCTGTGGCCAGCACTAGTAACATTTAAGATTTTAAAGGTAAAAGTCCAAAATAAAGAGAAGGAAGAGGCTTGCAAAAAACAAACAAACAAACAAACAAACAAGCAAAAAAAAAAAAAACCCACTTTTGCCTTAAAGTTTTGGGGAAATTTCCTCAGCCACCCCATGCCTTGACAAGCTCTAAAATGCCACAGCACTTCCAGAAGCAGCAAAGGCAGCCAGAATCACAGAAGGGCTTGCCATGAGGGTTCTGGTGCCGGGGGAGGCACACTGGCAGTATGTTTCTTCAATTAGCTTGCTGTGAGAAAATAATAGAGACTTAACTTAGTCAGTCTAAGAGCAAGCAACATGCCTCTATGCATTCCATTCAGATCTGTACTCACAAAAAAACCCCAAACCAAAAAACAAACAAAAACAAAAAACAAAACAAAACAGACAAAAAAGAAAGCTTGGGGGGTGGGGGGCACTACCTAGGCATAAGAGCTAATGGATAGTATTAAACAGGATCTATTAAGACAAAACCTAACAACCCTCCTACCCACAACTGTATGTAACATGCTAGTTACACATCTCGAAGCCACCCACCCTCACCTGCACTGACACTAAGAGAAACAGGGAAAAGACATTTACCATCCTAAAAGCAAGAAAGTTCCACACATGTGAACAGTTGACCTCTTAAGGACAATTATACATATCACTAAAAACATGAGGAACCACTGCAGAGTATTATTTAAAGAAAATAAATATGTTGTAGCCACAAGCAATAATATTCAGCCAGTGTGCTCTGACATAGCCCAAGATAAGACTGAGCTTGTAAGTTAATACAACCATTAGAAGAAGGTCTAAGGCCATGCAGACACACAAAAACATACAACGACTTCTGGTTAAGTGATGACTGAAAACAGTCTACCAGGCTGGCTTGTTAATCTATAAGACCAAGTTTAAGGTATTTCTTCACTGTGACTTTTATAAGCCCAACTCTCAGTTACTCCAGTGGTCTTCAGGACGATCTCATCCAGGTAGACCAGAAGGTAATTGAGAAAAAGAAGGTTGACTGTATAGCATTTTCTGATGTGCTTCTTAAATTCATCAAATATGTCAAAGTGCTGCCTTAGGTAGGAAAAATAAAGCAAAACAAAGAGCAATGAACAAATGAACATGTCACCACTCACTGTAGAAAGTGACGGCTGCACCATGGTGACTGATAGCCTGCTGGGCACAGACACCATCAAATACAAGCATGAAGAGATTCTGATGCTCCTCACTAGACCTTTAGGGTCCCCAATAGAAGGGCATGAAAACACCATTTAAACAAAAGGACACAAAGAGAAAGACAACAGATCTAATATTAATTTTTTTGAGATGGGTTTCTCTGTGTAGTCCTGGCTGTCCTGGAGCACATTCTGTAGACCAGGCTGGAGAAATCCGCCTGCCTCTGCCTCCCAAGTGCTGGGATTAAAGGCGTGTGCCACCACCGCCCAGCTTACTAATATTAATTTTAATGTAATCTTTATATTATAAAGATTTCAAAGCATAATATATTCCTAGGTACAAAGAACTCCAAAATGATGAAAGAACCAACATCAAGAGAACAAATCATACACTTTAAAACACTACTCCAGGGGCTGGAGAGTGGGCTCGGTGGGTAAGAGAATTTGCTGCTCTTGCAGAGGATGGAGGTTCACAACCTCCATGACTCCAGTTCTAGGGAATCCAACACTCTTCTCTGTAGGCAACAGATATACATGTGACACAGACATTCATGCAGGCAAAACACTCATCCACATAAAATAATTAAATCTGAAAAAAATACGGAATATCAAAACTGATCACTCTAAAATGAGAAAGATCTAAATTCAGAAGTGCAGAAATTGCAATATCCGTTTCTCAAAGAATGGTTGAAGCAGACAGCAAATCAGAAAAAACACAACAGATTTCAACAATCTCAGGCACCATGATCTAAGTGACTCTTACGGAGTTTTAAAGAGCCACACCACCAACAGCAGGAAACGAAACACTCGTCAAAATAAGCAGAAAAGAATGACTAAGACAGGCTATTGTCTTGGGAATATATCAAGTCTACAAAAATTTAAAAATACTCAAGTCAAATAAAATTTGTCCTTTGAATACAATGGAATAGACAATAGAATCAATAGACACTTGAAAATGCCTAAATAAAACTACATAATCTTTTCTAGATAACTCAAGAATCAAGAGAAATCAAAAGGAAATTTGAAAGGTATTTTAAGCAGATTGAAAATTAAAATGTAGTATGCTAAAATCTATAGGATGTAGCTAAACTGCTACTGAGAATGAGATATAGCAAGTGCTCATTTTAGAAAAGAAGACCTCAAATAAACTTCTCCAAATCTCAGAAAATAAGAGTATAGAAACCCAAGGTAAGCAGAAAATGGGAAGCAATAAGCAGAACATGCTAATAAAATAGAAAATAAAACATCAATAAAAGGAAAATTTTTAAAGAAATCAATAAAAGTGATCAATTTTTATATATTAGGAGAAAAGAGCAAAAGAAAAAAATTACCAATATCAGAAATGAGAAAGGCATAATTGTAATTCTATGAAAAATAAAGGTGTAAAGAAATATGTATTATACATCAAAAATCCATAACCTGAAAAAAAAATGAACAGATTCCATTACAATAAAAGCTGCAAGGGCTCACTGAGAGGACCCAGCAAAGCTGAGCAGCCCTGGCCCTAGGAAAGAACGGAACTAAATCTTCCTCAGACAAAAGTATTTGAGGATTTATTGTTATGTCCTACAAAACATTTTCCAAAAGCGTAGAAGAGGTGGGAAAACCCTCCAGTGTATTTTCTCACATCAGCTGTGCACAGATAGTAAAACCAAACATGGACATTATAAAAAAAGGAAAACTAGAAATCAATCCTTCAGTAAGACACTATAAATTATCAGCAAAACTTTAGCAAATCAGACCTGATAGCATATAAAAAGCATGGCATGTAAAGTTTATCATAGAATTGAAAGATTTAACACCAAAAAGCAATCAGTGTAATTTGCCAGAAAACAAATTTGAAATATTGTATGACCAATGCAGTCAAAGCATTTGACACAGTCTCAGATGGTCTGTCCTCTCCTCAGATTCTATAACGAGTCTGTATCTCAAGCTGTGGTGCTGATCTTTAAATTAAGTCTGCTTGAGCCCTTTGAATATATACTAAACAAATATATTTTGATGTAATTTAAATGAAAGTCATATGTACAGGTGCTCTGCCTGCGCGTCTGCCTGTGTGTCATTTACATGCCTGGTGCCCAAGGATCGGATCCACTGGACACCAGCGCTCCAGATGGTTGTGAGCCACCATGTGGTTGTGGGGATCAAACCCAGGCCTTCTGAAGTGCAACCAGTGCTCTTAATGTTGAGCATCTCTCCAGTCCCATTTTCACTAGTTTTGTACTAATAAAATAAAATAGAAAAAAAAATAAAATAGCATATTCAATGCTTTCTTCTTATTGAATTACAAGTTACTTAAATATTAATCTCATATACATATATGATTTGTAAATATTTCCTCTCATTCTGTGGCCTGTCTTTTTACTCTGTCTTCATGGAAGAGTAAGTTTTAAATTCTTATGAATTCCATCTTGTATATTTTGTGTTTTTGCAGTGTGGTTTTAAAAATAAAATCTGATAAACCTAACAGAAGATCAAGAAGAGTTACACCTGTGTTTTCAACTAAGAATTTATAGCTGGTAAAATGAGGGCTTTACCCTGAGTTAAGTGTGTGGTTATGGCTACGAAGCAGTCTAACTTCTTTCTTTTACACACGGGACCTCGCTGTCCCAACACTGTATGATCTTCTCCCGCTATCCTAGAATCACTGTCAGGAATGAACTGGCCACACTGAAAGAGTTTTCTTATGTCCCCTCAATTCTGTGATCCTGATCTACAGGTCTAGCTTTCAGCAGAACCACCCCTTACTGATCACTATAACTTAGCAGTATGTTTAGAGGTTTGAGACTTTCGGCTTTTCCAAGATTTTTTTAGTGTGTGTGTGTGTGTGTGTGTGTGTGTGTGTATACGTGTATACGTGTATATATATATATATATATATATATATATATATATGCATATGTACTTCTTGTGTTTCTATACAAATTTTAGAATCAATTTGTCAATGTTTATTTTTTAAAAGCCCAGCTGACAGTATGTCGAGTCTCTGTCTGTTTGGGAGTACAGCCATCTTAACAAGATTGTCTGCCAATCTATAAATGTGGACCTGTTTTCCATTAATTTTTGTCTTCTTTAACTTTTTTCAAAAACTATTTTGTTAGTTTTCAATATATGGAATTTCCATTTCATTTTCAGATTGCTTACTGCCAGTGTACAGCACAGAATTCTTAGATACTGACACTGCTATGCAGCTGCTCTGAATCCATGCACTCGTGCTAATACTTTTCTAGAAGTATCCTTAAGATTTTCTACAGAAAAAGCAACATACAAATGCAATGATCTATTCTTTCCTTAGAAATTCTAATATCACTTTATATTTCATCCTTAATCATTTGTTTAGTGACTGACTTGAATTATTTAAGTAGAATATTTCCCCTTCTCTCATATTTGTATAATCAAATCATATATGAACTATCATGTTCAGTCCACATTTAAAGAATACTAACAAACTAAAGTATGTACAGGGATAGGGAATGTCTTAGGGTTTCCGTTGCTATGAAGACACACCATGACCAAAGTAACTTTTATAAAAGACAACATGTAATTGGGGTTGGCTTACAGGGTCAGAGGTTTGGTCCATTATCTTCAAGGCAAGAGCACGGCAGCACCCAGACAGGCATGGTGCAGGAGGAGCTGAGAGTTCTACATCTTCATCTGAAGATCACTAGGAAGACTGACTTCTAGGCAACTTGAAGGGTCTCAAAGCCCACCCTAAAGTGACAGACTTCCTCCAACAAGGCCATACCTACTAACAGTGCCATTCCTAGGCCAAACATAGTCAAACCACCTCATTCCACTCCCTGGCATCCACAGGCTTGTTCAAACACATGAGTGTATGGAGGCCATACCTAGTCATAGCATAATACAACTTCAAAAGTCTATAACAGTCTCAACAGTGCTAAAAGTCCAAAGTCTCTTTTGAGATTCATTCAATCATTTAACTATGATCCCTTATAAAATCAAAATTAAAAAAAGGAGATCACATACCTCCAACATCTCATCATATACATTACCATTCCAAAACATCATAATGAGGACATACTGGTCCAAAGCAAGACCAAAAACCAGCTGGGCAAACTCCAAACTCAGCATCTCCATGTCTGATGTCAAAGCTCTCTTCAGATTTCCAATTCCTTTCATCTTTGTTGACTGCAACACAATTCTTTCTCTTGGGCTGGCTCCACTCCCTATTAACAGCTTTCCTTAGCAGGTATCCCAAAGCTCTGGCATCTCTAACATCTTGGGGTATCCAAAGCACTTTCACAGCTTCTTTTTCCAATGTCTGGGATCCACACATTATCTTCTGAGCTCCTCAAAGGGGACTGGGTCACTTCTCCAGCTCTGCCCTCTGTAGCACTCTAGGCTCTGGTTGACTCCACTCCACTGCTAGTGATCATCCGTCCCATGATACTGATATACTCAACTCACGGGCATCTTCTGCTGTGGCTTCACCAATAAGCTCCCTTCCTGGTGTCAAGCCTCAACTCCTTTGCATGACTCCTTCAGTCTTAGGCTTCAATTTCAACTAAGGCTGCACCTTCACCAATGGCCTTCCATGACCTCTCACCGTGCCAAGCCTCAGCTGCTCTCCATGACCCCTTCATATTGTCAAAACCAGTGTCACCTGGGTGATTCTTACACATTACCAAGTCCAGCTGAAGCACGAGGTACAACCTTGGCTGTCTCTGGAACACAGCTTCTTTGTGCTCTCAGAAAACACTTCCCAGAAGATTTCACCTCAGTGATGCTGCTCTCTTCTTATTCACCAATAATTTCTTAGCTCCAGCTAACCAGCATCAATTGTCCCAATAGTCCCTTTTATTCTTGCCTCTAAAGCCAGAGCCACATGGTTGAAGCTGTCCACTTCTGCTGCTTGCTGGAACTGGGACATGGTCCTCTTTTTCTGTTATATTATCACCAGCTTTCTGTTTTCCAAGTCCTTCACTGCCTAATCTTGGCTGGAACTTGCTATGTAGATTGACCTTGAACTCAGAAATCTGCATGGCTGTCTCCTGAGTGCTAGGATTAAAGGCCTGTACCACCATGCCTGGACCAAAGCTTTTTCATGGTCACTATTCCTCAAGAGCCGGATCAAAACCCTGTGTCTTCCATCCTCAAGATCTAGATCACAATCATGCACTCCATTTCTGGGTCGTAGTTCACTCCAGATTAAAAGTCCAAATGAAAACAATAACCAGGTAGTAATAACGTTGGAACATATCTATTCCTTGTTCAGGTGCAAAAGCATAAACAGTAGGCTTAGCTGAGTGAAATCTTGCCCCAAGTCATCGCTCCTTTAATCTGTTTATCTCCTTGAATACAGGATTCAACTCCATTCTACCTCCTGGTGCCCCTTTATTCTTTGAACTATACATTTTATATTTTTCCTTTTTTCAACTTGCTCATTTTCATCAAAATGCTTTTCAAAGGGTGAACTTTAGTAAGCACACAACAGAATTTATAGAGTGTTTTCAAACTTCCTTTGTCAAAGCAATTTATTGGAAATCTCTTTATCTTAGCCTCAGGTAGACTCTTCAGACAATGGTAAAAAGCAGCCACATTTCTCACCAAAATATCATGACAACAGTCTCTCGAGGCCACATACTAAAATTCTCCATTGAAACACCTTGGGCCAGGTCCACACAGTTCAAATTATCCTCAGTACCAATATCTCCTATCCCTACTAGGATAGTCCATTAAGCCCCATTCCTTCCCCAAATCCCAAAATCCACATTTCTCTAAACAAAAGCATGGCAGGGTCTATCATGGCAATACCCCAGTCCTTGGTACCGACTTCTCTCTTAGGGTTTCCACTGCCATGAAGAGACACCATGACCACAGCAACTCTTATAAAGAACAACATTTAATTGGGGTTGATTTATAGGTTCAGAGGTACAGTCCATTATCATCATGATGGGAAGCATGGCAGCATTCAAGCAGGCATGGTGCCAGAGAGTTAAGAGTTCTACATCTTGATCTGAAGGCAGCTAGAAGACTGACTTCCAGGCAACTAAGAGAAGGGTCTCAAAGCCCACCCCAAAAATGACACACTTTCTCCAACAAGGCCACACTTCCTAATAGTGCCACTCTCTGGGCTAAGCATATTCAAACCACCACAAGGGAAGACATCAAAATTGCAAAAAGTCTTAAACTGAAGATGAAAAAATTATGCTAGAAGCATAGAAAGGACATAACTGCTATTGTTTCAGCTAAGGAGGTGACAGAACCTAAGACACACCAGCAGGCATTATATGGAAGCAGACATTACCTTAAGTCACAGTAAAAATTTAAGAAGTAGTCCAGTAACGGCATACTATACTTTTATAAAACAGTGAGGTTTCCATTTTAAGGAAAAGTTTCATCCTGTCCCAACTGCTAAACCTCCCTCGTGTACTTTCTTTGGGGGAGACTGAGTAGATAAGCACCACAGCTTTACAGTTACATCTAAGAAAAAGACACCTATACTGAACATAGCCATTTGATAAGATGGAAAGTACTTCTCAGGCCCACATTCCTAGAAAATGTTTACAAAGAAATTGAATGTTTTCTTAGCAAAGAAATCTTCTGAGATTGTCATTTGAAAGTACTTTCCAGAAGTCATGTCTTCAGTAGCCTACTTTATAACAACTGGGAAAAATGGATTGCTTTGAACTTCCATATTCTCTCCTGTAGTTGATTTAAAACACTAGTGTAAAGCAATTCACTTTCAAGTGTTCCTCTGTTATCTTTTAAATTTTTAATAAAATAGTTGAGATCCAGAACTCACCAGAAGAAATCTTACCAGCACCTTTACAGTCAACAGAAAATGTGGATGCGACTCCATTGGCTGATCCCAGTTCACACATTGGGATTTGATAAGGGGGCCTCAGCTTGATTTCCATCTGCATGTCAGACAGATTTATTTTTGTTGAAAGAGACCTGGGATTATTATATCGCTGCTTGGTCCTCTGAATGAAGTTATCTATGTAAAATAAAAATAAGTTTCCTTGCAGTCATTGTTAATTAAATCATTTGAGAGTATGATATTTATGAACATAAATTTCATAAAGTTAAATTTGTTATTCAAAACTATTCAGTTTGCTATGGGATTTCCAATATTACTTCTGTTTAACAGGCTGCTCTTTCTGATGGAGTCATCAGTTCTACACTCTAAATAGTAAACCCTAGGGTTAAGTTACCAGAACTATAGTCTACCTACCTAAGTAGACTTCAAGGAATTACAAAAAAACAAACAAAAAGAAAACAGCTTTAATTGTCAACATTGTATTAATTTTTATATCCTTATCTCACAGAATCTGCTATCAGCTGTAATTACATACAAATTGCAGTACAAGCAATGTGGTTTTATAAATGTTTTCTTATTTCTTACACCATTATATAGTATGTTCTATAAGTTTAAAAGAATAAATAAAAGAGATTTCAATAAAAGAGATTTCCTAAATATCTCCTAAGCAGAGTTTTATTTTTACTATTTCCCCTCTTTCTATATAAAGAAATCCACAACTTTGGCCAGACTTTTCTGGTTGAGCAAACTACTGCCCATAGGTCAAATCTAAACTGTTATTTTTATAAATAAAGTTTTATTAGGCAATAACTATGCTCATTCATTTATGTATTGCCTGTGGCAGCTTCCAAGCTGCAATATCAGAGCTGAGTAGTCGTGGCAGAGACTAGGCCTTTAAAATCTGAAATATGCACTCTCTGATCCTTTTCTAGCAAGCATTTGGCAACCCCTGTTCTACATTAAACAGACTATAAAAGATTAGCACATAAACACAAAATGGAGTAAATTTCTCATTGAGAATGTGTCCTCTGGGATTCATTCTTTGGACTAATAACCACAATCTCCTTCGCAATGCAAACACATTTTTGTCCTAATAGATAACTAAATTAAGAACTACAGTATAGATCTTTTGCCAATTATTCTTTCAAAATCAAAGTTGCAGAAGTTTCTCCCTTAATCCCCAATATTAGATGAAAATTTGACTGGAGACAGGGTAATAAAAAAAGTACAAAGAATAAAACAAACAAACAAAGCCAGGCCCTTACCAAATTCAATGAAACAGTATGGTCTGACAGCAGTGTTAGTCTTCATCATGTTGTAAGTAGTAATGAACTCCTTCTGAAGCTCATCCAGGAAGGAGAAGGCGAGAACATTTGGATAATTTTCACTGCACAACATCATGTAGCTCACTCCCAGAGAGCTAATAAAACTACAGTGTAAAAAACATTGGTTTTAAAATTTCAAATTATATCAAGGTAATTCATTGTTTCACAAGACTGATTCTATACACTATAAACTGCTGGTACAGTAGCAATGAAGATATTAACATTTATTATATATTCCAGCAACAACTTTAAAGGAACCCACACATAATCCATCCAAAGCTGTGGATTTGTGTGTTTCTAGAACTCATTACGGAGCAGAAAGCAAGGGGAAAAGCACACACATACATGAACATCCAAGCAGCTTAAAGGCCAACCCTCCACAAAAGCAGGTGGAAACACAAATTAACTGTTTAATGAGTCACCTAACTATCCTTTTATTGTACTGATCACATAGATGATATAGACCAGGAACAGGAAATCAATACAATATCCAGGCTATGGCTCCCACTTGTGTGCTATATACTACTAATCACAGCAATCTGTATTGCCAGCCTGATCCACAGTAGTGCACTTTGTTTTTCTAATAATGTACATAAAGAATTTAGGCTCTCTCTCTCTCTCTCTCTCTCTCTCTCTCTCTCTCTCTCTCTCTCTCTCTCTGTGTGTGTGTGTGTGTGTGTGTGTTGGCGCACATCCCTGTGCATGCTCAGAGGCCAGAGGTGTCAAACTCCTCTACCACTTCCCATTTATTCCTCTGAGACAGCGTCACTGACATCAGCAAGCCTGAGCGTCCCTCCTGTCTCCACTCTTCTTGGGGCTGGGATTACAGGCATGTGTAGGACAGCTGGCTTGTTACGTGGGTGCTAGAATTCAAACACTGGTCATCACGGTTGTGTGGCAACAAGCACTCTTAGCTGGTAAGCCATCTCTCCAGCACCCAGACCTTTTCATTTAACTTTTGGAGTATGTCCACATGATTCAATTTTTTAAAAAAGAAAAAGAGTAGACTCTGTACTGATCTTCTCTTATTGCCTCCTCTGTCCACAGATACTGGATTTTCCTCCCCTTGGGCAAGGCATGTGACTAACTCTCTTTGTGTCATTTATAGTGTAGTCCACACTTGCAGTAAAACTGAACTCAACTTATTACGGGAACCTGAAACTCCGTTTTAAATTCTTTGGAAAATAGTCATTTTTGTAAAATTTCTAAGGCATAAGATATAAAATTAATGTTAGAACATTTTGTGAAGAAGAGAGGAAGAAGAACAAGAAGAAACTGGAATATTCATTGTTTTATAAAACATTTCTGTTTTCTATACTTATATACATACGTATGTTCACAAAAGCAACTGTATGTCTTTTCAAGAATTATTAATTAAAAACTCTAGCTATATAGCATATGGAATTCTTCTAAAACTTAGTATTTTAACCAAAGGTCAATATTTTGTCGTTTTTGTCCCTTTCATGGGGGTACGGTGGCGGGGGGGTGGGGGAGGGGTGGGCACTGACAGGATTGCTAGCTACATAGACCAAACTAGTCTTGAACTGGTCTTGAATTTATTAGCTCAGGATGGCCTCAGACTTCTGATCCTCCTGTCTCAGATTCCCAAGTGCTGAGACTGCAATTAGGTGCCACAAAGAACAGTCTAAAATGTATTTTCTCAAGTGATTTCTTGTCTCAAAATACTTCATCATTATCAAAATTCTTTGCCTTGTCATTAGCATTTGGATAAACTCCACAACAGTTTGAATAACTCGGACACAATGAATAATTGGCTTCCATCCATTCAGAACTCTCAACTAGTAAGACGCAAGTTATTTCATTATCATCTAATAATCTGACTGAAAAATTTTTGGACCACATTTTTAGTATTACATCAGTTTTGCTGTACTTTTCTTCATGAATTGTTCAACAAGCCACAGACACCTACTGCATAGTTTATGGCAAATCTTGTTCGTGCTAAATTTAACTGGAAATTTTGAGTGAGAAATACAAAAAACTCTATTTTTGTTTTTAAAGATTATATGCTGGCATTTTCAGGACGTCATCTATTTGTATGACGCTTGCTCAAGTGGCTACAAAGCATTCTACAGTTGACTTTCATAGTAAATTTAGCCTAAAAATTCTTTCTCTGAAATGAAAAACAGCTTCCTAACAGTACAAGCCAGCTGTTAATCGACATTTATAATAAGAATAATAATTGCTTTTTCAATTGCTGTAGGGCCAGACAGAGATTCTTACCATCTCGTTGAAGACTACTTAAGAAACAGTCTAACATCACTACAAAGTACTGTCTGCACCCATCAGTCTCACTTGGTTCATGGTCTATATACAGACACTATGCTTTAAGGAGGAAGGAGGGTGGAGGAGGAAGCTAAGAGTAGCAATGGAAACAACAGTAAGTACATTTACTGACCGCTCAGTGGAGCTGGGACCTCTGCTCAATATTCTGCATAATTTTTTTTTAATTTACTCTCACAACAGAAAGTTCCTACTAGATCCATTCTGCAAATGAAGAGCCTCAGAGAGGTCAAGTAGCCAACCCAAGGCCACATGATTAAGAAGCAGAGATGGTGTGGCTGCAGGAATAGCTCAACTGGTCTACTTGTCTAGCGTATGTTAAGCCCTGCCTTTGAACCCCAGCAAAACAAACCAAGACTGGGATAAACATTTCACTCAAGTCTATAATCTATCTACAACACATCAACTTTCATTATATCAATATTTTTTCACTTGTTCTCAGTCACAGATCAGTCTGTGGGATTTGTTTTGTTTTTCCCACCTACATAAAGAGCAATGAGACTTAGGAACCTTAGAACTTGTGGGCATGTGTATGTGGACATGTGTACGTGCGCGCGCGCGCGCGTGTGTGTGTGTGTGTGTGTGTGTGTGTGTGTGTGTGTGTGCATGTGTGTGTGCATGTGCCCTCATGCCAGGAAACCTTTCCAATTTGTCCACTTTATCTTCTGCAACTCTCTTCTTCCCTCTTTGCATTCCAGCCACAGAGGCTTGTTTCAAAGTTTCAAGGATGCCAACCTACTCCCAGCCTAGTCAATCCCATCCCAAGAAGAGTCCAGAACACTATCTTCTCCACTGCCCTGTACTCCAAATCTGAAGTGGCTAAAGTCTCCTCTCCCACCTATTCTAAAGGCCTTTGCAGAACGCATGATCTAAAACAGTGGTTCTCAACATACAGGTCTCCACTCCTTTCGGGGTTGCATATCAGATATCCTGCATATCAGATATTTATACTGCAATTCCAAACAGTAGCAAAAATACAGTTGTAAAGTATCAAATAATCTTATGGTTGGGGGTCACCATGGGCCATGTTGGAGGACCCAACATGAAGAACTGTATTGAAGGGTCACAGAACTGCGAAGATTGAAAGCCACTGTTCTAAAGTGAACCCACCCTCACGGTCATAGCCTAGCAGCTGTTATCAACCATCAACTAGCTCAAGCTCTAAGTGTACATTTATATATCTGCATTCCGCAATGTCTCTCTCACTAGTAGCTGTACTCTAGGACAGCAGTGATGGTTTCTAGATTGCTCACCACTGTATTCTTCGCTCCTGAAATATTGGGTCTAGTACATAATAAGTACTCAACAAATTAACAAATAGAGTAGAGCCAAATAGGCATCATTCATTTGTTTACAGCCTAATAGTATCTATACAAAGCAACGTCTCAGTCAATCACTAGCTAAAACACAGAAAACATCTACTCTTCCAGTCACTGTTCTATTTCAGGTCAATTTATCTTCAACATTTCCAAAACTGGGGATGTTCTCAGAGGCTCTCAGTGGTAGCACCGAAGGTGTGGTACTGCAGTGAGTATGCACAGATGACTACACAAATCTGCAGTCATGATTCTGCTCCATCATTAGTGTTACTACATATGCGTGTGTGCACAGTCGATGGGTAAACTCTTCTCTAACTTAAGCATAATGGTTTTGGTTTTTTGATTTTTGTTTTTTTTTTTCCCAAAGACAGGTTCTCCCACATCCCAGGTTATCCTTAAACTCTTATGCAGCTGAGAATGACTTTGAACTTCTTATCTTCCTGCTTCCACCTCCTCGAATACCTGTTCTATGTGGTACTGAGGATCAAACCTAGAGTTTCAGCTACACCCTCAGTCCACTGAGTATAAATTTTTAAAGATTTATCTCTGTGCCTTGGTCCTACTTAGAAGGAGTGACAAAATACTCAAGGGAGCAAATATGGAGACAAAGTGTGGGACAGGAACGGAAGGAGGGGCCGTCTGGAGACCATTCCACCTGGGTATTCATCCCATGTGCAGTCACCAAAGGTAGACGCTGATGTGGATGTCAGGAAGTGCATGCTGACAGGAGCCTGATATAGCTGTTTCCTTAGAGGTCTGCCAGAGTCTGACATATTCAGAGGCAATGGTCACAACTAACCATTGATCTGATCAAGAGGTTCCCAATGGAGGAGTTAGAGAGAAGACTGAAGGAGCTGAAAGGGTTTGTGGCCCCGTGAGGAGAGCAACAATACCAACCAACCAGAGCTCCCCAGGGTCTAAACCACCAGCCTGGGAGCACATAGGGAGGGACTCCATCTGTATATGTAGGGAGGATGGCCTTGTTGGGCATAGGTGGGAGAAGAGGTCCTTGGTACCATGAAGGCTGAACACCTAGTGGGGGGGAATTGGAGAGTGGGGAGGTGGGAGTGGGGGGGTAGGTGGGGCACATCCCCATAGAAGCAGGAGGAGTGGGGATGGGATAAGGGGGTTCCTGGGTGGTGGGGGGAATGGGGTAAGAAAATAAAATCTGAAATGTAAATATAATATTCAGTAAAAAATATTTGTGTATATATGTGTCTGGATGAGTCTATGTACACATGTGTTCAGGTGTACATGCCTATGCACAAAGAGGCCAGAAAAGAGAGTTATTTCCCTGAGAATTGGAGTTACAGATATTTGGGGGATGCAGGGCTTATAATGTAGGTGCTAGGATCCAAACTCGGGTCCTCATGATTGTGTAGCAAGTGTCATCTCTCCAGCCCCAACTGAGTAAATTTTTTGATTTACATTTTCCTTCTCTACGTTCCTCCTTCCCCTCCTCTATTTCTATATCTTTCTTTTCTACCCCTCTTCTCTTCTCTCCTTTCCTTCTTCTTTCTACCCCTCTCCGCTCTGACTTTCCTACAACTCACTATGTAGACCAAGTTAGCCTCAGACTTACAAAGATCCACCTACTACTGCTTCTTCCTACTGCCCCCACTCTACCTTGTGCTGAAATTAAAAGGCATGTGCCACCACATCCTTTTTGAGACAGAACCTTAAACTCTTTGTAGCCCAGGTTGGTCACATATTCAAGACCTTCTGGCCTTAGCCTTCTGATCCTGAAATAACAAGCATATGCCACCATACCCTGTCAATTAAAAAAAAAAAAAAAAGATTTAACATGTGTGAGTATTTTGTCCACATGTATATATGTGCATCATGAGTGTGTCTGGTTAGCACAGAGGTCAGAAGAAGGCATCAGATCACCTGGAACTGGAGTTATGGGTGGGTGTGAGCCACCATGTGGGTACTCTTAACCACTAAGCCATCTCTCCAGCTCCCTCCAGTTTTCTTTTTTTTAAGTGTTAACTCCTCTTTGTTTCTGGGCTTTAGTTCCAATAGTTGGCATTTCTAGCCTCGCCTTTCTTCTGGTCAAGAAACTTAACCAAACTTCAATACATCTTTGGTCTTCTCCCCAGTACAGACATTAGGAACTTAGTCCTTTGAGGATCAAGTGTATCCACAGTAAGTGACACTGAAAGACTCACAACTTCTGGACCAGGGCTCTGCTCTTTTTAATCACTTTGTTTAAAAGCTAATTCTAGCATATGTCACCATAAATGACTTCTAAATGAGTGATTTTGGACATAAAACTTTTCCTGACATAATTTAAGATACAATGTGTCAAACTTTACATATAGCCAATTAAGTACTGATGGCCTTTTGTACTATATGAATATACAGTAAAGACAATGGTGTTCCTTTTCAGCAGATCACAGAATACCTGTGGTCCAGCATGTCACTATGTAAGGTTTAATGTCAAAGACAAGGTCCTTGACTTCCAAGAGCCTGAAATGCAATTACCGAAGATTCATTTGAAACAACTATTTAATACACAACATACACTATTCCCTCTCTCTTCCTCCCTCCTTCTGTCTGTCTGTCTCTCTCTGTCTCTCTCTGTCTCTGTCTCTCTCTCTCTCTGTCTCTCTCTCTGTCTCTCTCTCTGTCTCTCTCTCTCTCTCTCTCTCTCTCACACACACACACACACACACAGCATACCAAGGTAAATGACAAAATATATACAATTTTCAATGACATGATTATAATATTACATATATTATTTTCATTCTTCAAATATACCGTTACACATAAAACGTCTTCTTATCCTTTGTAGTTACATTCCCCCATTAAATAGTTTTCCTGGGTGCAGAAAATCTCTCTAGTAGCATAAAGTCTATGTTAAAGTTGTCAAGTATTAGAAAAAATAGTACTTTTGAAATAAAAACTTTCACAAAAACTTTACTAAAATAAAGTATGTAATATTAAAATATTAAAATAATTTGACAATATAAAAGCAAGCATACCTTTTGTTCACTATTGCTATGTTTAGTAGGACCTACTGTCAAAGATGTGTCTAATACAAAATAAACTAAGAACGCAAGCCCACCCTCAGTGGGACAGAGGGAGAGAGCTCACTGAGGGTCAGTCACATAAAGCACTGAGGCAGACTTCCGACTTCTCCATTTACCCTTCTCTCACACAGCCGACTTTCAATTACTCACTAATGAGAGAGCACCAACTCATAAATTAAATCAGTCCATGAATAAAAGACCTATTTTAGCCTTTACTTTTAGTCTCATTAAATACAAAAATGTTTATTCATATGCAGCATATCAGGCAATGCCAACTTAGAAAGATAAAGGAGTCTTTCAGAGCTTTGAGGAGCCGGTATCGATCCCATTATCAGAGCCATGGACACTATTTTCCCACAGAAACTGTAGAAGAAGAGTGATGTGCTTCTGAGGTCAGCTCCGAGTCTGTTCAACAGACATGATGCTGACAGGCACAGGTTTGCCAGAATAAAGTGCAGAGAAGCGGGGTGAGGCTGGCAATAAGGCAAGCAGGGAAGTGGAATGGACGGCGATCCCTCTCAAGTGGTGTTGTAGCTGTCCCATCAAATCCAGGCTTCACACATACACTTCATTTCTCAACAATAAGGAAAACAGGTACTTCACTTACTGTTTTTTACCTGGTTAACTTCTGGGAACATATGTGGTTATAAAAGGGAAAGGGCTTAAATCTTAGGGGAGATAATATGGACCATGAAGCCAACAGGCAAGGCTGGGGTTCTGCTCTGCTGTTCACTAGCTTTATCATTTGATGGGAACTTCTTCCCATCGCAAGTCTCACACCGGTAAAGCGGCAGTACTGTTTATGGGTCTCTACCAGCATCCTTTCTTCTCTTCCCTAAAGGGAAGGCCTCTAACCTACCATGTATTAGATACAGCCTTGGTTATGGCACATGTACTGGAGTGTGCCCAGGCCAACTGTGAGTGTCCCTCCTTCCTAACCACAATGAGTACTCCTGTCAAAGTCCTGCTCTTAACATCACGGGAGGGCAGTGTGCAGCTTCACTAGGGCTTGCAGACCTGTGAAGAACAGAAAACCTACAAAAGCCAAGAGACTGTACAGAAGACTGCTGACTGAGCATTTGACAAGCAAGCTCAAGAAACATTTTTACTTTTTGGTTTAAACTAATGTGAGTTGTAAGCTTGCCTTTACCCACAATGGAGAAGCATTGCACTTACTAGGCATTCAGAGCCACTGTAAAATTTAAAGATATTAGGGAAAGTACCTGCTAACTGTAGGTGGTGAATAATTATGCTATTGTTCAAGCTACAAGTCCTGTAATAAGAAAATATTACCAAAGAATGAAAGGAAAGCCCTGCTGCTGACTGAAACTAACAGACAGGAGGCTTTCAACAGCATTTTCCACTGAAAGTGGTTTAGGGACAAATACAAAGAAACTGCATCCTCAAGCAGGAGAAAACCTAGGAGGCCCACAGCCTTCGCTCACTTCAAATGAATCCCAGAGAAAGAACTAAGTAATCACATTGTTTCATTAAAATTCACAGTGGGGTATGACTGGTCCCCAAAGGACATCTGTCTTTTCACAAGATCAATGTCTCAAAATTAAAAGAGATCTCAAATACACAATCTGTGTTTTGTTTTTTTAACTCCAAAGCCAACCACAGAGTTTTAAGGACTCAGAGGACACAATTTAATTTTCATGATTGCTTTAGCCATTTTCAAAGTAATAAGTTTATTCATTAGATATTTATTTCAGCATGAGAAAAGTATATTCGTTAATTTATAAAATGCTAGTTCCTTTAAAATTACTGTATTACTGTAGAATGCAAAATCACACAACTAAATAGTCTCACACTCAACTCTGCACACTCTGACCAAACAAGACCAATCAATTAGGTTTTCCAAAGCTAAAAAAAAAAAAACCCTTTTGGAGAAAACAGACTCATATCCATGTCTGGAAACCCTGTAAATTCCTAAAATATCTGCCATAGTTAGTGTCAGTTGTCAACTTGCCTCTGCCGCCCAAGTGCTGGGGTTAAAGGTGCGTGTAACCACTCCTCTGGCTCTCATTCTGTTCCTGCTGGCGCTCCTGCCCAGAATCTCCCCAACAGTGGATGGTCATCAGAAAGTGTGAGACAAACTCCCCAAGTTGTTTCTGATGATGATATTTATCACAACAACAGAAAGCCAACAGGGGCATCTCTCTCTCACTTAGCTGCTGCTCTGACATGTGCAGGCACTATACTAATGCCAGCCACACACTGAGGAATGTGCTTTACCAGCAAAAAGACCCGTGGGCCACTGCAGTCAAAGAGAACCTATCATTTCCCCCATACACAGAAGGAGTAAATTAAAAGAGCTGTCTCCATTTTAAACAGTACTATTCTTACATTTCCTCTTGAAGCCTCTAGTCTTTCTCTGCCAGGTCAACTAGACTTCAGCATGAGGTACTAAGTGACTTAGCCTACAATTATAACTTGTTACTCTGACACTCAATTTCTATACAGATTTGAAAACCATTATACTAAAAGATGAAAACTTAAAATAGGATAGGCTGGGCTGGAGAGGTGGCTCTGTGGTTAGGGGCATGTATTAATGCAGAGGTGGCTCATTCCTGCCTGAAACACCAACTCCCAAGGACTTCAAGAGGACCTGTGCTCACATGTGCACAAATCCACATGTATACAACCCCCACACTCCTGCAAATACACATACTCAATTAAAAATAAATATACATTTAAAATAGATTAGGCAGCAGTGGGTCAATTTCCTCAATGAGTTACAACCCAACTACAAAGAGCAAACTGGAGAATTTTAATATGTAAAGAATTTTAATAAGTGGTGAAAAAGAGTAGCTGAGCAAGTTCTACATGCAACCTGTGAAAACAGATCATCAGGAAAATGAAATACTAGCAATTGAAAAAGGGTGGCTCAAAATAAACAAGCTAAAATGTGAGCTTTGAAAGAGGGATCCTTAGCATGGCCAGGACAAAGAAGGGCAGTCTGGTGGCAGCTTCAGGCTATGTGCCATGATGTTGCCACTGCAGAGCCCTTGAGTTTTTAATCTGTCTTATGTCAGGAAGAAAAAAATTAAAGTCAAGTAACACAAATAAATTGTCAATTTATATTAGACTAAGTCTGCTGCTACATACTGTGAACATCCTAAAAGACCTGAGAGCAACCTTGTATTAATCAGAAAAAAATATATAAAATCTGGTACTTGTCTAGAACTACAGCTAAAAAAAAGTGCTGTTTTCTAACCCTTTTTTAAATGCTTGACTACAAAAACATGCAGAGATTTTTTTATGTCTGGTTATAAAAGTTACATAATGTATGCATTTACAGATATGTGAACCATATTCTTGGATCAGGTTAGACTGGACCCTTATCAACTTATCCCACTTGTAACCTCTGTCATAAAACATTGTATTACCAGGCACAGTGGTGCAAGCCTACAATTCTAGCTCTCAAGAAGGGAGGCAGAGGCAGGGATCATCACAATTTCAAAGCCACCTAAATTAACATAGTAAGACTCTGTCTGAAAAACACAAAAATTGTGTACTAGCAAAATGGCTCCGCAGGCAAAGGCCCTTGCCTCCAAGCCAGAAGACATAAACTGGATCTCTGAAATCCACATGGGGAAGGAGAGAGCCAATTCCCAATAGCTGTGCTCTGACTTTTCCATGTGGTATGTGCCATGGTGTGCAAGAGCGTGTATGCCATGTAATGCACACACATGTACAAAGTAAATAGAAAAGCAATTTTAAGTCAAAATTCAACTAATCAATGAATCAATCTAAAAAATAAATGTCATGTTACTCCATTTGCTTATACCAAGGAGTCTAAGAAACCCACAGCAAGCTCACTCCTGCTGCTAGAAGAGTGCCAGCACAATGCTGCCACTTTTATGGTATTTACGTATCCGTCTCAGGAACAGGGAAACTGAGTCTCCTGAGTCTTCAGGCTTGCCTCTGACACAAGGGGACTCAGAGCAGTACCTGCAGGCCTGCACACGTACACAGACACAGACACACACACACACACAAAGGCTACATCACCAGAATGTTAACTCTGGTTTTTATTCCTCTCAATCTACTTCTTTCATCTGATTTATTCATTTACCCTCCTGAATTATTATTGTATTTGAAAAATGCTTCAAATATTTTGTGTAGAATAAGATAGGGTTAAAAGAAATGATATAAAGTCTAAAATTCATAATTAAATAGAATTGGGACATAGTAAAAATTTGGTACATTTCTATTACTTTTAAGAAGATACAGTAAAACAAACGTCAAATGATTTGTTTTTAATTCCAGGTAGTTGCCAATATTAATGTACACTTCAAGGCAGTCTCTAGTAACTCTGGCACGTCTATACAGCACTACCTTACAACAAATGAAACTGAGAATGACAGTGGACATTAGAAAAGCCTGCCACCCACAATGCTTCAGTGTTTCAAGGTCTTGTCTTCACCTAAGTAGAGGCAGGCTGAGATATCATTTTAGATTCAATTCAGCCACTACCATCAATGTTATTTTCTAGGTAAACCTTCAAAACTCCAGGTAAATGTAATATCCCATTATTTTACAGTGACATGATCTAAGTAATTGTAGACGTTCTCTGAGATTCTATCCTGGCCTTCTTTAAATTCAGTGAGCATTTCTGCCCTCAAAATTTGAACTATATCTACGTGAACGGTTCCAAAATCCCCATCATCCCTCCACTAGACTGGAATGATCACATGAAAGCTGGGTAAAGCACTGCATAACTTCAATCCTAGCACCAGGAAGGCTGTCAGGCAGATCCTCTGAGTTCCAGGCTAGGCTGGTCTACAGAATGAGTTCAGTACTGTCGAGGACTACACTGTGAGACCCTGTCTCTTAAAAGAAAAAACAATCACATGGGGCTTCACTCTCTCTTTCTCCAGGGACTGCTCACTTCTGAGGACACTACCATTCTGTTCAGTTCTTCTTGCTCCTTCTCTTCATCTCTGGTACTCTACCTCATAGGCTTGGCCATTTCTTCCATTGAGCCATTCTTCTGTTTGGTATTTTCTTTCTCATTTGTACATCTATTTTCTACTTCACACCCTAGTAGTAGGGTGACCTCTCTGCCTTATCTGTCTTAAACTTTCTGTCTTACTCTCTGTTCTATAGTCTTGGGTTTGCTTTGGTTTTGCACTTTGGTCTTTGTTTCTATGTAGTTCTAGCTGTCCTGAAACTGACAGATCTGCCTGCCTCTGCTTCCTGGTACTGAGAGTAAAGGCACGCACCACTCCTCACCCCATTTGTTTTGAATCAAATGGCTTTCTTCAAACCTGCAGCAGTGACCTGCACCTGCTGCATAAACAGCATCCCTCCATCTGAGCTTCCAGGCAGGACAGGGCCTGGAGCTCCACTAGTCCTCACTATCTCACAGCTCCTGCACATCTCCATCCGCTAGCACCACGTCAAACAGTAGTAACAACCTGCCATGCAGCACTCACAGCTTCTGCTGCCTCGCTTTCTTACTCTTACATGTGATGCCTTGTCCTGCAAGGCAACTTTTAATCCTTCAAAATATAGTGTCTGATCTTAATAATAGGGCTATTTGATGGTATAACCCACATGGACCCTGTGATTATCTGCCTTCCTTCTATGTTCATAATTAGCATCATGGCCCCCAGGTTAACTGTTCTAATTGTTTCATATGGATGCTGTCCAAAGTGGTCTCATTTGTTCCCACAGTTTTATCAGTTTCCATTTTAACAAATCATAAACTGATTTCTAAATCTAAACCCCACAATTGTCTTCTTTGCTAAGCTTCAGGCTCATACATCCAGCTGACCATGCCCCTTGGACATTTAATGGACATCTCAGATTTAACATGCCCAAACAGAACTCTTACCAGTGAAATGCAACTGAAACCTCTCTAGTCTTGCTCATTTTAGTCCCATTAGGCATGCAGTTTCTAAGGCCAAAAATCTACATATGATTCTTTTTCCTTCACATCCTAAAGCCCATCAGGGCCATTTACAGAGTTAGGCCCCAAATGTAGCTAACTCCAACTACTCTTCATTATCATCAACTCAAGCTGCAGCTGTTGTCTCTATAGTGCCCCCTAGCTGTCACTCTGCTCCTGCTCAATCTGCTCTTCAGAATGGCTTGTTCCATCTACTGGGAGCCCAAACCAGACCATACAATTCTCCAGCTTAAAATTCCCCAGTAGCTTCCTATTGCACAGCATTAATAAAGTAACATACTCATCATGGCGTAGAGGACCCTGTCCTACAACGCTTTGGCCCAACTGGCTTTCCTCCCACCCTTTAAGATGAATGGAGGTGCTTCTCCACTAGCTGCTGCTCCAGCCTGACTCCAGCCTGACAGAGGGTCCTTTGTACAACTGTCTTCTTTTTCATTTTTATAGTTTCTGTTCAAATATCATTCTTCCTGAAGGACTCAGTCAGCACAAAGGAAAGCCAGACTCTATCCTATTTGTCCAGTCTTAAACGATAGACAGACAGAATTTCCCCACCCAGGAAGATAAAACTTTACTTCTTAGCATTTTCCGTTACAATTTGCCTGTTACAACCTTGTGTATGCAAAAACTCTTATAAATATTTATCAAGCAATTTATAGAAAGCACTATCTGCAAAATTACTAAAAAGTCTTCTAACACCAGGATCAAATCCAGAGAATCTGCGAAAAAAAAAATTAATAACATCATGACTACTACTTAACGTAAGTTCAGAACATGACTATTGACTTCGAGTTTTTCAGAGTCACTCAAACATGAAATTCTACTGCAACCACTTACATTTCATTAAAATGACAACCTCTAGGCAAATGACTCTAGTGAAACAAACTGAGGTCTTACTTAATGTTATAGTGTCCAGTTTTCAGTGTACATCTATCAGGAAATTGAGCAAGTTTCCTTGAGAGCATTTTAAAGTACTTTCTGCACTCCTGCATTCCTGTGCTCTGCTCATAATCAGTAGATGCAGACAGTGGTAGTCCATCCCTGACACGAATGACTGAGGCAGATAAAATCATAGACATTTCAACCCACAGAAGACCTAAAATAAAATGAGAAATATGAATTAAATAAAAATCAAGGCCAAAACAGGTAAGCATTTATACAACTTTCAAAATTAGTAATAATCAGCATATTAATTAAACTAATGACATAATATATTCCAAGAACCCTCCACTTAACAAGTTTTTTAAAAATATTTTATGTATATGAATGTTTGTCCACATGTATGTATGCACACCATGTGCATGCCTGGTGCTCTTGGAGAAGAGAGGGCACTTGATATGTTAGAACTGGAGTTACAGATAGTTGTGAGCAGCTATGTGGGTAACAGAGTCTTCGGCAAGAGTTAACAAGTGCTCTTAAGCACTGAGCCATCTCTCCCACTACCAAACAGGCTTTTTAAAAATGGCATTTGCAAGCTGGGGAGATAGTTGAATGAGTAACACTTGCAAGGCAGGCCATCTTATGACATGAGTTTGGCTTCCCAGAACACATGAAAAATGGAGACATGGTTATATGAGTAAATACCTATAATCCAGGTAGATAGGAACTGGAGACACAAGAATTCCCAGAAGCTCCGAGGCCAGATAGCCTGGTGTACTGTAGTGAGCAAGAGATCCTGTCTCAAACAAGGTGGGATGCAAGAACCAGTACCTTAGGTTGTCCTTTTGACCTCCACACATGTACTATGGCACACATATGTTCCTCCACACATATGCTTCACCCCTACTGGCCAGTGTGCATAGTGCTAGAAGTTGTTATACAAGCTACTGGAGAAAGGCAACCATCCACTTCACCCAACTATGAACCCTGCAAGCTCTAATAATGACCTGCCTACAACACGCAGAGGCATTCACTGGTGGCAACGTGTTACAGGAGTAACCAATCTTTTTATTTTTTTAACTGAATTTAAGATCCACTCCATGAGCTAGTACCCGTAACTGACAATGTGAATGAGGGCAAGAACCTGAGCCTGGATGGCTCACGGGGCAAGGGGAAAACCTACTATTATTCTGTTAAATGGTTATTGAAGTAAAACAATCTCTATCCCAATAGATCAGTGCACCACTCAACCCCTCATCAGAGAAGCTGTTTCTCAGAGTAGACAGTAACTAACACAGAACCCCACAACTGGACAATATACAGAAAATGAGAACCTTAAATGGGATGTCTTTATCATAGCTGTCCCCTCAAAGCTCAGGGATCTATGCAGAAGGGGATGAGGGTGGGAGGGTGCAAGAGCCAGAGGTGGAGGATGGCTCCAAGGAAAATTTGCTTACATTAAATTTCGTTTAAGAGAGAAAGAAGCTCAGGATGGTGGTACATGCCACTAATACCGGCACTTAGGAGGCAGAGGCAGACAGATCTCGTAAGTTTGAGGTCACCCTGGTATACACAGAGAGTTCTAGGTCAGCCAGGATGCCACAGAGAAACTCTAAAGGGGTGGGGGGCGGGGAGAAGGGGAGAAAGAAGAAGAGTAAGAAGAGGAGGAGAAGAAGGAGAATGAGAACATGAAGCTGGATGGATAAGGAGATGGAGGAGGACCTGGGAAGAGTGGGGGTGGCAGCGAAAGATTATAGTCAAAATATATTGCATGAAATCCTTTTTTTCGAGACAGGGTTTCTCTGTGTAGTCCTGGCTGTCCTGGAACTCACTCGGTAGACCAGGCTGGCCTCGAACTCAGAAATCTGTCTGCCTCTGCCTCCCAAATGCTGGGATTAAAGGCGTGCGCCACCACTGCCCGGCCATGAAATTCTTAAAAAATAAATTAAAAATGAAATAAACATGAGAGCTAAAAAAAAATGAAAGCACTGGTGCTGGAGAGATGGCTCTTCCAGAGGTCCTGAGTTCTACTCCCAGCAACCACATGGTGGCTCACAACCATCTGTAATGGCATCGGATGCTCTCTTCTGGTTTGTCTGAAAACAGTGTAATCATATACATAAAATAAATATATTTTTTTAAAAAATGAAAGCATTAATAGCAAATATTGGTGACTGATTCAGAGACAGTGTCCTGCTATGTAGCCCTGGCTGTTCTGGAATCCACTAGCCTCATATTTATAGCAGACCTCCTGACTCAGCTCTGGGTACTGAACTTATAAGGCTGTATCACCATCATCAGCGATAGATTTAAATATGTGATCTTACTCTGAGGAAAAAATTCATGAATCCAGATAAAAAATTAAATGAATACTCTTATAATCACATAATTTAAGAATATAAGATGACAAATAAATAATAGTATACCCATATGACAGAATACAGTGTAGCAACTAAAAGTTTTCTAAAACTAAAAAGTTTAATAATGTGGTAAAATCCTGATGTGATAAGTTTAAAGAGTTTAAAAAAGCAGAATAAAAACTGCATATTTTACTAGGTAAAGTGGCACATAACTATGATTGTAACACTTAAGAGGGCAGAAGAGGGAGGATCATGAGTTGGAGGCTAGCCTGGACTATAACACAAAGCCCTGTCTTAAAAAAATTTTTTTAGACAAACATATATTCAGAGATTTCTAATATATACTTCCAGCTAATAAACAGAAGCAGAACACAGCTGCCAAGGCACTGAAAGGTTGTCAGAGGGCTGTTTCTACTTATCAATAGATAAAAATTGTTTTCCTATGGAGAAAACTTACCTCTGCCCAGAGTAATTTAACATCCAAACAAATTAAGGAGAAGACAAGAAGATGAAGAAGGAAGAAAGGAAAAAGAGGAGGAGGAAGAGGAGGAGAAGGGAGAACAGGATGAGGAAGAAGAAGAGGAAAAGGAAGAGGAGGAAACAATTAGAATACAGAGATCCAACGAACAATGAAGATTTAAGCAAATTACAGACACACTATTCACCTTAGGATAAGCAGTATCTTTCACCTCAACAATCATACCACCCTTTAAAAAAAAAAAAGGTTTACTTTAGATTCTTATGAGGGTGTATTAAAAATAGAACAATTACCCTCGCTTGGTCCTTTTGGCTGGGGTAGACACCTAGCTGGTCTGCTCCCGGGAAGACACCATATCCTGAGCCATCCTAGAGGAGCCACTGCACTCAGAGCAATGAGTAAGAACCCTCTCCCACTACCCTATGCTCCTGAGCTACAACTGGGAGCCTGGGATGCTCAGGACCTATCAGCCACCCAAACCTCGCCTCTACGGAATACTACTCCCCTTCTGCCCCTCGCTTGGGCTTTTGGTTAGGGCAGATACTTAGCTGGTCTGCTCCCAGGAAGACACCGTATCCTGAGCCATTCTAGAGAAGCCACTCCACTCAGGGCAGTGAACTCCTAACTGGTCTGCTCCCGTGAAGACACCATATCCTGAGCCATCCTAGAGAAACCACTGCACTCAGAGCAGCAGGATTTCAGGATCCCAGAGGTGGCCTGAGTCCCAGGAGTTCTTCCACCCAGGATCACAGGATCACAGAGACAGCTGGACTCTGAGTTCTGACACAAGAAAGATAACTGGAAAGACAGGCTCCAGTCAGAGACAGTGAATGCAGGTAGCACTAGAGATAACCAGGCAATCGTAAGAACATAAGCAACAGAAACCAAAGTTACCTGGCATCATCAGAACCCAGTTCTCCCACCATAGCAAGCCCTGGACATCTCATCACACTGGAAAAGCAGGATTCAGAATTAAAATCACTTCTCATGTTGATGGCAGAGGACTTTAAGAAGGAAATAAATAAGTCCCTTAAAGAAGTACAGGAGAACACAGGTAAACAGGTAGAAGCCCTTAAAGAGGAAACACAAAAATCACTTAAAGAACTGCACGGTAACACAACCAAACAGATGAACGAATTAAACAAAACCATCTAGGATCTAAAAAATGGAAGTAGATTTCAATAAAGAAATCTCAAAGGGAGACTACCCTGGAGATAGAAAACCTAGGAAAGAGATCAGGAGTCATAGATGTAAGCATCACCAACAGAATACAAGATAGAAGAGAGAATAGAAGAGAGAATCTTATGTGCAGAAGAAACCATGGAAAACATTGACACAACTGTCAAAGAAAATGCAAAATGCAAAAAGCTCCTAACCCAAAACATCCAGGAAATCCAGGACATAATGAGAAGACCAAACCTAAAGATAATAGGTATAGATGAGACTGAAGATTCCCAACTTAAAGGGCCAGTAAATATCTCCAACAAAATTATAGAGGAAAACTTCCCTAACCTAAAGAAAGAGATGTCCATGAACATACAAGAAGCCTACAGAACTCCAAACAGACTAGACCAGAAAAGAAATTTCTCCTGTCACATAATAATCAAAACATCAAATGCACAAAACAAAGAAAAAAATACTAAAAACAGTAAGGGAAAAAGATAAAGTAACATATAAAGGCAGACCTATAAGAATTACACCAGACTTCTCACCAGATACTATAAAAGCTAGAAGACGCTGGACAGATGTCATACAGACCCTAAGAGAACACAAATGCCAGCCCAGGCTACTATAGCCAGCAAAGCTCTCAATTACTATAGATGGACAAACAAGATATTCCATGACAAAACCAAATTTACACAGTATCTTCCCATAAACCCAATACTTCAAAGGATAACTGATAAAAAACCCCAACACAAAGAGGGAAACTACAACCTAGAAAAAGCAAGAAAGTAATCTCCCAACAACCCCAAAAGAAGATAGCTACACAAACATAATTCCAACTCTAATAACAAAAATAACAGGAAGCAACAATCATTTTTCCTTAATATCTCTTAACATCAATGGACTCAATTCCCCCAATAAAAAAATGTAGACTATCAGACTGGATACATAAACAGGACCCAGAATTTTGCTGCATACAGGAAATACACCTCAGTGACAAAGACAGACACTACCTCAGAGTAAAAGAATGGAAAACAATTTTCCAAGCAAATGGTCCCAAGAAACAAGCTGGAGTAGCCATTCTAATATCAAATAAAATCGACTTTCAACCAAAAGTAATCAAAAAAGATAAGGAAGGACACTTCATACTTATCAAAGGAAAAATCTACCAAGATGAACTCTCAATTCTGAACATCTATGCTCCAAATGCAAGGGCACCCACATACATAAAAGAAACTTTACTAAAGCTCAAAGCACACATTGCACCTCACACAAGAATAATGGGGGATTTCAACACCCCACTCTCAGCAATGGACAGATCATGGAAACAGAAACTAAACAGAGACACAATGAAATTAGCAGATGTTATGAACCAAATGGATTTAACAGATATCGAAATAACATTTCATCCTAAAACAAAAGAATATACCTTTTTCTCAGAACCTCATGGTACCTTCTCCAAAATAGACCATATAATTGGTCACAAAACAGGCCTCAACAGATACAAAAAGACTGAAATAATCCCATGCATCCTATCAGATCACCACGGACTAAGGCTGGTCTTCAATAATGACAAAAACAATGGAAAGCCCAAATACACGTGGAAACTGAACAACGCTCTACTCAATGATGACTTGGTCAAGGAAGAAATAAAGAAATTAAAGACTTTTTAGAATTTAATGAAAATGAGGACACATCATACCAAAGCTTGTGGGACTCCATGAAAGCAGTACTAAGGGGAAAACTCATAGCTCTAAGTGCCTACAAAAAGAAACTGGAGAGAGCATACACTAACAACTTGACAGCACACTTGAAAGCTCTAGAACAAAAAGAAGCAAATACACCCAAGAGGAGTAGACGACAGGAAATAACCAAACTTAGGGCTGAAATCAACCAAGTAGAAACAAAAAGAACTATACAAAATACCAACAAAACCAGAGCTGGTTCTATGAGAAAATCAACAAGATAGATAAATCCTTAGCCAGACTAACCAGAGGGCACAGAGACAGTATCCAAATTAATAAAATCAGAACTGAAAAGGGAGACATAACAACAGAACCTGAGGAAATTCAAAAAAATCATCAGAATCTACTACAAAAGCCTATACTCAACAAAACTGGAAAATCTGGATGAAATGGACAATTTTCTAGACAGATACTAGGTACCAAAGTTAAATCAGGAGCAGATAAACCATCTAAACAGTCACATAAGCCCTAAAGAAATAGCAGAAGTCATTAACAGTCTCCCCACCAAAAAAGCCCAGGACCAGATGGATTTAGTGCTGAATTCTTATCAGACCTTCCAAGAAGACCTAATATCAATTCTCTTCAAACTACTCCACAAAACAGAAGCAGAAGGAACACTACCCAATTCGTTCTATGAAGCCACAATTACATTCATACCTAAACCACACAGAGACCCAACAAAGAAAGAGAACTTCAGACCAATCTCTCTTATGAATATTGATGCAAATATACTCAATAAAATCTTGCCAAAAGCAATCTACAGATTCAATGCAATCCCCATCAAAATTCCAAATCATAGAGATTCAAACCTTCATAGAGATAGAAAAAGCAATTTGCAAATCCATTTGAAATAACAAAAAACCCAGAATATCAAAAACTATTCTCAACAATAAAAGAACTTCTGGGAGAATCACCATCCCTGACCTCAAATTGTACTACAGGGCAATAGTGATTAAAAAAAAACAAAAAAACAAAAAACAAAAACTGCATGATATTGGTACAGAGACAGGCAGGAAGATCAATGGAATAGAATTGAAGACCCAGAAATGAACCCACATACCTATGGTCACTTTTTCCTTGAAAAAGGAGCTAAAACTGTCCAGTGGAAAAAGGACAGCATTTTCAACAAACGGTGCTGGTTCAACTGGAGGACAACACGCAGAAGAATGCAAATCAATCCTTTCTTATCTCCTTGAACAAAGCTCAAGTCCAAGTGAATAAAAGACCTTCACATAAAACCAGATACACTGAAACTAATAGAAGAGAAGGTGGGGAAGACCCTCGAATACCTAGGCACAGGGGAAAAGTTCCTGAACAGAACACCAATGGTTTATGCTCTAAGATCATGAATTGACAAATGGGACCTTATAAAATTGCAAAGCTTCTGTAAGGCATAGCACACTGTCAATAGGACAAAACGGCAACCAACAGATTGGGAAAAGATCTTTACCAATCCTACATCCGATAGAGGGCTAATATCCAAGATATACAAAGAACTCAAGAAATTAGACTCCAAACAACCAAATAACCCTATTAAAAATGGGGTACAGAGCTAAACAAAGAATTCTCAACTGAGGAAACTCTCGAGAAGCACCTAAAGAAATGTTCAATATCCTTAGACATCAGGGAAATGCAAATCAAAACAACCCTGAAATTCCACCTCAAACCAGTCAGAATGGCTAAGATCAAAAACTCAGGTGATAGTAGACGCTGGCGAGGATGCGGAGAAAGAGGAACACTTCTCCATTGTTGGTGGGATTGCAAGCTGGTACAACCACTATGAAAATCAGTCTGGTGGTTCCTCAGAAAATTGGACATAGCATTACCTAAGTATCCAGCTATACCACTCCTGGGCATATACCCAGAAGATGCTCCAACATATAACAAGGACATATGCTCTACTATGTTCACAGCAGCCTTATTTATAATAACCAGAAGCTGGAAAGAACCAAGATGTCGCTCAACAGAGGAATGGATACAGAAAATGTGGTACATTTACACAGTGGAATATTACTCAGCTATTAAAAACAATGAATTCAAGAAATTCTTAGGCAAATGGATAAAACTAGAAAATATCATCCTGAGTGAGATAACCCAACCACAAAAGAACACACATGGCATGTACTCGATGATAACTGGTTATTAGCCCAAAAGCTCGCAATATCCAAGATACAACTCAGAGACCACATGAAGCTCATGAAGAAGGAAGACCAAAAAATGGGTGCTTTGGTTCTTCTTACAAGGAGTAACAAAATACTCATGGGAACAAATATGGAGACAAAGTGTGGGACAGAAACGGAAGGAGGGGTCATCTGGAGACTGTCCCTCTTGGGTATCCATCCCATGTGCGGTCATCAAAGGTAGACCCTGATGTGGATGCCAGGAAGTGCATGCTGACAGGAGCCTGATACAGCTGTCTCCTTAGAGGTATGCCAGAGCCTGACATATACAGAAGTGATGGTCACAGCTAACCATTGGACTGAGCATGGGGTTCCCAATGGAGGAGTGAAAGAGAAGACTGAAGGAGCTGCAAGGGTTTGTGGCCCCATGGGAAAAGCAACAATATCAACCAACCAGAGCTCCCAGGGTCTAAACCACCAGCCTGGGAGCACATAGGGAGGGACCCATGGCTCCAGCTGTATATGTAGGGGAGGATGGCATTGTTGGGCATAGGTGGAAGAGGAAGTCCTTGGTCCAGTGAAGGCTGGATGCCCCGGTGTGGGGGAATTCGTGGGCGGGGAGGTGGGAGTGGGAGGGTTGGTGGGGGCATATCCTCATAGAAGCAGGAGGAGCAGGGATTGGATAGAAGGTTCCTGGGTGGGGTGGAAATGGGGAAAAGGGACCACATCTGAAATATAAATAAAATATCCAATAAAAAAAAGTTGGGGGCAAAAAAGAAAGAAAATGTGGTATATATACACAATGAAATTCTATTCATTGATTTAAAAATAAAATAATTTTCAAGTAAATGGAAAAAAGTTGAACAATTAAACAAACCAGGAGTGTGCCTGTATGGAGGACTACCCAGAGTGTACAGAAGAGCCAGGCAACGTGGAAGCTGAGGAAACCAGGGAAGAGCAACGAAACTAGGGCAAGCAAGAGGACATAATGATCGCCTGGGAAGCTTTGGAAAGAGTATCAGCTTTTTCTACTAGGACCATAGATAACTCTGATAAATACCAATCTCTCAATTAACTTCTGCCTTTGCATTTTTAATAATAAAATACAAACTCAGTTTTGAGACATTAGGCTTTTTCTCTGCTAAATCTAAATTAAAGAAAACTTTGTTCTATTTATATGTGCTTGAAATATTTTCGAGGCTTGCTCTTTTAAATGTTTCCTCTGCTTACCAAATCATCTTACATAAAGGACGGTACCAAAGTGTGGGAACTAACTTGTTACATATCATTTTGTTAAAATAATGGCTGAACTCTGTTTGAATTAAAAGGGAGTAATTTGAAAATTGGCTGCATACTTGTGATGCAAAGGGTGGAGCCAGATTGATTGAACTTAATTGACCATATTAATTGGAAAGCTCAGACTGTGAGAAGACTGAATGAAAATAAAGAAAAGGGTACCAAGGACTTCCAGACTTTATTGTGATGGTTTGCCAGTACTGTCTACCTCATTGGCAGCCCTTGCTGCTTGCTTCTCCTGTGGCCCCTGCACAGCACACTATGTGTAAAATCTCAAGCGCCACAGCAAAATATACCAATGATTAGAGAAAGGGGCCCTAACACATGTCAGTACCATACAGTTCAGATAGGTATAAACTTCAATTTCCCCATAAGAAAACTGACACTTGCTCAAGTTCACCTCTAGTATAACACAGGGCTGATACTCAAGCCTAAAACCATCACTGCTATAACCACCTTCCCAAACCAGGAAAGCAACAAGCAGGAAAAAAACAGCCATACATACTTACATTTGTTTGTTTGCTTGTTTATTTTCAATTTAGACAGTTCCACAAAGCCCCAGCCTGGTCTGAACTCATCACACAGTCAAGACTGGCCTTGAACTCCTGATCCTCCTGTCTCCACCTCCCAGGTGCTGGGATTACAGGCCTGCATCCTTATACCTGGCTTAGCTGATCATTTTTAAATAACAACAATAACAAATAGGGACATTTCCTTTGAAAGGTAACATAATATCGTAATTTAAAAAGTCAAATTCAGGCTGGGGAAATGGCTTGGTGGCTAAAGCACTTACTGAGCAGTCATGAGGACTAATGTCCAGATCCCTAAAGCTCAAAGAATAGGCAAGACAGATAATCCCTAGAGATGGGATCCTCAGGCAGGGAGGTCAGCTAGCTAAAGTGGCTGGAACTGGCAAACTCCAAGGGTTTTTTTTTTTTTTTTTTTTTTTGACTCCATCCCAAATAAATGGAGGGCAATCAGATCAGGGACTATACTGGAAGTCAACATCCAACCTTCATACACACTTACATATACAAGTGTGCCAACATACATTTGAATACACACATACACAACACACACGGATACATGAATTTTAAAAGGTCAAACTCCCAGATTGCCCAGATTTAAATCCATGGTCTAGCAGATACCTTCAGCTTTGCTTTTCAAAGCCTCAATTTCCTATCTTACAAGGTCCTTTCTAAGATGCTAATAGCCTCTATCTCTATGCTCACCAAAAGCACTTGCCTGTAATCTACTAAAAGTTGAAGTATTTTGTTATTCTCCCTACTGACAGGTTACCTACCCTCTTCAGGCCGAGCACTTCACACACCTCATTTGAGCCTTCCAGGAACCTGTAAGGCTGGGTAATAGTTTCATTTTGTTCTGGAGGAAACACCAGTCCCCAAACTTTAAGTCATTTGTTGAACCCCTAGACTAGTAAGAAATAAGTTGTTACTAACTCTAATAACTCTGTGAAACATTGCCTCTAAACATACCCAAGCTTCTTCACTACACGGAGAGGAAGGTCACAAGTATCTCTTTGCTAGTTTTTTTTTCATACACCAAAATAAACCATACTTAAACTTTAAGCAGTCTCTGAAAATAAAGTACTAAACGGATGTGATCGTCTTAAGTGGAAAATGCCCGATGCTTCAGTAACTTTCGGTTACGAGTGTCAGGTTCAGTTCTGTCTTCCTTTACACACCAGAAGCTCTAAGTATTAAGATACCGCCTAACTTCTCACAGTGCTAGCAAATGTGTGGGTACCAGTAACATGGAATGTGATTCCATTTTTTTGTTTGTTTGTTTTTTAAAATAATGGTTGTTCTACCCATCAGCTGGGATTCTATCACGCGTAGAATCACCCAGGCTCTGCCCGGAGTTAAGCACAGGAGGGGCGGGTTCTGAAGAGTTCCAACTGCTCCAGGTGATGGTGATCCCGGAAGCTAAGCAGCAAGAGATCCCCACTTGTGGAGCCAATTTTTCAGGTCTCTTTTCTGCCACAGAAAGTCGCCAAGTACCTTTAAACAGGCCCTCACGGGATTTCCCAGAGCCAACGTGGGCGATCTCCAACTGCAATGCCCATTCAGACTTCACAAATCACAGGGTACAATCTACCCCGCCCAAAATCAAGTAGGAATGCCACCTCAAGCTCTCTCTCGGGCCACCTACCAGCCCGAGTGAGTCGCTGTGCTTCTGACATCGGGAGCCAGGGAATCAACACCACGGATCGTTGGCAACCCGGGACGACCGTCCCTCCCCGTCAGCTGCCCCTACTCCGGCCGCCCATCCTAGGGCAGGCCTGCCAAACAGCAACCGCCGTCCGCGAGGCTCGCAGCCTAGGTCACAGAGATCCGGACCCCGCACGCCCGCCCTCCTAAGCTCTGCGACCAACGCCACCAAGCTCCGGCTCGGACACTACCGGTCATGCCGAGGTGGAACTCCGAGAGCGGCGCGAGCAGGCGGCCAGAGCTCCGGGAGACCCTGAGGAAGCTGAAAAGAGGGGCCGGGCCATACCTGTCGCTCCGGGACCCGCCGCTCGGAGTGACGCGCCACGCAGTGCATTGTGGGGCCGGGAGTGGCCTTCCAGGGGATGCCCGCGTCCAACGTGGCTGGCGCCGGCGGAGCTCGCGCCGGCCTATCGAGCGCCGTGGGAAGCATCCAAAGACCCGCCCCTTTCCGAGTCCCGCCCTATCCCCGCCTCCTCCAGCGGAGATTGGCAGGTTTTCTTGCACCTGCGCCAGGAGATTGCCTTCTTTCCTAAGAACTGAATGATGCTGTCCTTCGGAAATAAGGCTAATCTCTTTCACCTGCTGCTTTGTGTCTGGAAGCAGTTTGTCTCTGGTGCACCACTCGGGACAGAGAAAAAGCTCCCTCTGGTGAACAAGGAAAGGATCTTCTTCCGTCAGGCACTACACAAAGAAACTTAGCAAAACAGAGAAATGCCAGATGCTAGCCTCCGTAGCTCCTCCCAGCCACACGAGGTTATGTATTATTAAACAAGCATATGTTGAATGTCAATTAGGTGGTAGGTAGCATATTAAGCATGTTTTACAGGATTGTACACAGCACTCCTTTTAAGGTGTAATAGGAGTAAAAGACATTAAGGCAAAATTGTTACAGAAATATACATTGTGATTGGTACTGTGAAGAAAAACTAATAGGTACATTGATGAATTAGTTGTGGACTCTTGGGGAAGAGCTCCATGATTAAGTACCCTTTAAGGTCAAGGCATATTAAGGGAACTTTAAGAATGTTCTAGACCCTGGAAACATGATTTGTGAGCATTTAAATCGTACTAGGAAGGTGTGCTGGTTGGTTTCTGTCAACTCGACAGAAACCTTAACATAGCTAGAAGAAATCTTGAGAAACCGCCTCTGTAAAATTGGCCTAGTGGGCAAGTGTGTAGGATATTGCCTTGATTGATGACTGATACAAGAGGGCCCTGCCCAATGTGGGCAGTCTTCACCCCAGTGCAGTTAGTCCCGGGTTGTACCAGAAAGAAGGCTGAGCAGGCCATGGGGAACAAGCTAGTAAGCAGCCCTACTCCATGACTTCTGCATCATTTCCTGCCTCCAGATTCCTGCCTTGATTTCCTGCCCTCAATTCCTTTCACAGATGAAATAAATCCTTTCCACTCCAAGTTGCCTTTGGTTACTGTGTTTAATCTTTTCAATAGACATCCTAAAACAGTATAGGGCAAGAAGTTTAGGCTGAGATGAGGCAAGGGCTAACTCTCCTTGGCTACTTTATACAGTTCAGTCTTTAATCAGCAACACATCCTAAGATTAATGTGGAGCTAATAAAGACTCTTATGTAGGATCTGATGTGCATATTTTAGAGCTCATTCTGCTGTTTATGGAGATGGATAGATAGAGGGCAAGAAGGGTTACTGATGGGCCAGTTTGGAAGCAGTTGTATTGGTCAAGGCCACAAATGATGGTGGCTTAAACTAAGATAATGGTAGCAGAGGCAGAAAGAGATGGACAATTTCAAAATATGAATAATCATAGGTGGAATTCATGGGGCTTAATGGACTGATTTTCTGGAGCAGGTCAAAAAAAAGGAGACTATTAAACATGATTCCTTGGGTAACTAGATGGGTTAAGAAGCCATTAGGATTCACAAAATGTAGCAAACGTGTGGGGCTATGTTAAATTTGAAGACCTATAAATGGGAATGTCAAGAAGCAGTTTGGGATAAGTATGCCTGGGGCTCAGAGGGAAGATCTGAACTAATTATGTATTTAGCAGTTCTTAGTATGACTTGACAGAGAATTCCACTCTGAGATAAAGTTTCAACAGAAATATATTCATATGTATTAAAAATGTCTATAGAATGAATACGTGATGGACTAGTCACATGGTCTAAGAAAAGAGAATGACAATCGACAACTATATACAAATCACCACAAGACTGAAATAAGCCAGACACAAAAACACATGTCACATGACTCCACTTACATGATATTCGAAAACCCTTACATAGAAGTTGAAGGCAGGATGTTGGTTACCATTGTGTGATATTAATGTTTGAAGTGGAAAATTAATGTTCTTCTTGATCTGGAATCTGGTTATTCTGTGTGACCAATTAACAAAACTTCCTTAAACTGTGTGTTTGTGATTCACTTAAAATCACATAAAATCAGCCAGGCAGTGGTGGCACAGATCTTTAATCCCAGCACTTGGGAGGCAGAGACAGGCGGATTTCTGAGTTTGAGGCCAGCCTGGTCTACAGAGTGAATTTCAGGACAGCCAGGGCTACACAGAGAAACCCTGTCTCGAAAAACCAAAAAAAAAAAAAAAAAAAAAAAAAAAAAAAAAAGAAAAAAAAAAAAAGACTTGCTCTTTAAATTTTTCTGATATAACATAACCATTTAAAATAAAACATATGTCAGTGTCATCATAAAGAGAAGAGTAAAATATCTGCAGTTGCAGCTGGGCATCTTGGAGACAGGTTCTGGGACCACCAGGGCTTTATAATCCAAAGGTGCTCAGGTCTTTGGATTATAGGACCCTCTATGTAAAATGTGCACATCTTCCTTACACTTTAAGTCACCTCTATTCTACTTATAATAACTTATACAGAAAGGCCACATACCTACTAAAATTTGTTGTCTAGAGAATAAAATCTATACATGTTCACTATGATGAAATTTCCCCATAAATACCTTAAATGTGTTGGTTGAATCCATGGCCACAGGGCCCACAACTATGGGTATTGGATAGTTATAAAGTTCTTGTGACACACATAAAGTGAAATAATATTATTTGAATACAGTACAAGGAAACTAGAGACACCCAAACGTTTATTAGTTGCTAAAAATGCAACTCCAGGGGACTAGAGAGATGGTTTAGAAGTTAAGAGCACTTATTGCTCTTGCATAGGACCCAGGTTCAGTTCCCAGTGAACCTGGCAGTGAGCAAACTCCTGTAACTCCAGTTCCAGGAGGCTTTGATAGTCTTTTCTGGTCTCCTTTGGACAGTGCATGAACGTAGTACACAAACATGTACACAGACAAAACACTCATACACATGAAATAAAATAAATCTTTGTTTTAATGAAGTACCATGAATAACTCAAAGGAAGAGAAGAATGTTGGTCATAGCGGTACATGCTTGTAACCCCAGAACCAGGGAGGATGAACAGAAAAGCTGTCATAAATTCAAGGCCAGCCTGGGCTTTACAGTGAGTTCTAGACCCTAAGTCATACAGTGCAACCCTGTCCTTTTCCTACCAAAAAATGAAATAAGGAAAACTGGAGCAAAACCCAATTTGGATGGATATCAATATTTTATACTCAATCTTAACCACAGGGACAGTTTTAATGAAATGTAAATGCTCTCAGCACTTCAATTATGTTGGATTTGTTTTCTAAAGACATAACACAACCTATGCTCTCTTCAAAGATGTCTGCTTTAACAATAAATGCACAGCTATTTTAACAGCGAAAAGATTTTTTAAAAAGAAAAACCCAATAACTAAACAAAATAAAATGAAGATAACCATGTTCATATCAAAGTAAACATGAGAGCCCTCAAGGTTGAAGAGGGATGTTTTGTAATGATATCAGAAAGAAAAGTGCATAGAACAGACGCTGGTAAGCTCAAAGGAGAAACAGATACAGCCATTATTATCAATGGAGATTTCCGCATACTCCCTTCTCTAGTGATGGAGGAAGTCAGTGAAAGTAGGCAAGGATATAGAAGATGAGCAATTTACCATGGCGGCACTCCACAGCACTCCACTGGACAGCAGTGGAACTCACATTCCTTTCCAGCACACATAGAATCTTCACCAAGGGAAAGCACATTCTGGACCACAAAAATAATTATAAGAAACATCCATGAAAGGCATTCTTTGACAGGGGTTTGGGGTCACACTAATATGTGCATTGTAATTGGTGTGTGTGTGTGTGTGTGTGTGTGTGTGTGTGTGTGTGTGTGTGACAGTGAAAAACTTACAGGAGTTGGCTTTCTCCTTCCACTGTGTGTGCCCTTTGGCTTGAACTCAAGTATCAGTCTTGGCCGCAAGCACCTTTACCCACTGAGCCTTCTCACCAGCCCCTAATGCAGAGACTTTTCCTTACAATTCATTGTTTTTTTTTTTTAATTTTACCTCAAAAGGGAAAAATACTTATTAATACTGAAATCTAATTAGCAATTCTGAAACTCTTTTTTTTTTTTTTTTTTGTATTTTTTAAGACTGAGCAAAGAGCTGGGACAATAGGAGCTAGGTCTCTTGTGTTAGGAAAAAAATTTAAAAATAAGAGTTTTTAAATGCCACTTTCAGTAAAGAAACCAGAAATCGGTGTCTCAGGGCCAAGTCAGAGAAAGGAATGTGTGTGTCTGGGTCATTGTGTGGAAATGTCAACAAATGACAGGATCATATGTATCAGAAGTGTGCAAAAGCCACTTAAAAAACATTTCATGGCTCAGAGTTTAGACAGGGTGAGTGCTTCCTTAACGCTTGCAGTGTTTATGAAGCACTGAACAGAGAAGATGCTATAACTACCACAGTCAACCTATGGTGATGCCTCAAATCCTGTCTCCAGGAATGAGGTAGCACTCTCTTCCTGAGAGAAAACTTCAAGAAAGGTAGGTAGTATGATGGACTACAGCAAGCATGGTGGTACAATCTGAAGAATGATGTGGGCTGAATGTCTCAGATGTCCTCCAGATTCACATCCTGAAGTTCTAATCCCACTGTGAGGGTAGCTGGAGATTACAGAGGAAATGGTAAATGGAGTTGGGAGGTAATGGAGTCTAGGTTAGCTCTTGAGGATGGAGCCTTTGTAATAGGATAAATATCCTTTTAAAAAAGGAAGAGGATTGGCTCAACACAGAAAGACCCTTGTCCCACCCTGATAGAAGGGAAGATCAACTTCCTCAAACTGTCATTTGATTCCATACATGCACACATACACACACTCACACATACACACTCACACATACACACTCACACAAAATAAATGAGTAAATGTTGGGGTGGGGAGAGCAAGATATATGCCTCTGTCATTTGTTATGTTTCATTTCTGTGACTGCAATACCAAAGGACTTGGGTTCAATTCCCAGCACTGCATGTCGGCTGACAGCCATCTATAACCCCAGTTCAGGGAACCAAATAGGTACACATGAATATCACATACATATATGAATTCAGGCAAACATTGATACACATAAAGTAAAATAAATTTTAAAAGAAACATGTTCTATAACTGTAGAGAAATTCAACCAGGAAACAATTATAGAAAATAAAGAAGGATTAGCTTTGGACAAGAAGATTTTCTGGGCGTGAATGAAATGAAAAGTCACTGGGGAAAAGGTAATACCGCAGAGGAAATAAAAGCACAAAACATGTTTACATTAAAAAAAAACAGTTCAATTAAAATTTAGGCAACAAACTAAGGGGATAGACATTAATTATGACAAGGAATGCCAACATGTCAATCAAAGAATATGGAGCACTCTTTCTGCAAATAGATAGGGACCTGGAGAGAGCATTTACAAAGGCTCTGTAAGTGGCCAACAAATATTGAATGAGAATTAAGTAGAAGTTAAATGTTCTTCCCTGCCAGTGGGAGTTGTGTTTCAGAATAAACAAGTCTTCCCACGTGGGGAAGGATAGCTTTACTTAATACAACATGGCATGTACAATAGAAGGAAATGCAGAATGAGAAAAATCATCAAATGAAAACACTGCTTTAGATAGAAATTAATTATTGGTGGTAAAGTCTTAAGGGGGGAAGGTAAATGAACAAAAGACATCCTTAAAGTGCTAAAGTACACTGTACTGATTGCTGCCCAGTCCCCAAAGGGAAACCTACCTGTCTTAGTGTTTCTACTGCTGTGAAAAGCCACCATGACTGTGGCAACTCTAATGAAAGAAAACATTTAATAGGGGCTGGCTTACAGTTTCAGAAGTTTAGTTCATTATTGTCATGGTGGCATGCAGATAGACACAGAGCTGGAGACAGAGCCGAGAGTTCTACATCTTAATCTGCAGGCAGCAGGAGACTGATTTGAGCTTTATTTGGTGTAGCTTGAGCATATCAGACCCCAAAGCCTGTCCCCATGGTGACACACTTCCTCCAACAAGACTATGCCTACTCAAACAATGCCACACCTCCTAATAGAGCCACTACCTATGGGCCAAGCATTCAAACACATACGTCTATGTATGCATGCAGAAGGGGGAAGTTCCTATTCACACCACCTACACAGTTCAAAGAGCACCACTATCACGCTGGGGTCAATTTCAGTATTACTAGTGATTGAGCGATGGGATATTATTTGTCAGGCTCCTTGAGGTATTCAAATAGGGCAGAGAAGTGAGAGAAAAGAATAATCTTAGTGTTCGCACAAAACAAACACACAAACAAAGCAAAAGTAAGTCAACAAGGTAATTTCTTTTTGCAAAAAAGGTGAGCCAATCCCAAAGTGAGCTAGCACACACACTCAGCCAAGTTGGCCCCTATGTTTCATCTTCAACAGAGATAGTGACTGCATCTCATCTCATTGGTGGAGCTGTGCTTCACCATCTGCTATGATTGGCTAATCCATTGGAAGGAGGAAGAGAGATTCAGAAAATAGGGGCCCTTGTTTGGTAGAATTAAAAACTTTTCTTACAGAAGGAGGTTCTAGAAGTAACAAGAATAACATAAAAGAAACCAATTGGCAGAAAGATTAAGAACCTACTCCCACCAGGCCTATGATGGACAGAGTAGGGCTTCCAAAAAGCCAGAACTGGCAAGCAATTTATAAATGACCCCCTAAAGCAGTTAACTCTCAACCCACAGGTTGCAACCCTTCCAGGGGTGGAAAGACCCTTTCACAGAGGCCATATGTATATGTATATCAGATATTCTGCATATCAGATACTTACATTATTATTTATAACAGTAACAAAATTATTGTTATGAAGTAGCAATGAATGTAATTTTATGGTCCAGAGTCAGCGTAACATGAGGAACTGTATTAAAGGGTTGAAGCACTAGGAAGGCTGAGAAGCACTGCTCTAAAGAGTTAGCACTCTGGACTTGTCCCAACATTCTAGATTTTAAAGGACTGGGGAGGGTATGGTGAAGTGTGCACCAGTTTACTTCAAGAGAGTGATTCATGGTTTAATTTTCATTGGTTTTCCCATAGTTTGCAAATTTTTAACAACAAATCTTCTTTTATTATTAGCAGGAAAGGTTTCTATATAAAAATGCCTTCCAACGGGAGATGGCTCAGTAAATGAGAAGGCTGACACACAAGAATGAGGACCTGAGTTTTCAACGCTAATATCTACACAAAAGCTCAGTGTGGCAGAGTACTCCAACCCCCCCCCCCCCCGTGTTTGTATGACCGACCCTCGGGTCCTGTAATTCAGGGGGGCCAAGGAACACACCAACCTGAAAAAGAAGAACGGAAGAGAGAGGGAAAGGACTCAAGGAAGCAGTTGCTTGTCAAGAGTCGTGTATTTGGGCGCGAGGCGCCTTTTTATAATATGCTTTACAAGGGGAGGGGATAAGAGAGGCCAGGTGGTGGGAAAGTATAGTGGGAAAGTACAGAATCTTCTCGGCCTGTGCCCTGAAACAATTGGTGATCTAACTCCTTTTCTCAAAAGACACGGTACACTGCTTTGAATCTACCTGCAGCTGCCAGGCAGGATTTTGTGGTTGCCAAGCTGCAGGGGACGTTGTGCAGGTGGGGAGAGGTTGTAGGTGGGGAGAGATAGGGGATGAGGGTGAGGGGCGAGGGTCCTGGCTTCTGACATTTGTAGGGCAGAGACAGTGGTTCATGGGCCCCTACTGACACGAAAGGCTAGCTGAGTGGCTGGGATCAAGGTTCAATGAGAAACCCTGTGTCAAAAAGTAACGTGGAGAGCAATGGAGAATATTGACCTCTGGCCTCCACGGACACTCATACACCTGCGCATGCAGACACATGCAAAAGTAAAAACAAACAAAACAAAATGAACAAACAGAAAGAAAACAAAACAAACAAACAAACAAAACACCAAAACCAAAAACTTCCCAAACAAGGACAGAGAAAAAGGTTGGCCTAATGTAGTGTGTGGGATGGGTTGAGAAAACCAGAGCTGTGAGAGCCTGTCTATAAAATTACATGCTGTGTTAACAACAGGAGTCATTTAGAATTGCTATAAAAATTATAATGTAGAAGCATATAAAATCAAAACAGAAAAAGTCATTCCTCAGCTTTTGCAATTTTCCCTTTACTGGTTTAGCGGGTATTTTTCCATACGCAGCGTTTTTGAAAAATGAGATCAAATTCTACCTAATATCCTACAACTTCTTTTAGTGACTTAACAATATTTTGTGCACAGTCCTTCCTACCCCATCTGTCAGCATGGGGTTTATTTTATTCTTCTTAACGGTGGCAGATGGCGACACAGATAAACCATAAGTTATTGAGTCCTTCCTATTAGTATATGTTCAGGTTCTCTCTCAGGGCCATTCTAGACATCACGAGTGCACGTTGCTCAGCGTATTTAGATAGGACATATTACTTGCCACAATTTAGTCTAAGGCAGCCATTTTCAGCCTTTGACCCACGATGCCTTTGAGGAATTCCACAACAGTTTCACAAATAGAACTTAATTTTTTAAAGTCTATTTTTAAATGATGGTTCATAAACACTTTAAGCTCCATCCTAGCCCATCACCCACCAGAATTTGTGGAAAAGAAAGGATATAGGGAATGTGGACCTATTTAGAAATGGTTCTTCGGAACAAATCCTATCTGTGTTGTCAGGAAATTAACAGTTCAGTTCACAGGAGTTAGCAGCGGCAGCTCCGTCTACTCATAAACATTTCATAGATATATCAACAGTCCAGTTCGATAGAGTCAAGATAATAAGCACAAATCAATAACGATGACAGGGCCTAATAGAGACAACCAGGCCTCAGCCCTGACACAGGTCAACAAGAGAGACCAATAGGAATGCCATGGAAAGTTCTCAGCTATGCCTCCTTCAACAAAGTGAAGATCAAGGAAGATGCAAGACCAACAAGCGTTGCACAGCTAACTCTATAATCGAGGCGAGCTCAGCCACCATTGCTAACTGTTATATTCTACTTATTCTCCCTCTAAACATCACATCTCCTCCGTGGATTTTGCCTCAACATATGTCTTGCTTCAACATGTATATTTTTCTCACTTGACATCTCTCTGTCAATCAGTTTGAGTCCATGAAAGCAGCAAGAAGCCCCGACACATCACCAGAAGTTTCTTAATATGTTTTTCTCTTTGGAGTCCCAACAGATGGAGCTCAACTACACGATATAAGATAGACCAATACATATATGTTGTTAATGAAGAATCTTTCATCACACATCCTTATGTGTGCTTGTTTTAATAGAACATCTTCTCATCTGTGTCTGCTTCAATGAAACATTCCTTCATGAGTCTGTCTTAGTCTTTTACCTATGTCCACTTCAAGAAAACAGTCCTTCACATGTTTACCCCAACAAAACACCACCTGACACAACTGACTTTCCAAAGAACCCTTAAATTTTCACTTCATTCAGGGTTCACCTAAGGCCATCAGAGAATACAAATATTCATATTACAATTCATAACAGTAACAAACATACATTTATGAAATAACAATAAAAATCATTTTATGGTCAAGGGTCACACACGAGGAACTGTATTAAAGGGTCACAGCATTAGGAATGTTGAGAACTGCTGAGAGTTCAATTCCCAGCAACCACATGGTGGCTCACAACCATCTGTAATGGGATCTGATTCCCTATTCTGGTGTGCATGAAAACAGAGCACTCATGTACATAAAATACATAAATAAAAAAATCTTAAAAATAAAGCACACCAATTACTGTAAAAGCTTCTATGCTGACTTGTACAGTCATTGTATTGTACTCATTTCCCAACCCTCACCAACTTACACTTGTGTCATGAGGCTTTTAATCCCCTCACCTAACCAATTAGAGTGCATGCCTAACAAGCATTAGGCCCTGGGTTTGAGCCCCAGCAGACCCCAATGTTCCAGCTGTAGTGATTGTATGATTAACGAGATTGGTAATTTGAAAGAATGTCTATTGGACAAATATATTTCTCACTTTATAACTTACCTATTGCCCTGTCCCTTAGCCTCAGAACTGCAAGAGGTCTATCTGTTTCTTCTCCTGTTTCTGAAATATTCTAACAAAAGCAGGTAGGGGCTCCCTCCTGCCTTTTTGTTCAAACTTAGTCCTTGAAACAGGGCCACCTTATATGGGTGGCTCTCCCTATCAACATTAACAAAATCAAGATAATCCCCCCAAGGTCAGGCCAAAATGCCCATCTTTCCAGTGATTCTAACTTCTGCAAGTTAACAGTTAATACTAATGATCACAAATACTAAAGAAATCTAAAGAAGCCCTGGGTTTAAAGAAGCCTGGTGGCACAGATTTGCAATTCTAGTTACTTGGCAGGAGGATCATGAGTTCAAGGCATGCCTGACTGACCAGACATGAGTAATGTACCAAGATATCCTCTTCTCCCTCCCTCTCTCCCTCTCCCTCTCCCTCTCCCTCTCCCTCTCCCTCTCCCTCTCCCTCTCCCTCTCCCTCTCCCTCTCCCTCTCCCTCTCCCTCTCCCTCTCCCTTCCCCTCTCTCTCCCCCTCCCTTCTTCCCTCCCTCCTTTTCTTCTCTTCCTCCTCCCCTGTGTGTGTGTCTTCAGATATTACAAGTTTTGTTAACAAAGAATAAAATAAAGTTAGATTTATTCTAACTTCCTAGACTGTTGTTTTGAATATTTACCTATTTAGATTCAAAAGTCCCAAAGACATATCGATGTTCCCTTCTGTTTTAAAAATAGACGCCCATGCCATACTTCCCAGATGCCTTATTGTCATAATTTTCCAGGTGAGGAATCAGAGCACGAAGCCGTGTGCTTAGTTAGAGCCACAAAATGACCCAGCAGTAGACATGCATCTAAAGTCTATCGCTCCATCTTATTTTTCAATTATGTGTCCTGTGCCTCCCTCCTGCAGTTCACTCCCCTCCGAAGCCTCATTTACTGGAATAAAGACCCAGTTAGTATTCATAGGTTTTATTCAAACGCATAAATATGTAAGTTCATGAAAGAGTGAACTGATTGTACTTTGGCTATAAGTTATGTCTTGTTCCTGTTTACAAATAAGGCTTTAATTATTGTATACTTCTTGACCAGAGGAAAAAATGACCTAGAAATAATATTCCCTTCAACCAAAATTCAGTGAGAAATACATTTTAATACAGTGGCATTTGTGCAGGGAAAAAAAAAACCCGCAGTGTGACATTGCTGCTGTAGTTTAAGAAAAAAATAAGGCAGGCTGCAGGGAAAGACTTTAAACTTTTATTACAGGAGAGGGTTTGAGTGGGGGAAGCTCTCCAGATCCAAAGTATGCTTTCCTTAGCTGCTATAAATATAGCCATCATCTCTTTGCCACCCCCATGTGACAGTGACCTTGGAGGGTGGATGAGGTAGAGACAAATACCTGTCTCAAAAAGGATGATCTGATTGCCTGGCACACCCAAACCTCCATTTTTACCACTTCCTAGGGATTGGAAAATATTATTATTAACACTGTTAAAATTATATTTAAAAAATAAGCAATAACATTACATGCTAATTACCTTTGCACTTATTTAGTCTCTTAGTGTCTCCGTGCCTTAAGTATAATTATTACTTTATTTTATAGGACTAGCCCTAGAACTGGCTAAGGTCCCCACAGCTAGTAAATAAAACAGCTGAGATTCCAATCCAGCCCTGAACGCTCTCCTGCTTATTCTGTAATTCGACTTTCCTATACAGATGTCCTTTCAGTTTGTCTGTGATGAGTCAGTTCCAGAATGTTCCTGGATATCAAAATATGAAGTCCCCTATAGACAATGGCATGTTGTCATTTGACCCACTGGAAATCCTCTGGCTTAATTAAATCTCCTCCAGAGTGTGTGTAACAGCTAATATAATGTAAATGTGAGGTAAATAGCAGTTGTGTACACTCTGTAGGAAATGATGGCAAGAAAAAAATTCTGACCATATTCAGCGCAGACATAATTTCCAATCTACAGTTGATTGAATTTGTGGATGCAAAAGCTGCACTTAGGGAGGGCAGAGTGTGGCTATGAGGGTGAAGGTAGACAGACCAGTTGTTTCAGGTTTGTCCTCACAGGGAACTTCACAGCTTAGGGACTTGGCTACTTCTGTGTCTGCTTCTCAGTGTTACAAGTTCAAAGCCTGTGTTCTGAATCGGTTCATAAAGGAATGGAATGTTATGGAGCAGGAGTGTGTCAAAGATAGAGGGAACACTGTGGGGAGATGTGAGTACAGACACGTTTGTGTGGAAGGGTATGGAGTCAAAGTCCAAGACACAGACACCGAGAGGAAGTAGATACACACGGGGCTAGACCATAAGAGATGTCCATATCATTCCACAAAATTATTTCATTGTTACTTCATAACTGTAATTTTGTTTCTGTTATGAGTCATAACATATATCTGATATGCAGGATATCTGATATGTGCCCTCCAAAGGGGTTTCGGCCCACTGGTTGAGAATGACTGGCTTAGCAGTTAAGAACAATTTCTGGTCTTCCTGAGGTCCTGAGTTTAGGACTCAGAACCCATATCAGGTAGTTCACATCCACCTGTAACTCCAGCTGCAGAGGATGTGATGACCTTCTGGCTCCCACAAGTATCAAAACACACACGGGCATGGAACAACACACACACACACACACACACACACACACACACACACTCATATTTTTAAAAGGAGCCAAAGGGGGAAAAACAATTGACCAAAAATAGTAAGATGACATGTTTATGGAACTATTATTGCTGGTGTTACATGTGACCCAGATTATAAGGGATGGGTCATTTAGAACTCAGCAAATGAAGATCAAGAGAAAGAAATGTGGTTATGATTTCCCATGGAGTTACAGAGACAGGTAACTCGTGGTTTGCAGTTCGGGTAGGTTGTTTCCCATGATTAGTTCTTTCTAAGATTTCCCTACCCGGCTTCCAGTCTTGATAACAAACCCTCTTTGGTGGAGTGCTGGTTTATTTTTTTATTAATAATTTCTAACGAAGACACTAATTTAAGACTAAATATACAATCACAGTCGTGAACAATGGACGGATCCTTTCCAATGAGGATTAGTTCTCATATGTGGGTAATGGAATTTGTAAGCAGAGTGGTCCTCTGTGAGCCAAGGGGTTGGATCACCTCATAGGAAGCTTGATTCAAATAAAACAAATGCTTCCAGACCCCTCTGTTTGGAAACGGAAGAAAAGAATTATTCAGTCCCAATAAAAGGAGCCTTACATTTGAACTTTATCATCTAACTCTCACGCTCCTTTATTTAGTTGAAGAAGGAATCTGAGGTTGCAAGAGTTTACTAAACTGACACAATACTAGGAGCGAGCAGGGATGGAGCCCATTGTCAGGCCATTTTCCTGTCTGGTACTCAGTTTGCCAAGAGACTAACACCAACAGCCATTCACTTCAGCCTCTTCTTACTTGTGGCCTTGAGATAACTAAACTTGACTGAACCACCATGCCCAGAGAGATGGTTAAACAGTGTGCTGATTTTTCCTGTGAAGTTGTTTTTGGATGAGATTGATATTTAAATTGATAGATTCTGGGAAAAGCTTCCAGGGCTTGAACTGTAAAGTCTTGACTTCCCCTAGGCAAGAGCGATTTCTGCCAGCAGGTGGTCTTCAGACTTGGACTGCAACACCCATACTCCCCTGGGTTGAACATGTCAGCTTTTATAATCTTATGCACAAATTCATTAAGATGACATTCTCACTCTGAGAGACAGAGGCAGAGAGAGAGAGAGAGAGAGAGAGAGAGAGAGAGAGAGAGAACATGTTACTGTCTGTTTCTTTGGAGAACCTTGACCACACAGTTATAGACAAATGGATAACACTTAGACTTTGAGTTTTGCTTTGTTTTGTTTTGTTTTTTAGACTGCATGAACTAAGGCCATTGCTTCTCACAACTCTGTGTCACAGAGAAGACCATCCAACACTACAAAGTAGAATACATTATTTAAAAAAAAAAAAAAGCTTCCCTTGTGTATTAAATCTCACTAGATTCCATTTTAGAGTGACCTTCCCAACCTTGTCTTCAGACTCTGGCTCCGCTCAGTGTTTCCGGTTGTGGGAGTGTATAAATTAGCCAGGAGATTACTCTTCATGCTTTAACACCAGCAATAATAAGGACGGATTCTAGACCTGTATTCGCCAGCGAATCACAAATCTCCGTAACCTCTGTCTGCACACAAATGTCACTGGTACCTGCAAGGGCCAGAGATGAGATGCTAATTTGAAAACTTTTATTGGCCATAATTTGTCTGAAGATGGTGAACGGAATCGCAAATCAAGCTAAGGGTGCACTTTAGTACTCTTCATCAGTATACAAAGACGTCGGGAAGATGTGGTGAGAGAGAGTGAGCCAAGGAGGGACCCCAGATCAGTCAGTCAGTTGGTAGTGTGTTTGGGGTCTTACTTCAGGCCACCAATAACTATTTGAGAGAGGAGAGAGAAGAGGAAATGTGCAGTAGTTTCTAAAATTGAACCATGAATCTTGTGACAAATGACAAGGATGCCATGTAGACCACAAGAGTGTGCCTGTTTTTATACAATAAAATTCATACCAACCATAATGAAACAAGAGAAAGCATCATGTGCTTAGAAGTAAAAAGGCAAACACAGTAATCTGTAGGTCAAAAGGTTAGACTATGACAAAAAATAATTGCCCTTGAAATTGCATAATGAAAATTCTACACACTAAAGCTTGTTCGATGCAGCCAAATGGAACTAGACGAGATTACTGTATTCTTATGACCACCCACGATAGTAAATAAAAAAAGATGGCCAATGAATGAGCCAAGAGTTCAGCCTAAGAACTGAGAAAAAGTGATAGGACAAACTCAGGGGAAAATGAAAATGAAATTAAAGATTGTCCAAAGTAGAAAACCAACAGAGAGATGAATGCCAAGCCAGAACAGACTCCTCGAACAAGACAGAGCTCACCCGGTCCTTACCAAAGGATCAGACAGAGGGAGAGAAAGCACAAATGAGTCACATTAATTATGAAAGAGTTGACATAGCCATAAACACAGCAGAGGTCAGGGCTTAGTGGAAAATAATGAAGATGAACATGCATTGGATCCCGAAACTACAGTTGAAATGGAAACCTCAAACCGCCTATAGACCAGATTGGCCTCGGCAGCCAATCATAACACAGCAATGAACAAGTGGTCACTAATGGGTTGTTTAAAAGGCCACCGGGCCAGATTTTAAAATATCTTTTATTTTAAAGTAATTAAAGATTCAGGGTCACAAAAATGGCCCTGAAAGTACAATCTTCATTAGCTTCCTCTAATAATATTTTATATAACTGCTCCTCGATGATCAGAACCTGGATGTTCCCACTGGAACAAGAACTAGGAACACAACAAACTTAAACATTTTATTTGCTTTCTACTAACATCGTGTCTTAGTTGTGGTTTCCATTGCTGTGAAGAGACACCATAACCAAGGCTACTCTTATAAGGACAGCATTTAATTGGGGCTGGCTTACAGGTTCAGAGATTCAGTTCGTTATCATCGAGGCAGGAAGCACAGCAGCATCCAGGCAGGCATGCTGGGAAGTCATCCTGTTTGAGTCTGTCCTAACATCAGAGGGGAGCACAGGGCTCTGTCTAATGATATACAGGCCCCTTCTACAACACTGAACATGAAACTGGGTTCGGAGTCTGTGCCTGCATATTCCTAAGATGTTTCCAGGGGTCAATTCTGGGGGCAATGACTATGGAGACAAGCTATGCAGGAAGCATTCCAAGGAGGAGAAGGAAGAGGAAGAAGAGGAGGAGGAAGAGGAGGAGGAGGAAGAGGAAGGGGAAGAAGGAGGAGGAGGAAGAGGAGGAGGAAGAGGAGGAAAAGGAAGAGGAAGGGAAGAGGGAGAGGGAGAGGGAAAAGGAGAAGGAGAAGAGAGAGAAGGAGAAGGAGAAGGAGAAAGAGGAGAAGGAGAGAGAAGGAGAAAGAGAGAGAAGGAGGAGGAGGAGAAGGAGAAGGAGGAAGAGGAAAAAGAGGAGGAGGAGGGGGGAGGAGGAGAAGGAGAAGGAAAGAGAAGGAAGGAAGGAAGGAAGGAAGGAAGGAAGAAGAAGAAGAAGAAGAAGAAGAAGAAGAAGAAGAAGAAGAAGAAGAAGAAGAAGAAACATACCTTATCTTACTATAGGTGACTTATTACTTACTACTACTGCTGATCTAGCTCTGGCTTCTGAAACCTACTTAATGACTGTAGGATGTGACACAAATCACACCATGTTCCTCTTCTTTGGGAAGAAGGGAACTTTGACCTTAATGTCACAGGACCAAGTCATCTTGAGGAAAAAAAACAAACACTTGAGCGCTGAGAATGAATGCCGTCCCTTAATTCATAGCCAGGTGTCACTGTTAGTGCCTAGAAAGCCCCTCCTCTGTCACTTCGTTTGTGACGACTCACTCATGGTTTTCAAGCTTATATGCATGTGTGTTTATAAATGTGTGTTGGGTTGTGGTATGTGGGTAATCTTTACTGTTTCTCTGTAGGTGTTAAATGACATTGTACAGTGTCTGATGCAAAAGCCTGGATCAGTGTCTGGCGTCTTAAACAGATCACCCTTCCACAGGACCTCAGGATAATGTGCTGATGAATAGACTATGAGACTTTATTGCATTTATATGGTTTTCTGTGCCCTTTGAAATGTGATTAGTTCTTTTAAGGATCATGGACCCTTATGATACTGAGCTCATAAATAATTAAATCCAATTAATACTCCAGACTGAACCAAACCTAATTCATTTCAAGTTCTGGTCCTCAGCAGAGGAAGCCCCAGTTCGCTACTTTTGAAATAATATCATGCACCTTATCCCAGCTTCCCTTCTATTCATTTTGGTAGTAAAATACAAGGACAAGAGAGAGGTGGGGGTTGTGCATGTAGAATTTACATTAAAATATGCTACCTTATTACCTGAAGATTCTAAAGGTTTTCTTTAAAAATAGTTTCTGAAATGTGAAGCAATGTTTGAAAAGGCACTAAGATAATAAAAGGCACGGGTGTTGCTCTGCCCGGCAGTGGTGGCGCACGCTTTTAATCACAGCACTTGGGAGGCAGAAGCAGGCAAATTTCTGAGTTCCAGGCCGGCCCGGTTTTACAGAGTGAGTTCCAGGACAGTCAGGGCTATATATACAGAGAAACCATGTCTTGAAAAACAAAAGGAAAAAGAATACGTGTTGCTCTAAAGGTGCCTCTCGGTCTCTCTCCCCTTCTGTCTTTAACTTCTCAAGCCACCATTATGCTGGGTGCTGTGTTTCTTGGACTCATGTTGGCCGTTTTCTACTCATGTGTGCAAACAAAATGACTGCATTGTTCCGGAGACTTGGGGCTTTATATAAACGGTCACACACTTTCAGGTACTCTTTAATGAGAAAAATTGGAAGTCTTTTCTGATTAATGTGTGTAATTCTGATTCATTCAAAATCTCCTAGCACGTGTTTTTCTGTGTGGCTGAGTATTCTGGCTACGAGCAACAATGTTAAAAACAAAACAAAACAAAACAAAAACAAACAAACAAAAAAACAAACAAACAAACAAAAACTCCTTAACCTGCTGTGTGCATGGGAGGGAATTTCCCTCGAGCATGTGACCATTGGTCAATAGGCACAAAAATACAAACCATTCAAAGAAATCATCTTGGCTTTCAGTTTGATCTTAACAGAAAATATAGGCCTAAGAAAGGGTGGGAGGGGCCAGATCTGCAGTTGAGAACACTGGCTGCTCTTCCAGAGGACATGGGTTTCAATTCTCAGCATCCATATGGCAGCTCACAACTATCTGTAACTCCAGTGTCAGAGGATTCAGTATTCCTGGCCTCCATATATGCTGCATACACACAGTGAAGAGGCATACACTCAGGAAAAATATCCATACACACAAAATAAAAATTAAGGTTAATTAAAAACAAAAGAACAATAATCTAGCCTAATTTTTCTCTACTTGTATAAGAGCCCAATAAAATGGTAGAATGTTTGGTGGTTTCTAGTAGGCAGACTTGATAGTGAGAAATTTTAGATTCCATTAAGAGCACTTACTTAGTGTCTCTCATATCATTTTAAAACCCAAGGTGTAAATTCAATAATGTGGTGGTACACACCTTTCATCTCAGCACTCAGAGACAGAGGCAGGCAGGTCTCTGAGTTCTAGGCTAGCCTAGTCTACATAGCGAGTTCCAGGACAGCCAGAACTACCTAGAGAGACTCTGTCTTGAAAAATAATCACGTTGCCAATTATTTCTTTGTGTGCGGAATTTAAAAAAGAAAACATAAAGCAAAAGAAACATTATAAATAGCAGTAAAACAGGAGGAAATGCTTTTCCTACTAGCCTTCACAGAGCTCAGAGAAAGAAATAATCAGAATTAGAAATTAAAATTCATAAGAAACTAAAGAACTGCTTTATCCAACATTTTCAGCGATAATCCTATGTCCTCCGTGCTCTGCTCATTGACTCTCAGACATATGGCCTTGCCACAGTAATGTGGGCTGGCAGCAGTGGTGTGCACCCTTTCCTACACTATGGATCCTTTATTTCTGCTGCTTCTTTTGAGACCAGGTCTCCTTTGTAACCCTAGCTGCCCTGGGAAATCACTCTGTAGACCAGGCTGACCTTGAACTCACAGAGATCCAGCTGTCTCTGCCTCCCGAGTGCTTTGATGAGAGGTGTGTACCACCACTTCCTGCCTGCTTCTAGTCTTAATTTTACCACGTTTTGGACACCTGTTTGGCAGCCTGCAGGCAGAGTTGCTGTCTGCCATGTATTGGGCTCCACACTTTCACATATTAAATTGATGCTCAAAACAACCCAGCTTGGAGGAATCATCACTATGTTCTTTGTTCCTAAAAAGAAATTAAGGCGTAGAGGTCAGATGAATGCCCTTGGAGTTCTAGTTAACAGCAGCCTGGAGCAAATGGTGACTGGGATCTGTGCGCTCCTGGGTCTGCAAGCTCTTAGGTCTGTGTGTTCCAGTGTTTACTTAGGGTTCTGAAGCTCTGCCTCACTGGCTGATAATATCTGCATTAATTATTAAAGGATTTATTAGATAATGGCATCTATGAGCACTGGTTGACATCGAACACAAAAGAAAATGAAAACCACCTGTTATTTCAGTCTAGAGAAGTACCTATGGGAGAGTGGCTGAAGAGATGGCTCAGTGGTTAAGGAAATTAGCTCTTCTTCTAGGAGACCTAAGATTGGTTCCCCGAACCTACCTGGAGGCCAACAGCATTCTGTGACTCCAGTTCTAGAGAGTCCACTGTCTTCTTCTGGCTTCTGAGGGCGCCACACTCATGTGGTGAACAGACATGTAGGCAAAACACTCAGATACATAAAAGAAAAATAAGTAAAATATTTTAAGGTGTCTATAATTAATTGGCTTATTGCTTTGTGTTGAATTCTTCAAACATGCTTGCTAGCAATCTTACTTGTTTTTGCTTTTAAAGATACAATTTGAAATTCTTAATCATGTGAATGTGTGTCTATGTTGGGTATTCACATGTGTGTTGCGATGCCTGATGTGTGATGCAATGTATGTTGCGATTTATAAGGATGTGTTCTAATATTTAGCCACACAACCTTTTTCTTTTTTTCTCACAGACAGGTCAAAATATAGGTGTTGTTTAAAAAAACTGATTTAGTGAAATAATTCTCATGCTATATAATTCACCCATTTAAAACATATAAATTCAGTGATTTTTAAATACCTCTGCAGAATTTTATAACCAATACTGTAATCAAGTTTTAGAATACCATTCTTGAAGTGTAGGCCAGTGATAGAGCATGTGTTTAGCATGCATAAGACACTGGGTTCAAGCTGGACATAGTGTTGCATGCCTTAATCCCAGCACTCCTCAGGTAGGTTGAACTCTGTGAGTTCAAGGCTACCCCAATCTACACAGTGAGTTCCAGGATGGCCAGAGCTACATAGAAATCAAGCAAGCAAGCAAGTGACACTGGGCTCAATCCCAGGTCCTACCCACAAATAAAAACCAACAAAATCATCCAAGTAATTTGAGGTTATTTTTGTTATTGTCCCCAAACAAACCCATGACCAAGCCTTAGCCTCCGCCTTCTGGTTATAGGCAACCCCACCTATGTTCTGTCTCTCTAGACTTTTTCATGTTCTAAACATCTCACATAGACAACTCATGCAAAATGTGGTATTTGTGACCAGTTTCATAAACTCAACGTGCTCTTGAAGTTCACCCACATTGTAGCATGTATGAAGACTCCACTCCATGCAATTTTTCTTTATATGGAGAGGACATCTTGTCAGCCTTTCTTTTGTTGATAGACACTGGAGTGTTTTCTGCTTTGGGGATGAGTGTGCAAAGATGCTGTGACCATTTGTGTATGCATTTTTGTGTGAACATATGTTTTCATTTTCCCAGAAATGCATGCTGACTCATATCATAATTGTATGCTTTAACGTTCTGAAGAACCCCCAAACTGTTTTCCAATGCAGTCACACCACAGTGACACTCATACCAGCAATGTGTGAGGGGTCTTCCATCTATGTAACTGTAGCTGCCATCGCTGTTTGATTAGCCATCCTAGGGCAAGGAAGTGTCGACCTACTGCGTTCTACTCTGCACTCCCCTGACTGTTTCATGGGATTGGCTGCCATTTGCATAGCTTTGAGAAAATGTTTAAGCACGTCCATTTTAAATATTGGATCCGTCAATGGAGGTACACACCTCCAGCTCTCTGGAGGCAGAGAAAGAAGGATCTCTGTGCTTTCTAGGCAAGATTGGTCTACATAGGGAGTTCCAGGTCAGTCAAGGCTACATAATGAGACCTTGTCTCAAAAAACCAACCAAATGACAACAAAGAAAAACTGAACCAACCAACTAGCCAAACAAACAAACAAAAACCCCAATATCCAATAAACATATAGACACATAAATAAAGTTGAGCTGTCTTGTTGAGTGGTAAGAGTGTATATCTATACATACAGACACAAATCATATACAGTCAGTATCCGATTTCTGGCTGGCAAGTATTTTCACCCCATCTGCGGGCTGCCTCTTCATTTTCATCGTGGTTTCCTTTCTGCATAAAAGGTTTCAATTTGGATGCAGTTCAGGTCATCATGGTTTTTTTGCCTTTGATTCTTGTGCTTTTAGACTCATGTCTCAGAAGGTCAAGCCTTATTTTGAATAGATCAAAATCACATAAGATAGAACAATTTTTTTCACATGATAGTTCATCATGGGCATTTTACATAAAAGTTTCCTCTCAATTTTGACTTTAAATTATCTGGCTTTATCAAGCCTTCAGAGATTTAGCAACATTACAAAAGAAGGCAGAAAACATTGTCTAAAAAAGTCTTTAAGACAGAGCTGTGGCTCAGCAGTTAAGAGCAATGGCTCAGGTTTGGTTCTCTGCACCTGCTTAGAGGCTCAAACCATCTATACCTACCACTCAAAGCATCCGACTTCCTTTTCTGACCTCTGTGGGCACCAGGCACACACGTGGTACACTGACATATATATGCAGTCTTTAAATTTGCAGTGGTTAAAAAAACAAAAGTGCAGCCCTTTAATTCCAGCACTTGGGAAGCAGAAGCAGGCAGATCTCTGAGTTCAAGGCCAGCCTGGTCTACAGATGGAGTTCTAGAAGAGCCAGAGAAACCCTGTCTTGAACAAACAAACAAACAAACAAACAAACCAAAACTACCAACAACCTAAAAATCAAACCAACCAAACAAAAACTAAAGCAAACACGCTACCCACCTAATCGATTACATTTCATTTTAAAAGCAAAATAGTCACATTATAAAAATGTAGGCAGGAGAGAAAGGACAAAGTGCCCACGTTCATTACTCTCATTGTCATTATTTTTCTTCTGGTACCTTTTAAAAAGTATGTCTTTGAAGAATTGCAATCTTACACATGGTTAATTTTTTGTTTTTCTTCGGACCTGAGAGGAGGCTCAGTGGTGAAGAGCACTGGCTCCTCTTTCAGAAGACCAAGGTTCAATTCCCAGCACCCACATGGAGGCTCACAACCATCTGGATAATTCCAGTTCCAGGGGATTTGACAGCTTCTTCTTCTGGCCTCTGGGACCACTAAGCACACACATGGTGCACAAGCATACATGCAAGGCCAAACACCTACACACATAAAAACATTTCTTAAAATTATGTTCTGTTACAGTTTATCCACTGTAGAACATTCTGTTTCTCTCCAGTTTCCCCATTACTATTCATAGGAACTACAGAATATACCAAATGGATATATTGTAGTTTGCATACTTTTACTAAACAGGTGGGTATTTTCAGGGTCCTTCTGCATTTCAACCTCTGAGACTTACTGCTAAATCCTCTCACACTTTCTTGTTCTTTCTGAGCTCAGGCTGGCTGGTTCAACTCAGCTGCTCTGGCTCAAACTCCTTTCCAGGCTGAGTGATTCAATTTGGCTCTTTCAGCTTCTGAATTACTCTGCTTGGCCTCAAACTAACTCTGGCAATCTCTTCTAACCTCTGGCTCTTTCTTGTTCTCTGGCTCTTTCTGTCTTCATCTACAACTAGCTTGTTCTCTCTGTAAACAGTCTCTGTAAAACTGTCCCAGTAAAACTGCCTCCTACCTCTGCACTGCCCCTCAAATAGCTTCCATTTCCTCTCTCTTCTTATAAGAGTTGGGCATATCCTAGTCTGTCAAATCTTTCCCTGATTCATCACTTTGTCTGCCACTCCATTAGACATCACTTTCAAACATGGTTATTTCCTTCTACAAACTAATTTTACCTTTGTTGTTTGGGATTAAAAGTGTGTACTAAGGGCATATCTGAATGCCAGTCAGGGGGATTAAAGGTGTGTGCTAAGGACTGAGTCAGTCACACCATAACAAGAAACAGGGGTTTTCAGTAAATAACACAATCTGGAGGGTCACAATGTGATTAAATATCCTTCGATAAAACCATAGGGATCACTACATCCCATGTGCGATGGGTGAGCCTTGCCCTAGGAAAGTCACCTTCCTGATCCTGGTATCTCCCCTGCCAGAAGCATGATGGAAATATTTTGGTTATCTTCATTTTAAAAACACCTTGCTAACCTAATTGAGGATATAAGGGCTTCTTATTGTTTTAATCTGTAATTCATTTTATCACTACCTAGATCATACTTAAGGCATCTCTTCTTAGATGGACTTTGTAGCTCTATTTCCTTTTAACTATTATTAATGTGGAAATCACTTGGACTTGTCATACATTAAATATGTAGCTATCTATATCTAAACATTAATATTTCAGGTGATCCATTTCTTCAAAGTTTTATTTCAACGGGGAATTTATGTTTGATACTTTGTCATAGAGATATAACTCCAATAAATCTTTTTCTCTATCTGCTAAATCAAGGTCTATAAGTTAGGGAGAATTTCTTCTACTGTAGACAAAAGAAAGGCAAGTGAGGTTAAAAGACAGATTAGCAGAAAGGCATGTTCATAAAGACAAGATACTATTATGCCTTGATATTGTTCATGTTAAAATTTTATAGCCAAGTTCCCATCATTTTATATTCATCTTTTAATGTGTAATTATTTTAAATATAGACTATTATTCTAATTATCTTTAATTAAAAGCGCTTTCATATATCAATGTATAGTCTAACAAAAAGGAGCTTTGGATTCATTCCATTTTTATAATACAGTCTCCAGTTCTCTGAAGTAATTTTATATGTAGGCAGTCACTCTTGGGGTGTTCCTTTAGATAAGCTATGAATTTTAAAACTAACTCACATTTTATTTTATTGTCCTACAAAAATAAATGCTAGAGGACTTTTCACTAAGTGTTTCTTGCCTTCATTAAGTACTTTTCTTTTATCTGATTATGTGCATGCTGCTTTCAATGAATACTAACTACTCTTATTTGGCATTCTATTTCATAGTGAAGAGGTAGATTCACCACAGCCTAATTATCATTATTATTCCATTAGCCAGGTAGTCCTCTGAGACCACAAGGATGTGTCCTGTTATTTTCAGTATGGTCAATCATTAATCCATGGAATTAATGCACAATTAAGTCAAGTCATGAATATCCTTAGTCAGATGGCTCATCTGAAAAGGCTAGAATTAAGAAAGCATTTAGGGCAATCTCAGAATATATAGATTTTTCTTCATTCCTTTTGAAAAGAGCATAACGGAAGTTTACACAATAGTATCTGTTACCTCCTACATACATGTGATACCCTCCCCCTGGCTTTCTCACTGATGTATTATTATTATAGCACTTAGAGGGCTGTGAAGGTGGGCACCTATTTGTATAAAGATGAGGGTGAGTCACCTTACTTTTTCAGCTTCACTTCTCCTTCATTATTATAATCTTCCTTCCCTGTGGTTGGTCCCTTCTTTTTTTCTTTCCCTATTACTACCTTAATAACATCAAAGTCCTTGTTTGGATTTCAATGTGAACTGGTCCCCAGTGGTTCATGTGTCTGAACCCCTGGTCTCCATCCAGCTAATGACATTGTTTAGAAGGTTGTGAACCTTTAGAAAGTGAATCCTTACTGGAGGAGGTGGGTTACTGGAAGCTACCTCACTTTCAGTCTTCTCTCTCCCCCTCCCTCTCTCTGTCTCCCTCTCTCCCTCCCCACCCCCTCTTTCTCTCTGATTGCAGACACAATGTAAACAGTGCCTCATTCCCTGGCTGCATGCTTTTCCCACCTCAATGGACTGTAGCCTCTCAAACTGGAAGCCAACGTAAGCCCTTTCTCCCTTAAGTTGGTTTTTGTTAGGTGTTTAGACACAGTAGCAAGAAAAGTAGCTAATGTAGTCTATGTCTCCTCCTGGTACCCCACTGTCTTCTTGTGCCCTTTGAATACTACTACTAACTAATTACATTCCTAGTTCAACAGAAAATTATTTTTCTTAACCCTATTTTTTTCTTTGTAACATTTTGTTTTGATTTTCTTGCATTATAAAAGTAACTTATGTCCTGTATAAAATCTGCAAAAACACAAGGAAGAAAGAAAAAGTAATGGGAGCTGTTATTTTGGCTTCCAGAGGGAATTATCAAATTATTGTTGTAGTTCCTTTATTTCTTAACATAAAAAAGCCAAACACCTGTCATGATAATGTGTATTGGATCTCCTGGTACTTGAAAGGTAGAGACAGAAGAATGACAAGCTTAAAATTACTCAGAGCAAAACATAAAAACAAAACAAAACAAACCCAAACCCAACAGGAACAAATAGTTCACAATAGATATATTTTGTATCTAAATTTTTTCAGTTCACATGTGCCATAAGCATTTTGCCTGTTATTTGTGTGAAATTTTAAATATTCTATTGAAAAGACATACTGGAATATTGAGAAAATTAGCATGAAGTCACTCATTTTATCAATTCAAGATAATCACTTTTAAGTTTTGATAGATTTCTGGTCCTCCCTCCTTTCTCTCTCAAATGCTCTAACGCTGAGCTGTGCTTTCTGCCATAAATATAACTTTTAAATAAAACATTGAGTAGATAGCTAAAGGTGCTTGCCATCAAGCTTGGTAACCTGCCTTGATCTCTGGAACTCACATGGTGGAAGGAAGAGAAATGACTCTTGGGAGTCATCCTCCTACCCCACAGGCATGTCACAGTATGTGTGCATGCATGTGCACATGCACACAGACACAAACAGATGAAAAAATAAGACAGTAAAAACACACAAGAAGTAGTAGATTCTAGACTACTTAACTATGGTTGTAGAATAACATTCCCTGGGTACATTAAGTCTTCGGTGTCTTTAGACAGCACATCCGTGGACTCAAGCAATCAAAAATTTGAAATATTTTAAAAATTTACATCTGTAGTAGACACATATAAATAAATGTTTTGGGCCACCATTCTCTCACCAGTATGTATAGCTTTTCTACAGTACTAGATAGCAGAAGCAATCTGGAGGCGACTTAAAGTGCATACAGGCTAAATGCAAACACTATGTCCTTTTGTGTGAGAGATTTGAGCATCTGAAGACTCTACGATTCACTATGGGTAGAAATGGCTGTTGGATTAATTCTCTACCCATATCGATGGAGGGATATACCTACAACACTCTGAGTTTCAGGGGTTGAGGGTCAAAATAACAAACTAGACAGAAAAGGCTTTTGCCCTCTAGGCCTTACAGAAAAAAAGTAAATCGATAGGACAGGTAGCTATTGGTACCATGCTCTTTGGCCAACTTCTGTAGTATAAGAGAAAGCAGGGAGAGGGTTGGAGACTGATACAGACAGTGCTGGATCTTTTGTGTTGGTTAGTCAGGCAGAGAACGAGCCTTCTAATGAAAAATAATTCTAAACAAAAATTTATTTGTGTTATTTGTGGTATATTCAACTTTGTGTTTAACAAACAAGTTCTTTTTCAATCTAAATTTATATTTTTATATTTGCTGTTATTCCTAGTTTCTTGTTATTTCCCCTCTTCCCTCTCCTCCTCTTCATTGCTTTTCTACTCTTTTTTTTTTTCCTTCTTTGTTGCAAGAGATATTTAAAACCAGATCTGTCTTCTGGTACTGGGTAGCCATCTTCCCAACTAGGTTAGGCCTGAGGCCACGAGCGGTGGTGGCCTCGCTGCTGGCTCAGGCCGCCCACTCAGGAGGGCCAGAGACACCGGCCCTGCCACCCACGAGATGCCAGTGTGAGAGATGATTCTGCCAGTCTTCCACTCTGTCTCCACAAGGCTGGGCTGAGCCCAGACCATCCCACCATCCACGCAGTAACCAGTAGGAATGAGACTCTAATGCTTAAAGATTAATCAAAGGCTTTATTTGCTTGATAATGCTCAATTAACAAGATGCTCACATAATTAGAGGTGTGTCCCAATATCTAACCTAGATATAAGTTGTTACCCTAGACTGCTCTCGATACAAGCATGACCATCCATGGCTCCTTCATCTCTCTCCCTTTATTCCTCCCACCTTAGCTCCTCCCAACTTGTGGGGAAATTTTCCCGCTATACCTCTTTGTGGAGATAATTTTACTCTGTAGCCCTGCCTGTCCTGGTACCTGTTATATAGACCAGGGTGGCCTTGAACTTAAAGTGGTCTTCTTGCGTTGGCCTCCTGAGTACTGGGATTAAGAGAGCACAGCACCATACCAGGCTTGTGCTACTTTTCTCCAAAGGATTCCTAAATCATATTGCTTCAGCCTCAGAACCACTATCTACAGTCAGGCTGTAAATGGAACTAAGAAATGAAACTCCCCAAATTAGAAGGGAGTTGAGTGGTGGTCCTTGGTTAGTCACTGGCTCTACCAACCAGAAATTTAATTTCACCTACATACCACACAGCTCTAGGCAGGTTTAGGATCGGGAGACCCTAGGTACATGTAAAAGCAGGAAGGGAAGCAGGGGATGGGCTGAACACATGCGTAATAAAATGTTATCTTCCAGATCTGGTGTCTTCAGAATACGCCCCAAACCTCCCCTGCCCCTCCCCACCCTCCAAGCTTGGTTCACTGAGATTCACTCTGTGAGCTATCATTATCAGTAATTCCCTTCTTTTGACACTGCTTTTATTTTCCAACAAGTCAGAGACTTTTGAAAATGAAACGTCTGCTTGCATTCAGATAAGCTGCTGTAAGTGTCCACGTATTACTTTATTTCTCACTTAAAGAATTTGGAAACCAGACCAATTTCTGCAGAAAGTAGATGATAGGAAGGCAGTCGGGAGATGACAGGAACTGAAGTCTGGATCCTGCTGAGTCCTTACCATTCTGTTAGAGGAGGTGTTTGCTTGGCAGACTCCCAGCCTGGATGCTAGGCTGAACACCCAAGGATGTGGTAGCACTCAAAACACACTACACAGGAGGCTCACTCACTATTCCAGACAAATGGAGTGATAGAGTTAGCATCACTTGTTTGCTACTTTTGAGTCTTATAGTTGAGATCTTTGGAGCTGCATGGATCCTGTCTTGTGCTGATAACCTGAATGGCTTTATATAAATCCTACTAAATGTACTTGAGAAATAGTCTTCAGGAGAATTAAACTGGCAATAAATTATAAACAACATAACTGCTTCGTTATAAAAAAGCATGTCTAGTGTTTTAGAGAATTATGCTCTAAATTTAGAGAAAATGTCTCCCTCTTAATTTTTTTTCTAAATATTTTTCTAGCTCTGCATCCATATATATAAACACTCAATGCTCAAAAACCTTGCAGGATTGGGTCCAGGGAGTTTCCTCAGATATCAAATTTCTCAGATGTCTAAGTCGTTTTGTATGAAATGACATAGTCTTTGCATGTAGCCCATACATATTCTTTCATATGCTTGGTGAAATGACACCCAGGACTGAGAACCACACACTTGGGAGGAGAGGTATAAAGCTGGTTAGCCACTCTGTTAGCCACTCTTTCTCCAGTGAACGAAGCAGCAAAAACACTCCTGTGGCTAAGGGAAGCCAGCTCCTGGAGTTTCTAGCTGACTGTATGATGCTGTTGGCATTTCTTCCTTCTATTCCAATGTCAAGGACTTAGGGCTTGAGATAGGAGGGCAAGCACAGCTGTGGACACAGAGGTCAGAAGGTCATCCTCTTTCCTGGGACAGAGTGAAGTCAGCCACGTTCAGAACTGCATGTAGGCACAGGAGTCAGTGATAAGGATCACTTAAGGAAATAATGACCGTTGTTCTGAATATGAGATTTGCAGAACTGGCAAGCATGCAGTGACCATGCAGCCTGGGCCACGTGCGCCTCCTTTAGCCCTCCCACCAAGAGAAGGCACCCATTAGTTTGCACTTATCCATCGCTTGCTGTGAGAAGGAACCGACACGTCTGAGACCATCCATCTACCATCTCGGAACCCAGATAATTAAAGCAGCTTGTTCAAAGTCCATGTTGCAAGGAACCTGGTTTTAATGAGCTTGCCTTCCTTGTCTCAACAGCTAGTGTCTTAAGTTTTTTGGACCGTCACATGTCAGAGCAGTCAGATTTGTGTCCAGTGACAGATGTATAAGATACAGCCACAAGGGTGAAGAAGTCCTCCAAAATGTGCCTTTTGATTTTGTGATGGAAAGTGACCTCCGTCAAAAGAGAAGAAAAATGCATGAAAATGTACAGAGTGTGAAACATTTTGGCAAGCTAACATAGAGATGAATAACAGACAAAATGTTAAATGCAAGAGGCTCAGCAGTTAGGGGCACTGACTGGCTGCTCATTCAGAGGACCCAGGTTCGATTCCCAGCACTCACATGAAGGCTCACAACTGTCTATAATTCCAGTTCTGGGAGATCTAATGCCTTTTTTCTGGCTTCTGCCTCCAGCAGGCAAGCAAATGGTGTACAGAGAGACATACAAGAAGAGAAACACTCCTACACATAACATAAAAATTTTAATTGTACCTTATAATTATATACCAAATAAAACTTGCTTAAGATTTCTAAAAATTTCAATTTCCAGAGTTAATGTATTTAGAAAACCAGGAAACTTCACTTGCTGAGGATATGTGTTGGGAGAGACCTTGCTTAAACACTATCTGCTTTGTCAGCCAAAGTTTTTGTGCCAACTAGCACAAAGTCTTGGCCTCTGTGGGAAAGAACTAACCCAGCTGAGAACAAGTAGCTATAGATCTTGTGGACAGGTACATAGCAACCTGTTCTGCTCTGCTCCTTCTGCTGAACTTTTCACCCAGCCAACATCCTATTCTTGAGAACACCTGTGCTCCCCAGAGACAAAGAGACCCTATGTCACCCCCTACCCCATATCCTGCTTCTATGTGTATATAACTGGTGTGAAAAAAATTAAAATTCAACAGCCTGATCAGACCTCTTGACTTGCTGTCCATTCTTCACGTCTCTTGTCCCCCCGCCCCATTCTCTCTTTCTGGTGGTCCCCCAGTCCTAGCTTACAGCCCTGCGGGCCAGGGCAGATATGAACATGTAAATTCATAAATAAATACTCACAAGGTGATTACAGACCTCACCAATAAGGTTAAATCCAGAAATTTGCTTCTGAAAATGTGTAAAGTAACACAAACATTAATGTCTTTTCCAGTATTATTATACATTACTAGATATACAAAGACACACACACATACACACACACACACACACACACACACACACACACACTACCACCACCACCACCACCACCAACAACAACAACAACAATGACAATAACAACAAAAACCCAACTGTAACATAGGGCCAGTGACATGTTGTAAGAGAGAGAGGCTGCTGACATCCTAGGAGACCTAAACATTTTATAATGAATAGAAAACTATTAACAGCAACGAGTCATCTGACCTACAGTAAAAATAAACTCAATAGCTATTGATGACTACTGAAGGCTATTTGTGATTTAAAATGTTAGTATGCTTTTTTGTACTTGTTTCTTACGATGCATGTATTACTTTGAAAAATCAGTTAAGAAATAATATTCATAAAAATGAACGGTCAAGGATTGATCTGTAAACAGTGCTAGAAGATTTTGATGGATTTTGTTAATGAGACTTACTTATATGGGATTAACCAAGATGTACTATCTAATGAATGACTCATAGACCTCTCTGTGTGTGGGGGCCAGGGTCCCATGTGGGTTTTCATGTCCAAGGCCCTGTGTTTAACAGGAGGAATAACATACAGTAAATTATGCATGAGGTATATGCTGTAAGATCTCCAGTGAATACCAGATACAGAACTGATATATGTGTTGTGAATATCTGATATAGAACCTTATATATTTATGGTTTCTATACATATATACCTTAGAGCATTAGGGTTCTCTGGAATAACAATGGCTGCCTATAAACTGAGAGTCTAAGAATCCAAGCTGTTCAGTCCACAAAGCTGGATGTCTCAGCTGGTTTTCAGTATATGCCAGAAGCCTAAAGAAGTAGGTTCTGATGCCAGGGAAGGAATGGACTTGCTAGTGAACGCCAAACAAGCAGGCAAAGAGCAAGTTCTCCCTTCTTCCACGTCCTTTATATAGGTTGCCATAGAAGCTGTGATCCAGATTAAAGATAGATCTTCCCAGATCAAAAGAGCTGGATTGGGCTAGAGAGATGGCTCAGTGGTTAAGAGCACTGATTGCTCTTCCAGAGGTCCTGAGTTCAATTCCCAGCAACCACATGGTGGCTTACAACCATCTGTAATGGGATCTGATGCCCTCTTCTGCTGTGTCTGAAGAGAACAATAGTGTCCTCATATACATAAAATAAATCTTAAAAAAAAAAAGATCTGGATTAAAGGTTTATCCTCCCACCTCAAAGATATGGACTAGAAGTAGATCTTTTCATTTCAAATTATTTAATTATGAAAAAATTCCTCATGGGTGTGCCCAGCAATTTTGGTTTTAGTCAATTCCAGATGTAAGTTGACACCCAAGTTGACACCCAAGAATAGCCCAGTTATTCTTAGGAAAATAGCCCAGTTAAGTTAGGAAAGCTTAAGTTACAAATTAGGTATAATAGGGGCTAGATAATAACTACGAATAAAGTACTCATAACAATATACTGTAATAAAAGTTATTTGAATGTTCATCTTTCTTTCTCAGTATACATTATTAACATATGGTTCTTCCCCTTCTTGTGATGGGGAATGCTGACGATGCCTGAATGACGAGACTGAGAAGTCTGATTCAGGCATTGTAATGGAGCACCGGGCTACTGTTCTTGTGCTTCTTCATCACAGTATCCAGAACTCCAATGGCTAATCTGGAACATTCAAGATGGGACCTGTTGACTCTGCTGCTCTTCCCTCAGAGGAGGAAGGGGTGCAGAGGGTTGCCTGAGATTCTGGCTGTTCCTCCGGCACCTCTCTGCCAGCTACATGTAATCCTACCCAATTTTATGGCCTTATGGTCCAGAGAGGTGCTTGAGTATATTGTGTAGACAAAGTTAATGGAAATTCAGGAGGGGACTACATTTATGCAACTACAGGGAAGTCATCTTCCATCTTGAAGACTTTCCAAGTGATGCTGCTGATTTGGACTCACTGATTTGAGCTTGTGGTAACTCTTCACATAGCTTCCTAAGTAGCCCAACAAACTCACTGGCTCCCAAGGGTGGACTGTGGTAGAATAGTATTCTGCTTTGCAATCGGTACCCGTTAAGGAGGGGGACAGACATTTGTTTACATCTCTCTGGAAAAGGAGTTCCCCACAACAATTTCTCAATAGAAAGATGGCTTAACTAACCGTGGCATTCCATACCACGGCAATAAAACAAAGACCAAACTGAAGTGGAAACTTAAGGATTCTTTGGAAAGTCAGTTGGATGGTGTTTTACTGGAGCAAACACGTGACGGAATGTTTCGTTAAAGTGGACACAGGTGTGGAAGGCTAAGGCAGACTCGTGAAGGAATACTTCACTGAAGTAGACACAGGAGAGAGGATGTTCTCCTAAAGCAAGCACACAAAAGGACACATGATGAAGGATTCTTTGCTAATGACAGGCATGTATTGGTCCGCCTTACATTGTGTAGTTGAGTTGCACTTGTCAGGACTCCATGGGGAGAAGTGCACTGGAAAACTTGTGATGGTGTGCTGCAGTTTGTTGCTGCTTCTGTGGACTCAGGCTGATTGGATGAATGTGCTGAGGCAAGACACGTGCTAAGGCAAGACTCATGGAGGACATGTGATGTTTGGAGGGTATAAAATAGGACTCTACAGAGTGACGGAAACAGAGCATGGCTTGCTGGTACAGCTAGCTGTGCAATGCTTGTGGGTCTTGAGTCTCTGCTCATCTTTACTTCCCTGAGAGAGGCACAGCTGAGATCTTCTCCTGGGGTTCCTGTTGGTCCCTCCTGATAACTTGAGCCGAGGCTAAGGCCTGGCTGTCTCTGCTAGTTCCTGTCACCAATGTTGCTAACCCAACTCTACTGAACTGGACTGCTGGTGTATCTGTGAAGTGTTTGCCAGTGGATCAAGCTGCAGTTGCCTGCTGACCTGTGAACTGAACTGCTGATTTCCAGACAACAGAGACTGGAGTTGTTCTAAAGATCCTTTGTAAACAGGTCCAACCCAGGCCTCCATATCCTTTCTTTTCCACTACCTCTGGTGGGTGGTGAGCTATGGGGGGGGGGGGTTAAAGCATTTAAGAACCATTATTACAAATAAGGTGTGAAAAAAATTAGTTACACCAACTGTTTATGCAACAACTTTGGTGGACCTTAAGGACACTATGCACAATGACAAAGGCCAACTTGACTGTTACACACCATATGATTTCATTTATGTAATATTCCTTAAGTTAGACAACATTACCGAGATGGAGAACAGGCTAGTGGCTGCCACAGTTTTGTGAAAAGAAGAGGTACCAGAAAGAGATTTTTGGCATAAGACAATTTTGTTCTAAGGTAGCCCTATAACCAAAGCCATCTTAGGAAGAATAAAGTTGGAGGCCTCACACTTTCTGACTTCAAAACTTACAAAACTATAGAGAGACGGGGAGGTACCAGCATGAAGATATGAAAATGGAATAGAAAGAAAGCCCACAGAGACGACCAGCCAGTTTTCAGCTGCAGTGTCAGTACCATCTGAAAAGTAGTACACTCTCAACAAATGGTCCTGAGGAAACTACATATCCACACACAAAAAATGAAGCGGGACACTTGGAGCACATGCCAAAATTCACTAAAAATGAACAAAACCCTCTAAGGTTGAAACTATAGAACTCTTAAATGGATGCATATGGGGAAGGACAGTAAAGCTGACAACTCTCTATGCACGACACCAGAAGAACTAACAGCAAACGAATAAACAAAATAGCAAAAATAGTATATTTGTCCTCATTCCGGAGCACCACCCCCCATGATGCTTTGTGGATGTTTCTCTGTTCTACTCTCTAATGACTGACAGGACTGCCACCCCATGTCCTCTCCACCCTCCAGGACCTTTCGGGATACAAGTGGTGCTTACATGGACCTCACCTCTCAGAGACGATGTGGAGGGTCGGGAACATGAGTCTCCATCTCCTGTGATCCTGTGAGGGCTTGTGAAAACATGCTCTAACCACCGAATAAATGGTTTAATTTTATTTCAAAATTGTACAAAAGGCCATACGTGGCTATAAAAAACTTTGTCTTCAGCACACATGGAAATTCAGAAAGAACAAAATAGGTATCATTCACAGTGTAAAGGAAGGGCTCCCTTGTAGGAGGCGGGATTACAGCTCCTCCCTCCTTTTCTCTAGTCTCTTGAGGTCTCCCTCTCGGAGGGTTCGGATGAAACTGGTAAATCCCAATTCCTGCAGGATATGAAAGAAGAGAGAGAAAATAAGGGAGTTAAACTAACCTGAGCGACTTGTACCCTTCAGTCCCCCCAACTCCTGGGTAGAACTGTTGAGGTTTGGTCTTTTGCTAACTATTATAACACTAAGTGCGGGCCCCTAAGACATGGTTGTCCCAGAGGCAGAGAGAGTCCATATATACACCTTGGCCCCAAGTTATTTCTGATTGATAAATGAAGATACCAACAACCGATAGCTGGGCAGAAAAGACATAGGTGAAGTTTAGGTTTCCCAGGCTTGGGGGAGGGGGGTTTGAGGAGGACAATGAGGAGAAAAAGGTGCAGGAGGAAGAAGGAGAAGCCACCATGGGTTAGGAGTTAAAAAAAAAAATGTGACCCGGAGGGCTGGCCAATTGGGTGTTAAGAGCAGCCTAGATGAAACACAGTCAGTAATAACGAGGTTATCGATGGGAAAGTAGATTCTAATAGCATAGTAGATAGATATCTGACCAGCTCTTGTGTTCTTTAAGACTTAAACATAAACATAAAAGTTGTGTGTGGTTTTTTATCTGGGAACTAAATGATCTAAGGTGGGGCAGAAGCCCCAGGTTGGGATTAAATTTCAACAACACAGAACCACAGGGAGACAGTATTGGCTGTGGCACACCCCCCCCCACCGGGTTCCCAGCAGGGTGAAGATGTGTCCTGTGTCCTGTCAGGCAGGAGTGTCCTAGCTGACAGCTGATGCTCCGGCCCACCCTCGGCACTCACCGTGCGGTCGCTCTCATACTTCTCCGTGAGCTTCCCGTAGTGGTAGTAGTGGAAGGTGGGGTAGGCCTTCACGGCCTCCTGCTGACACAGCTCTTGGTTCCTGTCCTTGACACAGTCTACAGCAGCACAGGCAATCTAGGGGGTGAGGTGGGGAGGGTCAGCGAGATGTCATCAGTCACCACATCTGCCAGGGGCAATGCTGGACTGAGGACAAAAGCGAGAGTGTGCTGTACTCTAGCTTCCTAAGGGCAAATCTTGCTAGAATGTTAGGACTCATGGAAAATAACCAGCCACTAAGAGGATTCAAATGAGGCCTGTCAGCACATGACCAGTGTTTAGTGAGTGTCAGCTGCTGTGATACTCAACTCCCACTGCCCCCATACCTATACACTGACCCTGATCGGAGGCTAGCACCTGTGCAGGGCACTGGATAAAGACCATTTGCAGCTTTGTGTGATCTGGGGTAGCACTGGATAAAGACCATTTGCAGCTTTGTGTGATCTGAGCTATCATGGGGTAGCCCGGAGTAACAGTATACCAAAGGCACACGGCACCATCTGAGCCAGGTCCTAAGGATGGAGAATGCAGGGGGGTACATTCCAGAAACTGTTACGGAGTTCAGTCTCACTAAGGTAAGCAGGTTTTGGTAAGAAAGTTAATCACGGGGACTTCAGCCTCTTCTGCTCCACCTAACAGGCTACCTTTGCCCAGTGGCTCTTCCTTGTTTGTTTTTCTTTCAAAGTAAGAGGGTATGAAGTAGAAGTTGGGGTGCTTTTACTTTGCTGAAGGACACACACTGGGGAGGGATGAGTCAGTTAGCCAGAGGCATTACACAAAGCAACGTCTCAGGGAAGCAGGCTGGGATGGGAGGCAAGTCCTTCTTCGTATGTGACCTTGACTAAGTCCAGCCACCAAGCACCGGCTACATAACAAATGAGATCATTCTAGAGCCTAGCGGCTGCTCTGCCAACATCTCTGAGATAATTCAAGAGTGCTGAATAACCACGACTCAGAATTCTGCCTGCTGCCTACTCACGCTAGGCAGGGGTTGCTTTCCAGGGAAAAGAGCTCCACAGGCCACAGCAGTCATGGCTACTAGTCACTTACTATGCACCTAGGCAAGTGGCCACCTTCTTATGAGTTGCCAGACTGATGGCTAACGTGGGCAAGGGGGTCTACTCTCCCCATCCTGCCACAAGAGCACCACTGCACTGCTCCCTCACCTCAGGCTTCCCTTTGCATCCTCAGCTCAATTGTTTTATACAAACAAGACTTGGAACGAAGTTTGCAAACTCACTGAACATAATCCATAGCTGGCTCGAAGGCCCATTCTATTTGGCCCACATAGAACTGAAAAAGAAAATAAATTTGAATTAGCTGCCAATGTGGAAGGAGCCAGAAGATTTAATATAAAAATTTGGCTCCAAGTTTCTCCAGAAACATCAAAAGATTGGATGGTACTTGCCCTGCGTTCCCACAGGCAGTGATTGGCTGAACAGACAGGCATCTGTCTCCTGGGAGGTTAACCCTACCTTTGACCAGCACTCACAATGAGCTCAATTCGCTTGGACTAGCAGCTGGCCACAGGGAGTTCCTGGGAACCCCAGCTCATCTTCTAAATTGTGTTCTCAATTAGTTAGAAACACGAGGCAGATGCTCCTGTGGTCGCCCAAGTGTAGAGTTTCCTTTTTTTCCTTTGAGACCAGCACATCTGACTGCATGGCCACCAGCTCTGGGTCCACTGCGGCTATCCTGGGCTTAAGGCCACTGCTTCTCTGCTCAGGATTTGATGAACATTGCTCCAGGCCGCTAGTCTCCCTGCATCTACTTTAAATTATGAATTCAATTTGTATACGTGCCCTGGAGCTGTTGGAAGTATAGTGTATGATTTTATAAATCTATTAAATTAAAAATGTATACTTGAGAATCCCTCATACTCGCTGTCAGCTACGTACACGGAATGCCGCTTCTGGCTGCAAAGGGGGAATCCATGCTCCATTTCTACAGGAGTCGAGCTTGGCTGAGATTCTTCAAGAAGAATTTGTCTTCTGAGCTGCCCACCTCACCTGCTGGAACAGCTGTCCCATCAAGACCTACTTGTGATCACCACTGGTCACCTGTGTACAACATCCACACACTACCATAATACTCCACAATGTAGCTCTAGCCTTGTCTCCCATAAATGGCATTGATTCCTGGACTCTGTATCTGTGTCCTTAAGGGTCCTCAGCCAAGGACTTGCTCTAACACATAAAGTCTTGACCTGAGAGCTTCACCAAGCCCTCAGGTTGCAGAACTAAGGCTAATATTGAGTAAAGGGACAAGGACAAATTCCCTGGTTTCCAGGACCTTTAAGTGAGACAACTCTGTGGCTCATGTCCTGGGAGATCTCCCAACAGCCACCTGCCAATAGCATCCCTCCTTTGGCTTCTTTGCCCTTCATCTTTCTCAGCTTCCTGTGGTACCCCCTGCGATCTCCTCCCAAGAACATCTCCCTCACAGGAGTCCCAGCCAGCACAGGGCCTGCTTTGGGGCAATGCGAACTGGCAATGCTTGTGGTTCAGATTCTGACTTGGCTCCTTTCCAGCAAAGGAACGTGTAAGGAACGCGTTTAGGGGATCTCATTTAACCCCTCCTGGCCTCTAGATTCCACACCAGGAAAATGAGGAATGGACTAACACCCACTCCATCACATGACTCACTGCTCACCGTGGGATAAAGTCTCCACCGCTCTCCTTACCATTCTGCTATTCAATTCTCAGTCAATTCTGCCTACATTAAGATCCACGAGGTCTAAAGCATCACGGGGTTTGGGAGTTCAAGGACAAAGGAAACTCCAGATGGACAGGGGCACTCTAGCCCCTGTGCAGATTATAGCAGTGATGTAGGTCAGTCAGAGCGGGGCAGCGCAGCCCTGTGACCTCCCTTGGAATGACCTCCCTTCTCACTTTCACTGGCTCCTCCTCCTTGCCAAGCTGGGCATACCTTAGAGTGAAAGGTGAGCCCCTCCTTGCCAGTTCAGCAACCCCTAGCCTCTGCTCCGATCCTCCTGTCTTCTACCATGGGCGCCCCCATCCTCCAGGCCACTGGATAACACCATCTATTCCAACACTCACAGCCTGTAGCCCGTCTCCACCAACACTCACAGCCTGTAGCCCTTCTCCACCAGTGAGCGTGTCAACTGATAAAAGTCCCCAGCTAAGCTCCTGGGAGGGGATTTAGGCTCCCTGGCTAAAACATGAGCTGCCTCACACAGCTTTATTGATTCAGTAAAATAAATCTCTGCAGGAGCTAATATTGACTTTGGCTATGAAAATGGAAGTGAAAATCCAACTGCATATTGATTGGGGAAGGAGCCGAGACTGGCTGTTGGGTAGGAAACAAAATACAATTCCAGCGGAGAGGTGGCCGCCGGTGTGTGAGAATGAACGAACGGGGAGTCAGGTGACCTCGTTCTAGCTACCAATGACCCATGTTATCCTTGGGCAAAGGGCATAGCTCCTTTTCAGGCCACAGTCCCTCCAAAGTAAAAGCAAACGGGGTGAGCCAATGGCCCCCAGATACCAGTGTATGGCCCGTGTTAAACCAGCTCTTACAAGTCTCTAGTTTCTGCAAGTATCTCCCAGAGTCTTCCATTTAGCCTATTTAGCCATGCTGGTTAAGGTATGGTACCCTGCCTTGGGCACAGAATGGGTACCACTCACCTTAGTTTCAGGGCCACATAGTGGCCCTGAGAGCCAATACTGAGTATTGCTGAGTATTCTAGGAACCTCAGGTGCGTCAGCTTCCCAGACTGACAGACCATCGAGACATGGAATAAAGGAGGGTGAAAGGAGGGGCAGAGAGAATGGGGTGAAGGCGTGAACCCAGAAAAGAGCTAGCATATATCAGACAACGAAGAGAAGATGGATCTGTGCTTAGGTGGTCATGAAGGAAATGGGACTCTGAACACCACAGTGACTGGGGAAGGAAGAGGGAGGCTAGCTCTGGGATCCCTATTGTGGACTTGACAAGCCTGGCTTCAGAAGGCCCTAGCAGTAGTTTAATAGAAAAACAGATGTCATGGTAATATGGGCCATACTCCAAGATTTCTCTGGTCACATTAGTCCTTTAGATGACCCCCCCCCACACACACACAACCACACACACACACACACCATATGTGTCGGAACAGCCAGTTCAAACTCTGGGGTTAGGGGAAGCCTCAGAATCCCTTCAATGACCTCTTAGAGCCCAAGGGCACTTGAGCAGCCTTAGGACAGGGAGGCCACCAATTTTACTCATTCTCCTATCTTCCTGGAGTCCCTTGTGTTCCAGCTCAGGGTTGATGTGTAATGAGATGGACTGACAACTACTCCAGTCAGATAGACAGTCAGGCTATGGTGGACATCATCGGAGCTCCCAGGGCAGAAACAACCACCAGGCAAGTGAAGGCCAAAAAAAAAAAAAAAAAAAAAAGTTTGTGGTCCTTATTACCACCCTCCCACCCACACCCAAGAGCAAGGAGGCCCTCGAGAGCTTAGCCAGGGCTTGCAGGGAACAGTCATACTCTCTGAATGTGGGGCAAGGTCCCAGAGTCTAAGTAGGAATCTTGTCCTAGGGGTCCTCACTCCCCATATATGTGTCTGTTCCCAGCCTGGCTTCCTGAATTACTGATTTCTCACCATCCTATCTCTGGCGCTCTCTCAAAGTGCAGCAAGGTATCCTGGCACCTACAGCTCTGCCTCTGTCATCCTGGAGGTGCTTGCAGGCCTACCTTGGTTTGCTTCTGTCAAATCCTCGCCAGGCCCAGGACAGCGAGATATCTCTGCTCACATGTATAGCCTCGCCTGCTCTGTTTTGGTAGAACTCTTGAGGTTTTTTGGGTCAGTCTATTTATTGTGGGAAGTCTGCTTAGCTTGTGCTTGGACCAGCGGAAGGACCTCACATGGGAAAATAGGGGATGGGAATAACAGCACATGTGACTCAGGGTCCAGTGTGTGTAAAAGTCCCCATATAAATTCAATGAAGCCATGTATGTGACAGGTTCCTATGACTTAAGTTCAAGGGCTGGGAAAATCTTTGCCACCATCTCTTCCAGTCCCTGTAGGATAGGATGAAAAGGGAATTCAAGGACTGGAGACACAGCTCAGTGGTCGATTGCTTACCTAGCAAAAATTCCGTCTCCAGCCCTGCCCTCCAATAAACAACAAATAACAAAAACCTAGGAGAAAGGAACTTGGGGACTGGCTATTAAGAAGGTATCCCTGAGTTCTGGGGTCCAGCCCTGCTTTAAGGGCTACCCACCCACCCTCCTCACGAGTGGTGGCTCTATTCCCCTGCTGCGGAAACAGGCCTGGCATCCACTCCCTGGCACCCACTCCCTAATCCAATCTGCAGCTCCAGCTTGTTAATTTTATGCTTCGTCAGCTGGCAGTTGCAGGAGTCGTCAGCTTAGGCAGGACGAGGATCCTCTGGCATGGTCTGGTTCTCCTCCGCTGCAGCCTCCTCCATTTGACTTTTGTGGGGTTCTTATTTGTATTTTTAATTATATAAGTAACGCATGACTACGATCCTACTGTAAAAATGTTTGAGCACTGAAGAGAAATGAACACACACTCCTTTTACACCCCTCCTCCACAGAAAGGGTATAACACTCTAGCTTAATACCTCCGGTTGATTTTACAGCAGAGTCTTGTCTGCCTGGTGAAGAGAAAGAATGTCCTGCTTCCCGAGAATGACGCTGCTCACAGGTCTGGGCAGAACCGCACACAGGGTCAGGGAATCTAGTGCACCGGGAAGATGTAAGACTCAGCGCGAGGCAACTGAGGGTGGGGTGAAAAGAGGGGCAGTCCTTACCTTGCGGTCGTCTTTGAAGGCATCAGCTGTGGCAGTGAAGTGGGGGATGACCTTCTTACAGTGTGGGCACCCTGGGTGAGAAGGAACAGAGTCACACACGCCTGGACACCTGACAGCTTACACCACTGTCTGGAACTCTGGATAGTCCTCTCCACAAGCCTACATCCTGCTCATCCCATCTGTCAGGGTCCCTGTTAGCCTTGCCACTCAAACTTCTCCCACATCTTGTCTTTCTTTGCAGGAGTCATTGCCGTGCTTCTGAGGACATGGCCCTAGAACCTCTTATCTGCCTATCTGCCTGCTGGTCTAAAGAGAGGCTGGTGATGTGTTCTGCACACACTGCCCTGGAGACCAGAGATTCTGGATCCACAGTGCAGAGCGACTTGAAAAAGGACTACCTGCTCAGGACTCCCCAGGTCTATCACACTGCCCTAGGGATGATGGTGGGTCATTTCTCCACTCTGCTGGCTACGGAAGCGGTACTGGGAAGATGGGGCCAGAGGTAGCAACTCTAGGCACTTTCTGAAGGCTCCTGCTTTACTGACATCTTCCTCCCCCCTTTTGTAACTTCTACCCCTTTCTACAGTCTTCATCTTGAAGGCAAGGTGAGCAAGCACGCAAGTGAGGCCAGGAGGAACATGACCACAGTCATCAGCAGCCCCCAAGCCGTGTCCCAGAGAAAAGGCCCGTAGAATGGAAGGCTGTGGCATTCCACGGATGAATCTTGCTTCTTGGTCTGTGCACCACTCTGAGCCCCTTCCGTTGGAAAGTACTACAGAAACCTACCTGTCATGGAAGCTGGGGACACACCAGGCCACACTGGCCTTTCCCTCAGGGTGAACACAGCAGAACCTGAGCCCCCATTCTCACATTCATTCACTAGACATTAGTGAACAGAACTGCCACAGTGGACAGCTCTGACCCTGACTTGTGGCAGTCAGTTCTGATGAAACCAGGTGGGAGGGGTCACACGCCTGCTGAGGCCTGGATCCAGCCACAGCTTCTGGACAAAGGCCTGTACTTGCAACCAGGGGAGGCAGACAGAGCAGGCTCTGCAGGGAACAGAAATGGCTTTGCTCTTCCGCTTTCTCCTTTTTAGAATGAGATGATAATGACTGGCATTTCAAAGAGCTTTGTGAGACTAAATTAAGGCTGAGCTACAAATTTAATCTGAATTTAGCATTTGAGTTGGTTGCTGAGATGGATGGGACCACCCATATAGCCAGACTTGGGGAGCAGCCAGCTGGCCCCAGAATAGAGTGGGGATGACAGGGAAGGACTCAGGGATTTCCCAACATCTGATGCAGAAATGCAAGAGGCCTCGGATGGTTATGGGTTATTTCAGAAGAAATGTGCCCACGGGGCAGATAATGGACAGACGACTTTTCAGCTACCAAAAAGATGGCAATTATAAGTAACACCATTAATTTGACCTAACAGAGACATAAAGCTGAAACTCATGAAAATGTCATAGTACAGAAGAGGGATATTACATAATTTCAAAACATTTAAAGAGCACAATCTATTGGTAGAGTCATGTCGTGGGCAGCTACAGGCCCCGTGAAGGCATGAGCCTACTCATAGCACACATACAGAGTGGGCTAAAAATCATCTACCTCCGGCCTCACAATCCCGGTTCACCGTTAATGTTCCCTTTTTAACCTCCACTTATTGAAAGCATAAAGGCAACTGTCAGCCTAGAGCTAATTCCTACACCGTCAATTTAAAATATTGGGGCAGATGAATGGCTCCTTGCATCTCATTTTCTCATTATCTAAAGAGAGAGTAAGCCAGATGAATAACTGGTGGGGTGGGCTGTGGCAAAGTGCATGGCAGGTTTCTAGGAGGCATCGGGTGGGCCAGAGCACACCACAGCTTTCTAATATTGGAGGTGAATGGCTAAGAAGCAGAGAACAGTTAGACTCCCTGCTGTGGGAGGACAGAAGCAAAGCCTGTGGATGGGATGGAAGACCCCAGCCCTGGAGAACGGGGTGAGTTGGTCTACGAAGGGGGGCAGAGAGGTGTTGGTATTAAAGAGAGGTGGGAGATGAAGAGGTGCCTGGGGAGGCAGGCCTCAGGGAGAAAAAAAATGGAGGAGGCCAGATGTAATAGGCCAGCTTTTTAACCAGAGTTTTACCTGTTACTTGACATTTCTACATTATTTGGAGTCTTTATATAAATAAGTTTCTCTCTTTCTCTCTCTTTCTCTCTCTCTCTTTCTCTCTCTCTCTCTCTCTCTCTCTCTCTCTCTCTCTCTCTCTCTGTGTGTGTGTGTGTGTGTGTGTGTGTGTATGGTTCACAAGTAAGTGCATTACCATCAGAAAGCACAGAAAGACAGACATGTTCGTTCTTAGATTGCCCGCCCGCCATCTCCCAAGATATAGCTTCCAGGGGGACTGGGTTAAGATTTGAAGACAGAAGTGTAAGGACTGGGCTCTTCACCTGTAGCTGAATCATTCCACGGCACTGCCGTGACCACGACCCAGCTGTGGAGGAGTTCTGTCAGAGGCGACTGAGAGCTCAAGGCCCAGCAGGGATATGGCTCCTGTCTATTCTTTGTGACATTTACTTGGTGGCTAATCACTGAACCGTAGCCTACTGGGTGCTCACAGAGATCACTTTTCAATTGTGCTTGTGGTAGAGTTGCCCAAGCTGCAGAAAGGGCTGGCCACTAACTTGCCACAAGGCCTGGAGTGAGCCACAAAAATCCTGGGTCTCCTCTCCGCCTTCCACCCTCTTTTGTTCTGAAAGAAAACGTTAATTTTACAAAGTCCTTTCCAGTCCTTTCCAGCTTCCAGACATAGGCTAAGGGCAGGTAGGGTCTCAGAGGAATTCTGTAAGGGGCTTTGAAAGCAAGCCCCACTCTGAGAAGAGGCCAAGACTGAAGAGAAGGGGGCTGCCAAGGTGTGTCTTAGGGCTGGAGGGGTCTTAAGCCATGATCCACTAGGGCCTGTCAGACAGTGATAGTGACAATAAGAGCCCCTGCAGGCTACTGACACTGAACAGTGAGGGCAGGAGCATCTAACAGGAGGGCCGGCTACAACCCAGTGGGTTTATGACTAGGTGAGTGCCTGCCTTCTCTGTAGACAGAGACTTTTATTATCCTCACTCCATTAAGCTGAGCTGTAACCTCGGGGGAGAGAGGGAAGGGCAAGAGAAGAGTGGGAAATTTTAAGATGCCTTCCTTCTAAGTGTCAATTAACAACTTCAAAATGGGAATGCACAACCCCCCTACCCCCCCTACTCCCCCCCCACACCCCAAGTCACAGATCCCACTGTCAGCAGACATGTCACTTCCTCAGCTTGGACCCTGATTAAAATGAGAATCACGGAGCTTGCAGGTGAATGTGTCTTTCCTATGCTATAGTGTCAAACTCAATAGATCGAACCCTCTAAGAAAGGTCAGGGGAAGGGGTTCTAAGGTCTTGAAGGTAAACTCAGTGCCAGGAGGAAGAACAGGAGGAGAGCAGAAGAAATTGCGTCTGTGCCTCCTGCCTTGGGGTAAGTAGGGGACATACAGGCAGCTTGGGAAAGCCCAGAGACCTTGTGAGAACTGGGAGACTAGTTCCTACCACAGCCTGTAGGTCTGGTAAGAGAAGGACACCCCCAATGCGGGCAAGAACTTGATGGAGGCTGACAGGAAGAAGAAATGACGGTTCCCACCCTCTCAGCCTTTGATGAAGTTTGGGAGTCCTGCTTCAGGAATACATACATGGTTTCAGAGTTGACCAATAGCTGTCCTGGTGTCTGGGGTAGGGCCAAGCCCTCTCACTCCCCTCCTCACAAAATACAAGCTACTTACAAGGGGCATAGAACATGACCAAGGTGTGTTTCTTCTTCTTCAGGGTGTCCCGGAAGTTATCCCCCACCAGATGTAGTACGCTTGTCTGCTGTTCTTCCCACGTGGGCTCTGGAGGTGGGGGGGCCTCGGGGCTGCAGAGGTGGGTGGAGAAGGGGGAGCAATCATGAAGAACTGACGACAGGTGAAAACCCCACCCCCAGCCACTGTGGAACACAAATGAACAAACTCTGCATTTCTTCTGGGATTCATTTTTAAAATCTTGGCTTAAACACAAAGAAATCTGCACCAATCCATGAAGAGGTGGGAGGCCTGGCCCCCTTTGAACACAGGCACCCCCCCTGCTGTGGGGTCATCATCCCTTGCCAAGGCACAGAACCTCCTCCACCTGGCTGCCTGGCTGTAGTCCCTACCAGCCTCCTAGTGGCCCTGAATGACCTTCCACTATCTTCTTTGAAGCTTTTGTTCTGTGAGAGAGCACTAGCCAAGAAGTGAGTGGGGTCAGGGCTCCAGTGCAGATTACTGCAAGATGTGTGACTTTAGGGAAACTGACTGAATCCCCGGAGTCTCCATTTGCTTTTCTGTTACATGAGACAGTGGTACCCAGGATGGTAACTAAGGGAACAGGATGTGTATGTCAGATCCTGCTCAGTCCATCCCAGAGGAGCTGGGTGTGCCAGTGAACAGCAGGTACTGGATAAGTGTTACCTCTTTTCTGGTTTCTGCTTGTCCATTGATCCCCAGTCCCTTTCTGCCCCACCCAAGGATGAAGCGGCTATAGTTCAGATCTGGATGTCTCCAGGTTGGCACTGTCAGAAGTAGTGGAAACCAAGGTAGGGAGTGGTGGGAGGTTTGTTTTAGATCATTGCGATCATTGCCAGGTAACCATACAACAACACTTCCCCAGCTGGAACCAAACAAAGCTTTCTCCTTGTAAGCTGATCGTCTCAAGGATTTGTTACAATACTCCCATCAGCACTGACTAATGTGGAGTCTTATTTATTTTGGAGACAAGGTCTTGTCATGTAGCCCAGGCTGGCCTAGAACTTATAACCTTCAGGATTTACCCTACAAGTGGTTGGATGACAGGCAAATGTCAACACTCCCAGCTCCCAGGTCTTTCAGAAGCCTCTGCTATCCTTGCTTCCCTCTTTGTAATCCTGTGTGTCTTGGCAAGGAAGGCTGTAACAAAGCTGTCACAGGCTCCCCATGCCTCCACTTCTGCCACAGCCCTGCCCGGCCAACCTAGGACCTGGTTCAGGGTGCGCGGAGCCCCTCTGACCTGTGACCTTTCACATGCTCTCTAATAGTACCTCCTAGCCCAGTGTCCCATGTCTCCCACAGTCTCCTCTTCTTCCAGTTCTATCCCGAGCCTCTGCCTCTCACGAGACCTTATGTGACTCCCAGGATCCTCAGTGGCTTTCATGGCTGTGGATACCATGAACTTGTCCTTTCACCCAAGCCCGTTTCCAGCCAGAGGCCCCACTGTTACCTCAAACCCACTGAGACGTGGAATATGCTATTTTCCTCCTCAGTCCCCCTTGCTCCCCCAAATACTCCATGCTTGTTGTAGTACCCCTGTGCTGGTGCCCAAGACCAACCTTTCCCTTTTCTCAGAGCACCATGTCCTCTGGCTACATGGTTGGCAGCACCAACTTGCCTTTTCTCCTTCCCCAGTCCCCGAATGCGGTTTTGCTGGCCTACACTGGCAGGCACACATTAGCTACATGGGGCTTGGCCACCTGCACACTCAGCAGTAAACACCGTGTGGCTTGCCTGGTACCGTCTACTTGCCCCATTTCTAAATGAGACCCCTCCACCTTGTATCCCAGAGTCATCGATGGTCCTGACACCAGACAGCTCTCTTTTAAACAACTCAAAGAGCTATTGCTTGTCCCCCTGGGTGGTGACTCCAACCTTTCTGAACTTAAATATCTTCTCAGTGGAACAGGAATAAAAACTCTGCTGTAGAATGTGTGGATGAAAAGAGGCACGGTAAACAGGGTTTGGGATTCAACAAAGGTAGAGAACCTACATACCATGTATGGGCCCCGAATCTACCGACTTCCTAAGTGAAACAGGGACAGCAGGACTGCAGGACTGCAGGATAGCCACCTGCTTTAGAAACCAGAAAGCCTGGGAAACTAAACACTCTAAACCTTTCAGAACCAGACCACCCCCTCCAGCATGGAGGTGTGGCTGCTTAGGCTCCTCTCAAGATGAGTGGGGCCTTGCTACCTTCTTTTGTCTTGCAGGAGGCACCTCCTGAGCCTCGTACTGTATGTGTTCCTATTCCATATAGTGGGCTTTCTCTAACCACCATGCTGGGAGGCCCATTCACATCCTGTGAGTCCAAACTTCAGGAATAACAGTCTGAGAATCAGACTTAATGTCTTAATTAAATGCAAATTTGCTACACCTGATGTGTACCAGACCTAGGCCCAGGTTTGAGAAGCCAGACACCAATAAACCTGGGTCACACTCACTGAAGCCGATGGAAACACCTAGAATAGTAACTGTTGCCTTCAGACCTGCACAGGATTGTGACCTGAGACTGAGGGAGTCCCAATTCAAGGACAGGGGCCCATAAGGTTCACTTCTTTTCCTTCAAGGCCAAATCCAGGGGCTGGTGGCTACAAGTCAGGGCACTATCAAAGCCAAAAAAAGAAAACAAAAACTCACTTCTGCATCCACTCAATAAACTTCTTCTTAGTTCTGAGTGCAGGCACTGCTTGTTGCTCGCCATTCTTAAAATACTTCAGGGTGGGAAACGCTGAGATGTGAAATCTTTCTGCCAGGGCCTCGTTGACGGTGGCATCGACAGCTGCAAGGACACCAGAGCTCTGGGATGGGGGAAAGGCCAACCATGCATTACAGCCTCAGAAGTGGTGCTGCTGGAAAGAGGAGCCCGGGTGTCGGCCCCACCCTCCCCTGGGGACTGCCCAGGATATAACGGGTGTCTGGACCTCTACGCTTACACAGCACAGGGAGCAATCAAACTCTGGCACATCCCTCGATTCTTACTGAATCTGCCTCACCAACTATGCTTGGCAGAAGAGGGCCTGATCCCAAGAGTCAGCGGCCCAGAGAAAAGAGAGGAGTAGGCAGAGGTCCCCCAGTTAGTACAAGTATAAGGTCTCATAAGCTTGTGGCCCGATTCAGTCCCTGGGAGGGACCATGTCTGACCATGATGATTATGTATTCATTACTAGGGGACATGGAGCTACTGAACACCTCCAGGGACAGGGAGAGCCACTTTGGGGCTTACAGAAAATCACAGTGACTCTAGCAGCCCCTTAAGAGGGAGAGGCAAGAACTCCGAAAAGGAAGCTTACCTCAGAATCTCTGTGGAGGACTTCAGCCGCGCTCTCAAACTCCGGCTTCATTTTCTTACAGTGTCCACACCCTGTGGAGAGAGTGCAAGGAAAGGTATTCTTATGACATGGAGGCCCTGGTACCTCTGGGCTGCCTCCCTGAGACTGGCTGGCCTCACTCCAGGAATCTGGGGACTTCGAGGTGGTGAAGATGACTGCCAGCTCAAAGAAAAGAAGTCTTTTGCTTAGTCCGTGGGGGTGGACTGAGGTCATGGAGGCAGAGGCACATAAATGAATAACTATAAACAACGCATATAGCACATATCCAGTCCTGGGGTGCTGGTCCCTGGAGAAGGGCCGCTGTACATCCTTACACGAGTCCTATGAGGTAGGAACTGACAGAGGCACTCTTCTACAGGTGAGAAACAGGCACACCAGGACAGTGGATGTGGATGGCTGCCTGAGATCAACCAGACAGACACAGTCAGAGGTGTGTCACAACACCCCGCAGTGCAGCGGGAAACCCTGACTGCAGATACGGCCACAGCCGTGGCATGCACTTTCTAGTACTGTGTTGTGGTCACTCATCATCTTTCCTGGGCTGCAGGGTGGGAAGAAGAAGCCACAGAAGCAAAAATATGGGAAAAGGTAAGTTCCGAGGCCCCGTGGGACAATATGAGGCACAGGCACAGACCTACATTTGGCCAAACCAATGGCATTTCCTTGGGATAAAGCCTGTTCTTCCCTGACAAGTGCAAGAGAGCATCCAGATGTCATGAAGAACAGAATCTCATACAGTAAAAAGCAAACAGGGGCCAGGGAGATGGTTCAGCCAAGTAAAGGCACTTGCCACCAAGCTTGATGACTCCAGTTGGATCCCTAGGCCCCACATGGTAAAAGGAAAGAATTCTATAAGCTGTCCATATAGTACATGCACGCTATAGTACACACATATGCGTATGTATGTGAACATACACAAAAATAAATGAAAAAAAATAAAGATAAAATTTAAAAAATCCAGGCACTTTGTGTGGGTAACGTTAGGGGTTCAGAAAACTCTTATCAGCATTAACAAGCTAGCTCAGGAGGTTCCTCAACACTCCGTTCCCTGAATATGATGTGTGGGTGCTGCTGCTGGCAGCGCCCAGACAGTGAGTGGGATTGCACCTGAGGTCAACAGATGGAAAATGGAAACGCCTACTAACGGGAAATCACCATTTCTTTCTAACTGTGTCAGTCAGTGCGACCGGATCCTTGAGGATGAGGACTTCACCTTGTACTACCTTCATGGCTTTATCGGGTTTCTGTCCTTTGATGCCACTGCCCTGCTGGGGTGGAAAGTGTGCTCTCTATCACTTGCCAGCTTCTATCAACAGAGGGCCAGAGGCAGGCTCAGGGACCGAGAACTGGCTCACTGGGCACTGTGATCAGCCTGTGCCAGGCACGAAGACGGCTGAAAACCTCTAGATTTCTCTGCTCACACGCACAACTCTCTGCTGTACTTCCAGCCTCGTCTCCCAGGGCAGAGTAAGGAAGAGCTTGTTTTCTATATACAACTATTAAAAGCTATCCCAGCAGCCGTACAAGAGACACGACGAGATCAGCATCTTACAGTCAGAGCTCATGGCTCCAGGAGATGAAATGATGAGTCCCCCAGGTTCACCAACACCTGCCCCTCTTCATCACAGCTCCCACACTGATGGATAAGGCCGTGTTGTGAACAGCATCCCTCCGGAACACCCTGTGCTCCCACCTGATTTGGGTCCCACTTTGAGTCTTTCCAGCTCATGTCAGCTCCATAGATCGTGCTGTTTTTCTTCCAGTCATAAAATACTTCTTATTCAGAAATTTCCATGGCATTTAATTTTAGGTTGCCTGCGCTATCTCCTGATATTTATGAGCAGCCAGGGTCTCTTTTCAGAATATAAATCTTAACATATTCCCTTGCTCAAAACTTTTCAAGGGCTTTCTGCCACAGGTGGTAGATTAAAATCTAAGCTCCTTATCATAATTGGAAGCCCTGAACCACCTGGCTCCCACCTGGCCTCTAGCCTCAGGTCAGGTCACTTCCTCTCATCTTTTATGATGCAGTCTCTTTCCTATCGCAACAAGCTGACTTCTACCTCAGGACCCTTGAATGTGTTCCCACTCCACCTCAAATATTAACAACGCCTGCCCCACCTCAGTTTATATATAACTCAGTCTTATGTTTCTGATCAAATTCCAGTCTTACCCTCTCTGACCCACCAACCCAAAGGGGCTTCACCCCCGTTCTCTCTTCTAATAGCCAGAGTTCCCCCTAATTTTATTCAATGGACCCTGAACACTCTGTTTATCTGTGTCCTGTCTCTTCAGCTGGAAGGTAAGTTCACACAGTCAGGGGCTTGTATGAACTAGCTGTCTATCTGGTTAAATCTGATATTAAGCTCCATATTTTTTTTTTTGAATGAAACCTCAGGGCCGCACTTCACGTTTATACCTGTGTGAAAGCGCTACAGATAGGATAAGGCCTCCATGTTAAAGGCTTAGGCCCTAGTTTGTGTCGAAGTCTTTAAGATGTGGGGCCTTGTGGAACAACTTAAAAGCTCTCTGGGATGTGTCCTCAAAAGTGACAATGGACGGAGGCCCATTCCTCCCCCTCTTTGTTTCCTAGGCAACCACGAGAAAAGAAGCCTCCTACACCGTACACTCCAGCCACCATGTTCTGCCTCACTAAGGCCTAGAACAGTGGTTCTTCCTAACGTTGTGCTCAATCCAACCAGAACATTATTTCATTGCTGCTTCACAACTGTAATTTTCTACTATTAGAAATCATATTGTAACATCTGATGTGCAGGATATCTGATATGGAACCCTAAGGGGACATGGCCCAAGGGTTGAGAACTTCTGGCCTAAAAGAAATGGGACCAATGAATCATGGAGAGAAGTGTATGAACTGCCCCTTCTCAATTTTGAAGTTGACTGTCTCGAGTATTTTGATACAATGATAGAAAACTAACACAAAAGGCTTAAGTAGATGAAATGCTTTATGGTCAGGGGTACAAATCATTGCTACAGTGACTAACGCCCCTCTTGACAAAGTGGGCGGTCAAGCTGCTCACTGTGCACACATACTCTCTCCTTACTACCAGAGGACACTTCTCTTGCCTCTTCCCAGTCTTGACAATGTCTTCAGAGATCTCCAGCCTCTGGGTGCTGGTCTAGCATTACTGGTACCTATGACAGAGCTCACTAGAAATCACTAAGGTTTTCCATTCTAGCATCTTTCCTTCTGCTCTCCGAATGAGACCCCAAGAGAATGTGATAAGCGTCTGCAGACAGAGTTTATGATGAGCGGCCCTGGCCCATACAAAGGGGAAGGTCTGGCCGAGTAACAACTTCCTCTTAAACAACATCCATTTGGGGGAGCTGTGGTGATATACAGCGCTTGTGTTACCCCAAGTCCCAACCTCCTGGGCCTGGCCTTTTAGGGATCTCCCAGCTGTGTAAGCTGCAGAGTAGTCAGGAGTGTAAGATGTGGGGAGCACGGCTCTGGCCTGCTGTATTAGTGTCTTCCCTGTGAGATGACAGACCATTAAGTTTTATGGCCGAACTTCCTTGTTGGGTTTTTATCATCCATGTAAGCGTGCTTGCTGCGTGTTCTGTGATCTGGAGAGGTCTCATACAAACACCTCTATCCCATTGCCTCCAGGGGAATTCCTACCCTCCAGGGGTGCTAGCCTCCTGTTACCCCAAAGCCCCCAAACCCATCTGGTTTATACTGAAGTCACCTGTACTGACAATTGTATTACAGACTAGCCACCGGCTTTCCTGAACTCTGAAAGCAGGATTTTCCAGGTCAAACTCATCTATAAAACTCCCTGGTAGCTCAGTTCTGCTCAGTGGGTTTCCTACTAATGCTGGGAGAATCACTGATATATGGGTGCCATCAAGAGCCACTGACTCACTGACCCCTTGGGACTGAGCCACACACACCCTGATGGGTGCTTCTACTTATCACAGCCCGTCATTCCGAGGACGTCCCGCCATCTTTTATGTTATTGTAAAATGCTGATAACAAGCTTTTAAATTTTTATTTGCAGGTTTCGATCCTGAGGAAATAATTTGACATATGGATAAATATTTATGCATGAAAGTGTTCTTGGCAGGGTGGTTTATAACAGGAAATTCAGTAAATAACTCAAAGTCTCAACATTATGTTGCTGGTTAAGCAATTCAGAGTGCCTTTATATGATGGTACATCAGGCAGCCATCAAAAGCATGAACAAAAAGGTGGTTTTAGTAGTGTAAGAAAATATCAAGAAGACAATGTTAAAGGGAAACAATGATTAGATATATCAAAAACAAAAAGAAATACAAACAAAACAACAACAACAACAACAAAACATGAAGGTGAAGTTCTTTCCCCTGATACAACAAACAAAACCTTTAAGGACCAGAAGGAAGTGAAAAACCAACGTTACATTGAAGACAGGACAAGAGTGTCATATTCTGGGGTGTATTTCCTAAGCAAAGCACAAGCTAAGGGTAGGAAAAGCAGACCCCCAGAATGGCTTAGTGCTGGGGTGTAGCTTCCAGCACTGCCTGGGTTAATTGTCATCTTGACTGCACTGGTTTGGCCTCTGGCAAGTTCCTTGGCCTGCTGGAGCCCCACCTCCCTTTTTATAAAACGGGAATAATAATATCAACCTGACAGGATTTATTGTACAGATGAAATGAAGTGATATATGAATTTCTAGAATTAACACCTGATTCACAGCAATTACTCAGGATATAGTACCACGTGGCTTTGTACAAGGAAAAGCCCCCAGAAACAAGCTAAAGACTAAAGGAGAACATCAGGGATGTAGAGGAAACACATAAAGAGATGCAGATTAATACCCACGGTGATAGAGCTCTGGGTGAAAAGACAGCCCAGTGGGAAGTGGGCAAAGGATATGATTAGGGTTGTTTTCATGGAAGAAACTTGAAAGGTTGGAGCACTGGCTTGGTTCTTAAATGCCTCCCCAAAACCTCAAGTGCCCAGCCAATGGTGTTATAGAAAGATGCAGAAACTCCTGGAGGTGGGATACACGGGAAGGAGGAAGGTCACTGGAGACACACCCTTAAAGGGTATAGTCCCTTCTTTTCTCTGCTTTCTCTGTCTAACTCAGCCTCCTCCACCATGTGTATCCTGCCATGATACTCTGCTCTGACAGAGGCCCAGAAGCAGCAGGGCTAAGTAACCATGGACTGCCACAACTGAAACCATGAGCCTCCCCTCTTTTTAATCTGGCTTTTATTAGGAATGTTTTCAGCAATGCAAAGTTAGCTAACACAGCAGGTTACCCCATAAAAGGATGTTTAGTGTCTTCAGTGCAAGGAAAGTTATAGGCAAGCTGTCCGTTATTGAATTTAGTAGGGATACCAAAGGCCAGAAGTATCTGCCTGTATCTGTTCCTTTTCCTGCACTAACCTCAATTTGTAACAGAAAACAACCTAAGGGAAGGAAGACTTCTTTTGGTTCACAGTTCTCAGGAATTTTGGCCCATTGTTGAAGGGAAAATCTCATAGGCCAGCCTCACTATTGGCAGTGGGAATGTGGGAAGGAGGCTACTTACATCATGATGGACCAGGATGCAGAGAGGAAGGCCAGAATGAAGGGCCTGGTGGTTAACTTTCAAATGCTTACCCTCAGTAGCTTGTTTCTAACTGCTAGATCCCAGCCTCCTAAAGGACCCACAGCTTACCCCCCAAACACTGCTATCAGTTGGGGAATGAGCATACAAAACATGAAGCTGTGAGAGACATTTCAGATTCAAACCATGTCTTAGCTTACAACTACTGCTGTAATAAGACATCATGACTAAGACAACTTATAAAAGGAAAGGTTTGTTTGAGCTTACGGTCACAGAGGGGTAGAGTCTATCATCCCCATCCCCATCCCCATCCCCATCCCCATCCCCATCCCCATCCCCATCCCCATCCCCATCCCCATCCCCATCCCCATCCCCATCCCCGTCACCAAGGTGAGGAGCTGAGAGGGAGAAAAAGGCTCAGCTCTCAAAGCACAGCAGAATCCAATGAGCAAACTGGGAATGACCAGCGGCTTTTAAAACCCGAGAACCTACCTCTAAGTCCTACTTCCACTGGTAAGATCATACTGCAGACACCTACCCTGATGGACCAGGATGCATGAGGGACCATGCTGGTAAGACATTCTCATTTAAACCACAAACACAGCACCAAGGTTGCTAAGGGTCTGACTCTGCCACATCCCTAAAGGTACAGTAAAACATTTCTAGATGTTTCTAAACAAGTTCCAGAACAACCAGTCTATGCATGGCAAGCAGCTTCACGTTGCCAATTAATCCTAAATATTTAGATGTGACCTCTTAACGTAACATCCAGAAATGTTTCCTGTGCTGTTTGAAGAGTGAAGAATTGAGGACAAATGTCTATCACCAGGGGATTTGTTTAAAATTTATGGCATATCCAAATTATAACACAATACTCTGCTTAGATTTAAATGTCAACACTTATATATACAAGAAAACATCAGAACCGGCTGGTAAGTGAAAACAGTCAAATCAAATGGATAAAGAATGTCTCTGCTCATCTTAAAATTAAAAAGAAGAAGAAAGGAAAATTCTATAATGTAGATGAAGAACTGCAGAGAGAGTTGGTGATGTTGGGGTCCAACCCTGGGGTTGAGAGGGGGCTTCCCACTGTTTGCATGGGAATCTTTGCAGCCTGTGAGCTCTGCATTGCCAAGAGAAGCAGCAACAGCAGAAGGCATTACCGTTATTCTTAAATTATTTGTACAATTAGAAAAGCAGCAGCAGCAAAAAGGCTTTTAGGGCATGATGTTACACAAATCTATATATGCGCTGACAAAAAGGCCGGTTTTACTGTATGCTAAGTTAAAAGCAGGGGAAAGGAGTCTGGAGACGTGACGCAGCAGTGGAGAGCATTTCCTGTCCTTGCAGAGGACCTGGGTTTGGTTCCTGGCCCCCATATGGTGGCTCCCAGCTGTCTGTAACTCCAGTATCAGGGAACCCAACACCCTCCTCTGGTCTCGCCCAGGTACCAGACATGTATATAGTACACATACATGCAGGCAGGCAAAATACTTATACATATAAAATAAACCAAAAAATGTATTTTAAAGAGAGAAAAATTAAAAGGAAAATATTAGCAAAATGATACCTCCAAATGGAGTAGTCACATCTGGAAATGGACTGGAAGTAGCTCTGTTTTCTTGGTCATTAATATTTTTCCACACCATGGAGGCACTTTCCCCCAGGTATCCCAGGAGAGGTACAGACACCAACCAACAAAGGGGCTGGGATAAGAGACTCAACTGGGAGCTTGTTTGACTGCCATGCAGAAAGCCCTAGGTTTGACCCCTTGAACTACAGACCTGGACATGGTAGCATATGCTGTAACCTTCACACTTGAGAGATGGAGATAGGAAGGTCAGAAGTTCAAGGTTATCCTTGACTGCAGTGCAAGTCTGAGGCCAGCTTGGGCTAGAGACCCTGCCTTTAAAAAAGGGGGGAGGGGAGCGAGGAAAGGGGAAAAAATGAAGGAAGGAAGGAAGGAAGAAAGGAAGGAAGGAAAGGAGGGAGGGTGGGAGAGAAGAAGAATGGATGGAAGGAAGGAAATGACAGGGAAAGAAAGTGCGTGACAGCTATCTGACTTCTTGTTCAGAATTTGGCACAAACACAGAAGGCACTGGAGTGCAGCAATAGCCAGTACCTGACATGCCTTCTACAGACCCTGTTTTGTCCTCTGAAGGATGAAGAGTGCCTAGAGCTGGACTTCCTCGATGCAACTTTCATGCTAAGTCCTTCACAGGGGGACAAGTCTTATATGGCAAAGGAGAAGACACTCCAGGGCTGCAAAGCCAGGCTCTGCCAACACAGGAGCCTACACCTCTCTCAGCCCTTTGCTTACATTTGCACTGTCCTCCCCAAGAGGCCCAATCTTGCTCCTGGAGAGTGAGGCCCACAAGACAAACCTGGCTGTAAACCAAGTGACTACAGCTAGCCCATGCAGAGGGTCTGGATAGGTGCTAATTGTTCAATGACTGCCCAGACATCAGCTGCACCAGAGTGTCTGTATGGCTAGCTGGGAGGGAGGGAAGGGCTTAGCATACCCCTTAACTAAGCCCCTCCCCATCCCCACCCCATAAGGTCTCACTCTGTAGTCTAGGCTGGCCTCAAACTCCCCCAGGGACTGGGATTACAGATGTGTCTTGCTTTGCTCCTCTGACATTGTCCTTAAGCAGCAGGGCTAAACAAGACCTCAAGCCTAAAGAGTCTTAGGAAAAAGAAATGTTTCTGAGCTTTTTCTGTTTTCTAGAGCTAGAAACAAACCACAGGAAACTCTTTCTTCTGTATTCTCAAGAACTTGGCTTTTTGGTTTGGTTGGTTTGGTTCTTTTTAGTTTTCTTTATCTTTATCTTTATCTTTATCTTTTTCTTTTCTTTCTTTTTTTTTTTTTTTTAAGACAGAGTTTTTCTGTGTAGGCCTGGCTGTCCTGAAACTCTGTAGACCAGGCTAACCTTTAATTCTGTCTCCCAAGTGTTGGCATTAAAGGCTTGTACCAGCACCATCTGGATGAATTTGGCACTTTCAAGAAAAGTGGCGCATGCCTTTAATCCCAGTACTTGGGAGACAGAGGCAGGCGGATTTCTGAGTTCAAGGCCAGCCTGGTCTACAGAGTGAGTTCCAGGACAACCAGAGATACACAGAGAAACCCTGTGTCAAAAAAAAAAACAAAAAGAAAAAGAAAAGAAAAAGAAAAACATAAACTGTTAGGGGAATTCATAGAAACAGCCCCTCAAGGATCAGGCTAGACCTTGTTGCCCTCCCTCACATCCCCATTCAATGGCCACCAAAGACCCAAACAGCACTGGACTCACAAGCAGTGAGCAATCTGTGAAGATCTTATCTAATCACACTCATTTGATGCCCTGCAGGTAAGATGAAAGATGACTCATCCGGAAGCCACTCTGTTAGCATGAGCACCTTCCACCCACAGGATTAACCAATCACACTCCCCCCTCCCCCTGGAGTGTATCTACAGTTCTATGCCTTCCTCCCTCTCACACCACAACTCATCTGTGAAGCTCAGAATTCTTGTTTTGTTTTTTTTTCTTCTCTATAACTTTTTTCACCCATAAGCACTGGGCCCAACTTGGGGCAGGAGGCTGTAAGTGCAGAGCGCCTCACATGTGTATGGCAGATCTAGTCCCAGGCCTCGTATTGGGTGTGGCCAGCCCTTCCCAGAAGACCCTGGAAACTACAGAGAGGGCTGCCGTCCTTTGCTCTCACATGACCTTGCACGCCCTCCCCAGGAGAAGCCCCCTCCTCCTGAAGCTGCCTATTCAACCTTCTGTTCTCCACAGTACAGAGAGGGCACAGGCTCAGAAAGATTCGAAGCTACACAGCCACTCTTGAGAGCACCAGAGCCTGGGACTCTCTATGATCATCTCAGTCTGAGAATGGACATATGAAGCAGCAGAGGACACTCTAGATGTTGGCCTCCTTGCCTGCTCAGCTACCAAGTAAGGGCAGGCCCTCTCTGTATCTGGGACTCACCCTAGGTAAATGGAGGGCCAGTACTGCTCTAGTATCTAAGGACATACCCAGTCTGACTGGTCAGCCCCTGCTAGCTTCAGGGAGGACACTCAGGCCTGCGGGGCCTGGGGGAGGGGATATGGAGCTTCACTGAGCTCTGCTGAGGGACACTTGTGGCCTGATTATGTAGTTTTCTGCCTACATGTACACCTGCAGGCCAGAAGAGGGCACCAGATGTCATTACAGATGGTTATGAGCCACCAAATGGTTGCTGGGAATTGAACTCAGAACCTCTGGAAGAGCAGCCAGTGCTCTTAACCTCTGAGCCATCTCTCCAGCCCCTGATCAGGACTTATGTGCCGTTCTGATGGAGATACAGGGCAGGTGCAGGAGCTGAGGATAGACACCATGCCAGTTCCCACTACATTTCCTATCTAACAAGTCCCAAGGCAGTGTCCTACTCTGAGGAATGGGGAGGTAGGGGCGGCAGCGTTCCACTCACATGGGGCGTGGAACATGACGAGGACAGAGGAGTGCTCCTTCACAAACTGGTCAAAGTCTTCATCGGTCAGGTGATAAACGGAGCCGCCCTCATCTGCCCAGGGAGTCTCAGGGACCTGGGGTTGTGGTGGCTGTGGACTGGAAGACCAAAAAACAGGCAGAGCTCAGAGCAAGCCCTGGGGTCTGAACAGCCCTTACAAAATCCAGCCCCCTGGACACATTGCTCCCACACCAAGGCCTTTTTATACACTGGAAACTGGACCTGGAGATAGATGGAGAGGGACTGCCCTGCCCATCTCTGCCTCCTCCCCAAGCAGAAAGGTACTTAGCTGATACCCAGTGTGCATGGTGGTTGTTTGCTACAGCTTTCTGAGACAGCTCAGGGAATCTTATTTCCCCCAGGAGGGTTTGCTAGCTTTTTCAAGGTAGTGCAAACTTCCATCAAGCCGGCAAGAGCAAACCGCAATGGTGCACAGTGGCCACTGTGGAAGCTGGATGTCCTGCTCTGAGCCACTCACTGGTAGGACATAGGAGGAGGGAAGGAATGAGGCCAGGGCACAGGAAGGAGTGCTCTGGTTGAGCAAACAGAGGTGTGAATGGGAGGAGGGGGTGACCACTGAGCCAGAGGGGAACTAGGTTGGTGGTATACACCTTGCCAGAATCTGTATTACCTTACCAATCCTTCTAGAGGCTAAGAACAGACATTGCTGGCATGCTCGGAGCCCTCTTCAACTCCCTGGCTGCAAAACCCTGGCAGTTACCTGATCTTTCAGGAGCCTGTCTGCTCCACAGAGAACCACACATTGGTGTCTATAGCCCTTAGTGCTAAGTGGAGGGAAGGTTCCCAGGTACCAACTTCCTGCCAGGATGGCTGGTGACATAAGATCCCTGCTGCTTTACTGCTGAGTACCTTTGCCAAAGCACCTCAACTGCAGCTTTGGAAAAAAACCATTTGGGTGACAAATGTGAAAAGACAAGCATTGTTCCCTGCCTGTAAGTGCCTACAGCAGGGAACACTGTAGAGCTCCAGCAGTCAGAGCTGAGAATTAATCAGAGAGCGAAGGGCTCACACAGAAGCAATCGCTGTGTTCAGAGTCTATGGATGCTATGTTGGCTCTGTGGACTGAGCTGCCCTAAAAGCCTCAGTCTCACTGGTCTCCAGAAAGAGAGCGGAAAGGCCTTTGATTACTTTGCTTACTCAGATTGTAACTGGCTTGGCAAAAGTAAGGATTCCTAAAAAGATATTCTTGAGTCTCTCAATCTGACTATGAGACTTTGAATAAGAGAGTCCAGAGACACGAGAATTTCTCTGGAATCTCATGCCAGGGAAAAGGGAAGGGTGCTAGCTGGAAGGGGAACCAGGCTCCCTGAAAGAGATTTCACACAGTTCTCAGTACAGACTGAAGCCCAGATGACGATGGGTCAAGTTGGCAGAACCAACTTTGACCAGGATTGCTTACTAGTATCCTTGGCCTTCTATTCAAACATCCATCTCACATCAGAACCCCAAAGAGAGAGTTGGGGGGGTTGTTAAATCCCTTTGTCCCTCTTCTCAAAGGGGTCACATTGAAAAAAAAAAAAAAAAACCCCTCTCCCTTTTCTGCTTCCCACTCATTCACTTTTGTTTGGTTTTATTTTTGAGACGGTGCCTTACTCTGTAGTCTCTGCATCCTGGAATTTGCTATGTTGCCCAGGCTGGTCTCAGACTCAAAGAGATCAGCCTGCCGCTGCCTCTGGAGTGCTGAGATTAAAGGTGTGTATCACATCAGTCTGCTTTCCACTTTTAATTTGGCTCTTTCGTTGGCTTATTGAGAATGGGAGGTAGGACCTGACTTGGGACACAGGTTGTAATCCCCGAATTCTTTAACAAGACAGTACTGGTGGCAGATTCAAGCATTGGGAAATCACCAGCCAGGCACTAGTTCCAAGATGTCTAGTTTCTTACATCTGGGCTCAAGCCACTAATGCAAGTGAATATGTACAGCAACCGGATGTGGTAGCGACAACTTTAATCCCCACGGATCTTTATAAATTCGAGACCAGCCTGGTCTACACAGCAAGCTCAGGCCAGCCAAGGCTACACAAAGGCTCTATTTCAATAATAATAAGAAGCTAATCTTAAAATGATATCTATAGCAGGTGATGTGCTATGCAGAGAGTAGGGTTTAGGGAGTATGCCTCAATTGGGGAGGGTTAGGTACACTGTCAACCGTCTCCGTTAGTGGAGGGCTGAGCGCCGAAGAGGAATGCGTATTCTTCACACAATAGCATGGACGGACTGCTGGCACACAGCAATCTATAATTTACTAGCGCTTGTATAAAGAGGGGAGGTAAAATGTTCCTGTTTTCATCTGCTAGGAAAAAAGACTCTTGAGACTTTACAAGAAACAAGCAGAAGCTGTGACCTCTAGGTGTGACAGGGCTAACAGGAAGAGAGAAAAAGGCAGAAGTTAAAGCTTTTCAATGTATACTTAAGTATCTTATTAGATTTTTAAAAATGTTATATGAACGTAACCTATTAAAAAAAAAATCAAAGTAATTTAAAAAACTCAACCAGGGTTTTTGAGAACCCAACAACACGAGATACAAAAGCTATGTCTTGGCAGTGTTTTAAGAAAGAGTCTGAGATGCTTCCACTTTAGAGACTACCCTAAAATCACAAGGGGGCTTGTTTTGTTCTGAAAGTATAATCCCACTGAAATGAAAACAACAGGAAATTCAAAGCAAAGAAAAGTTGCTACAATTTCTGGAGGTAGAAAAAAAAAATCACCTTGGCAGCAGAAGCCACACCCTTGAAGTTGGGATACAGCTGGGCTAAAATGGAGGTGTCACTATAACTGATCCTGAGGAGCACACATGCCACTGACAACTGGGGGATTATGTTCAGGAGAGCACTGCAGGAGGGGCTCGCTAGTAGGAGAATGTGTGGAAAAGATGGAGTAAGCAGAAGTGTACACAGAGTGCCTGCAGGAAGGCAGAAGGAACTATCCATGGTCTGCCTTCCCAGGCAGCCAGCTCTCCACAACTGGCTCTCCCTCTCCTTCCTATATCTTATACCTGATGCACAACAGACATCTAATAAAGCTCACTGAATAAACAGTGAAGAAACCCGGTTAAAGAACACAGAGGCGCCGGGCAGTGGTGGCGCATGCCTTTAGTCTCAGCACTTGGGAGGCAGAGGCAGGAGGATTTCTGAGTTTGAGGCCAGCCTGGTCTACAGAGTGAGTTCCAGGACAGCTAGGGCTATACAGAGAAACCCTGTCTCGGGAAAAACAAAAAACAAAAAACAAAAAACAAAAAACAAAAAAAAAACAAAAAAAACAACAACAACAACAAAAGCAAAAAACGAAAAACAAACAAACAAACAAATAAAAAACCACAGAGGCACAAGGGTGCCTGTGAGTTCCAGGCCAACCTGGTCTACATAGTGAGTGCCAGGCTGGGATGATGGGATGACACAGTGAGACTCTGTCTCAAAAACTAACTTACTAGCTAAACAAACAAACAAACAAACAAACAAAATGTTAAAAGGCTCTCTGAATAATGAAATAATAATTTATTTTCTATATCTCTGAAGAGAATAAACACCAACCAGTAGAAACTCCAAAGAAGAGCCCTGTGTAACTCTCTTCAGCAGACAACAGAAGCAGTGGTGACAGCAGTCGTTACACTCATGACCCCAGGAGCCCAGGTAAGCAACTTTTTAACTTAAAACATCTACTGGACAGTGGACCTCTCGCTGGCCTTTTACAGTTATTTCTCGGGTTCGTCCAGACCAGACAGACAGCAGGCAGAGATGCTCTGTAAATTTACAAAAGATTACCTAGACATTTCTAGGTAATCATGGATAACTTGAACTCAAAATGAGGCAAAGGGCTGGGGTGATAGGTCAATGGATAAAAGTTAGTGAGCAAGCGTGAAGATCTGGGTTCAAATACCCAGAGCCCCTAAAAGAAGCTAGGCATGACCTCATGTAATTAACCCCAGTACTCTGGAAGCTAGACACAGGCGGCTCACAGGGCTTGCCAGCCTATCTCTAGATGTGTTGAGAGACCCTTTTGCAAGGGAATAAGGCAGACAGTGATACAGCAAAACAATCAACATCTCCTCTGGCCTCTGTATGTGCATTTGTACCCGCACAGACCACACACACACACTCACACACACACACACACACACACACACGCACACGCCACACTCTTACAAATATACACAACTTAAAAACTGAGAACAGTAAGGTAAAGGACACCATGGGTAAATTGCTGGGGCATGATTACTGTGTCCTCAGTACCCTTCCAGGACTCTGATACTTTCAGGTGCTCTGCAGATCAGACAGGCTCTCCTGAACTGAAAAGGCCACCCATAAGCTCATCTCAGGGAGATGTGTGAGTCACAGACACAGAAATGCAACCTGGAGCAGCAGGAGGCAAGAACACTTGGTGTCTGCTAGTTCAGTTCGCCTCTGGTTGGTAGACAGAGGCTGAAGTGTACAGCTAGGCCAAAATGGACGATTGTCTACAACCCCCCTACCTGCCTGCCACCCCCAACTCATCAGAGGTGATGAGACCTCTAGAATGAAAAGGGGGTGCAGGTACTCTGATGAGTGTCCACTCCAGAGCCCTTGTGCCCACAGATGCCAGGCCTGATTCTAGGGAGAGCAGGTTCTCTCTGGGGCTTTGGACATCACTGGGAGAAACAGCCAGGATGGATATACCCTGCTCTTTTACCTCTCAGCTGTACAGAGACCCTGGAGAACAGCTCAGCACCAGGGTGGTGGGAAAGATGAGTTCCTCTAAGATTAGAGAACCTGTAAAGACTTAAAATACAAGAGACAAGGAGGAAGCACACATGGAGCTGGATATACACACGGAAAATCTAGAAGGAAACTCACCCAAATATCTCTGGGTAATAGGGCATAGAAGTACTTTCCCATCACGCTTTAAAGGTATTTTTTCTATGAGAAACAGTTTACTTGAAAACCATAAACTCAGAAAAACACTTAAAAATTCAAAATAGTTGGTGTTAGCATTCTGTCTAAATGCCACCCCCACAGTTACCTGGCAACAGCCAGGTAGGCCTGGCCCACTATAAAAGGGCTGCTTGCCCCTTCCTCTCTCTCTTGATCTCTTGCACTCTTGCTCTCTTGATCCCTCTGTCCCCTCATCCCTTCACCCTCTCTCCACATGCTCATGGCCGGCCTCTACTCCTCTACTCCTCTTCTTCTCTTCTCTCCTCTCCTCTCCTCTCCTCTCCTCTCCTCTCCTCTCCTCTCCTCTCCTCTCCTCTCCTCTCCTCTTCTCTTCTTT